>VZSR01001685.1:32921591-32934062 GCA_013398615.1 Brachypodius melanocephalos
TCCTCTCCTCTCCTCTCCTCTCCTCTCCTCTCCTCTCCCTATCCTCGAGAGCACAGGCTTTGCCAGCACTCTGCAGAGCCAACAGGTGTGTGTGTGGTTGTGGGGGGAAGGCAGAGAGGCACCATCCTTGCTCACACCTCTGAGCACTGCATTGGCATTTTCCACTCCATGGTTTGGCCACTCAGACCTTGCCACTGGCTCGGATATGTTCCCACCTATCACTTATGTCAGTAAGCAAGTTCCTGACACACTGCTCTGCCAACCATCATCAAAACACCTCTGTGCGGTCAGGAAAAGTACGTGTTGACCACAAAGAGCAGCTCTCCTTATTTCAAAATGATTAATTACTCTTACAGAAGGCCAGAAAAATTGGCACTGAGGGGTTTGAACAAAGACCCTTCCTTCAGATTGCAGACGCTGTGGTGGAATGGTTAAGTACAAATAGAAGACTTTTTTTCAGTAGAATAATTTTCCACATTTGATTTCATGGAAATTTTCTATCGATCTAGCAGTCTTCAAAAAAAATCACGTTTATATAGAGCATAATTCTAGCTGACAGTGTGGATTTAAAGCAAACCCTTCCCCCCTTGCTCCGTGTTCCTCTGATTCCCAAACAGTTCTGTAACATTTTTAAATAAGGAAAAGGTTAACCCAGCCATTGGGGAACTATGAAACCTACTACCATTTTGCTTTGAAACCTCAAGCAAGTCTCTATTCCTACGACAATATGGGCTCCCCCTCCTTACCCCTAAGTGTCATAGCACTCCCACTGTATCAGCAGTATTTCCCTCTCTGGGTCAAATTCTGCTTATAGGTCAAAGAGGAGGTAAAAATTATTCTTAAGTTGCCTGAAAGTTATGAACATTCACTAATTCATGGCCTGGTTTCAAGATGTTTGGATTAAACATGTAACAAACTATGCTGGTAAGTTTTAATTCCATCAGCTGGGTTGTCTTCCCTCTATTTAGTGCAAGATAACTGATCAGCACCAAACACAGCTGCAAGCCATGTCATTGGTAATGAATGAGGACTTTTTTGTTGCTGTTATGAACTTGCAGATAGCTTTAAACTGTGACCTTTAAATCACACTAGTCCAAAACTGCCATTTTTTATTTTTACACTCCATATGTTCCTTTCCTCGACATTCTATCCTGAAAAAAATATAATTAAAGATTATAACTAGCAGAAATTAAAACTTCTTTTATGGAAGGGCCAGTCTCTCTTAGGCAGAAGATACAAGTAGAAGAAAGATTCACTTATTACTTTGATACATTGACAAAGAATTTATGTCACAGTAATCTGGTTCTGAGTGCAAGACTATAATTTCTTCCTCTAAAAAACTCACTATGATTGGTATACAACCTGCATGAAGTTTCTGAAGGTCTCATCATGCATACTTCTACAAACAGACAAGAAAAAATTGCACTTGTTGCGAGTTTGATTTGGATGTTGCTAGAGCGTTGCAGAAAACAGTTAATGGCCCAAACCCACTGCTTGCACTGTTAAGCAGCATTTTTGTTTTTACAAGGAAAGATTACTTGCAAATACTCCCTCTTGTGATCAAAGCTAGAAAACCAATGGAATCGTTTCCCACTGGTTCAAATCTTTCTGATTGACGTTGTTCAGGTGTTACAAATAGCCTGCATGCAGGATTTTTAAGCCCTTCCATTAGATAATCCTTATCTGATCTTGTAAAAGTGATGGTTGCCTTTCAGAGACGTTAAAAAAGGCTTGTTCATATCCTGATGAAGCATTGCATATGCTGAGCTTCTTATTTTGTTTCATTACTCATGTGAAGAGGCCATATTTGAAAGGATATATTTGTTTCTCCTTTCCCAGTTGATAAGACAATATTTTAAAATTGCATTGGTTGGTGAGTCTTCATGGAAATAAAGGAGTGTTTAAAACAAAATGTCAAAGATCTTTTTTTTCATCTTAGTGTCTTCATTGAGTTAGAGAAATATACTTTATTCTGATGTAAATACTTTCCCCCTTGAATTTCACCCTTCAACCCAGAGTAGCCACTAGACATTGTGAGGTTCAAAATACCTGCCTCAGACTTTCCAGAAGAGTGATTAGAATGCATACAAACATCTAAAAAACAAAACCAAAATACATAACCCATGTTTTAAGAGCTCTTAAGCTACCTTTTCCTCCTTAGTCCAAAAGAAATGCTGGTCTTAGAAAATTCATTTTAATCCCATGGAATGACATCTGAGTTCTCACTTAGAAAGTTCAAGTTTGCAGAAATCCAGTCGTATCTCTTAAGTAATTTTTATTTTTCACAAAAATATAAACTAGGCCCCTAATTGTGCCTTGTGGAGATTTAAGTCTTAAGTTGAATGTCCTGACGTCTCACTGAGAGTTTGCCATTAGTGCATGCTCTTCGTTTACCTCACAGCTCACTAGAGGAGTGCCACCGTTGGTTTTGTTCTATCAGTCACCACGGAAGAGGAATGAGACTTCACAAATGAAGTCCTAGGAATGGTTTGATGAAGAGAATTTTGTCTTGTTTTTGTTTTGTTTTGATGACAAGAAAATGTTAGTTAAAGACAAAAATTTGATAGGGAAATTAGAAATTAAATACTCAGATTTTGATCCATTTATGCAATCTCACCAAGCTCTAGTTGCCCTTTACAGCTACCCAAGGTAAATTAAAGGAACCTTGATCACTCATGCTTTTCCATGTGGAGACCAAAACTGTGAATGCATTTGGATTTGCTTGTCTTTTTAAGAATTATGACATGAAATGCAGACACACTATTGCACAGTCAGTGGAGAGTCTCCACCCTGAGCCCCAGCCAACCAAATCTCTGGAGGATCCCAGATCTACATCACTCTCCTGTCCTTGCATTCCAGTGCAGAGGTTTGCATGGTTTTTGTTCCTCTGGGTTTGCCCCTGAATGTTTTTTCTGGATGATCTTACAAATACCACCAAAGTGCCTGAATCAATAAAAAGCTTTTGCACAATATTTTACTGCTACATATTCTATGTCATCTACATTCTTTATCTAAACCTATAAAATAACACTCATGCCTTGGCCAGTTTTCTTCCAGGGTCCTCAAGGCTCAGCAACAGAGTGCAACATGCTCCAGAGTGAGAAATGATCAATAAAATATGCCCCCAGTATTTTTGTCCATCTCACTTGTTTATGTCAAAACACTCATATAAATTTATTTATTTCCTTTCTGTAAGCATGGAAGTAAGCAAGAAAGCTTAAACTTGGTTTGTCTTAGCTTCTAAATGAAAAATCCACAAATAAGCCAAGTGGAATAGAGCAGACAAGGCACAGCCCCTCATCCCAAATTTTGCTAGAGCACCAGACTTTCATTTCACAGGAAACAATGGTCAGGGTAAAATGCTTTAGTGCTTTTCACACTCCACTGAATGCTGTTCTAGTGCATTTTCTTCAGGGGCATTAAAAAGCACAAGCAAGAAACAGTCTCTGGGTTTTGGAAGTTGGGAGGACAGCAAGGCTGGCTCCCTGCAAGCAGGGCTGACCTTTCTAAAGCATTTATTCTGGCATTCCAGGGGCTGAATAATCTGAGAGGCAGACACAGAGCACATATAAATAAATGAATCACACAGAGGAATACGAAAATTCCCATGCAGGATATGCCTTTTGCAACGTGTTAACCCTTTCTGCAGAGAATTTATGGACAAAGATGTTGTGTTGATAGCTCCAGTCATCTGTGCTAACTCTGCCATAACTTCATCCATGTGGAGTGAACTATGTCTTCAGCAATGTCTGGAATGTTCCCACATCTGCTTAATTTGTTTCAGAAATGCCAGCAGTGTCACAAAAATGTTCATCTACATAGGCTTGTACAGGGTCTCAAGCTCTAATAAATACTACTACTTATTAATCAGTGACATTATTTTTGTATATTTGAATCGATTAAACACAATGAACAACAACAGAGACAAGAAAAGTATAATCCCCACTGCCATTACATTCCCATTTAAACAGATGTTTCCTTTCCTTGTTTTATAGACTGGAAGAAGTAAATTAGTTGCAGAGTTTGACAACACATTTTTTACAGCAGCTTACAAACTGTTTAAAATCACTAAGCAGGAGTATTAGCATTGCTTTTGCTCCAAGGCTACTATGGTGGTGAAATAGGTTTAAAGGCACTTCCTAAAGCCTATGAATGATTCAAACCCACTTAATATGTAAAATCATATATACATGCCCTCTCTCAGATATTACGTGCTATGCCTATCTGCGAAGGAATACCCACCAAAATCTGAAGTATAGTCTTTATTTCTATTGAGGAGAATTCCAGCTCTGAATGGGATCACTTGCCAACCACTGTAGAAACATATAATCTGTGCTCACAAAGAATTTAAACTAGGATTGTAATTCAAAAGGCAAAAGGAAGATTGAGTCAATGAACAAGTGTGAGAAAACCAGGAGAGGCTGTAGCATCCTAGAACTCTGAGACACTTAACCACTCTCAAGATTCAGACACCCAGGTATATATTGATCTTGTCAGAGTGTGTGATTATCCTGTTATGTCATTCCTGGTTGGTATAACCAGCCCCTGCTTGTTCAGTTGATAATTATGCTCCATCCTGACATGGGATTTTTGAGGTGGAGTTGCAGTACCAAACTGTTATAGACAAATATTGAAAAGCATAGGCTTTTTAATAGAAGGTTGTCCTGGTTCTCACCAGGACAGGGTTAATTTTTGCAGAGGTGCATGGCTAGTACCTGGAGGTTATTCTATACCACCTTTCTGAGGATGGGGAAGGGCTCCCTTCTGTGTGGGGGTAGGGTGGTGGTGGTTCCCTGTGGGACAGTGGTGAGCATTTGCATGCGAATCCCTCACATCTCTTAAACACCTTTTTTTTTAAATATCTTTGCTGTTACTGCTAGTTTTCTTATCTAATTGCTGGGTCCAGTAAATTGTTCTTATATCAACCTGTGATTTTTACCCTTTGTGCCTCCAATTCTCCTCTCCAGCCTGATGCAGGGGAGGGGGAGTAGTGAGGAAGGCAGGAGTGAAAAACTGGTGAGTGGTTTAGAGTGGCTTCAGTAGGAACACTAAACTGGAAAACACCATTCCTAAAGCACAACGAAGGTAGATTCCCATACTGCCAAATGAACACTTTTCAAAGAAGAGTACACAAAACCTTGCATTTAATTCTTGGCCTCACATGCAGCACACATTGGGTTAGGTCATGCAGGGAACATTAAAGGTGAAGGCACATGAGTAAATACTCAAAGGTCAGGTCTATCAGCAGAAGCAGTTTGCACAGAGGCAAACTACCAGTTTCAGGTATGCATGAACAGGGAAAGATTTGGACTGAGAAAATGCTGAAATACAGTTCTTTCGGAGATGACTGAAGTATTGTGCCAAATTAACACTTTCTTTTCCTGAAAGCTGTCTCATGATCTTTGGTGAAGGAAATGAAAGAAAACTCTATCCTGCTACAACTTCAAACCTCTGCTGTGTCCAGTAACGCTCGCTTGGTGTCAAGGACTACCCGGTCCAACAGCCTCCACACCCCTAAGATGCCAACATGCTCTTAGTTCAAAAGATAGAATCAAAAATTAGTAACATTCAGTCTGCACCCATAACCCATGGCAGTGAGATGGAGCAGACCAGAGAGCTCCACATTATGGAAGTGGAATCAATAATTCTTTGTTTTCTTAAATCAGAAGTTTGTTACAGTGAACAAGCAATGCTTCTCTTCATGGCTTCTGTCTCTCCCAACTTTCCAACTTTAGCGTAGTCTCAAAGAAAACACAGACAAGAAAAAAATCTCTGTAGTGCAAGTAACAGCTTGTTCAATGCAAGGCGGAGAGACACTGTGGAATCAAAAGGGGACAACATCTAAGAGAAGCCTCCAAATGGTGCAAAAACTCAAGTAGCTTAAACCTGTTGGCAAACACACTCTCTGTTATCCACTTCTGGAACTGAACTGCTTGACTCATTAGAGGAATGACGTTAAAATACAGCCTTCTGGCCTAGCTACCTACCTGGAGGTTGGCATTAACCCTCTGACAATATGATTATGAGGAAGATTCAGGAGACAAAATATCTGTTCTTCACAACAGAAGATTCATATCAGAGACAGTACAACCATATGACTGAGCAGACGGAAAGTTTGGGACACGAAATACATGAGCAAAACCTCAAAACCATTTAAGAAAATCTGAAATCTGGAGCAGAAATTCAGGAGAGACATGCAGGAGAAGAATGCCACCTTAAGAGGAAGAATTGAAGAAAAGCATGTTTGAAGTTACAGCAAGAATACAAGGACATGAAAGTACTGTCACAGCTAATGCAAACTGTTACATTGATATATATGTCTTCATCTCTAACAACTCTGGATTTGAACTTTTTATACATATAAAAGAAAGACAAAGAATAAATAGTACTTAATTAGTTTGAATGAAAATATAATTCTTAAGAAATTAGAATTGAAATCTGACTGAGAAAACCAATGGTCCCACAAAAGAATAAATGTAGATCACATACTTGCAATTTAAATTGCAGTGCCCAAAGTGACTCTAGCAGTACTGCCATGGGGTCTAAGAAACCTACAATCCAGATAGGTGCTCTATGTGCACCTCTCCCACAGTTCTGCAGATTTCTATGCTAAGAGAAGCAGCAGTGAGAGTAAGAGAAAGTTGAAGTACACCGGGGGTTTAGTTCCAAGAAAGGACCAAACAATCACCTGTAAATTATTTGGAAAACAAACAAACAAACAAAAGCAATTTTTTTTTTAAAGAAAACCAAACCAAATCCCCACAACAATGATAATGACAAAACAGGAAAAGAAATTGAAAAGCAGTTAAGTGGTGCACTCTGAAATGTCTCCGCTGAATTATGATAAGTATGTATTAGCTGCAGTATGTTTATCTATGTCCACAAGAGAGGATTAGCTGCAAACATTCTTCTGAGATAAACCAGAACTATTTGGTGCTGGCACTGTTAAATTTTTGTGATATGCAGGTGTTTGAAGTATGTGTGCAGCTTCCTCATTGGTTTTGATCCAGGTATTTCCACTGAGAGCTTTTTTACACACTAGATGTGACGAGGTACGTAGAACAATGGCAAACACTCTGTGCATGCAGCAAAAATAGCTTTACTCACATTGAAGCTTAAAATAGTTTTGTGTGTTAAAGGCAATGAATGTAAATACTCCCTTTGTCAGAAAAACTTGGGGTCAGTGAATTTCACCCACTTCCAGCTGGCAGGCATCTCCACAGGCTGTACAGTGCACTGCTCCTTACAAATGGACAACAGCACAGCTGCCCCATTTCTGACAGGAGAAAGGGTATGGTGTGAGCAGGGATTTAGAGGCCCTGGGAAGTGAATTCTTGGGTAGAAGTGTGGGTGCAAACAGTCCTCTACAGTGCCTGGTATCTTTGCCATGCTGGACCAGAACTCTTCGCCCAGCCTGCTGCAATTTCTGTCCTGCTCTAAATGGCTTCACACAAAGTCAAGATCTGCAGTTTGTCACCTCCCACCTCTTCCTGTTCCCAAAACCCTTCAGCTCAGCTATGTTCCAGGGGTCCAATTTTCCTAACCCTCTTGAGGTGACAGGCCTGGAAGATTTCTCCAGTGACTCTGAAAGTGACTGTCTTCTCTGTGTTTGGTGTCTTCTGATGTCCTCTGCATCCTCAGTTCTCTAAATGTAGTAGCTGTCATTTAGCAGTATTTATTTCAGAAGTGGTGCTCTATGTGACGTACAAAATCTAGGCACAATTTTGGTGACTCACTCCAATAGCCTTGATGCCAATCTAGACACCTAAAGAGATCAGTTAGACAAACCCCCTGAACATTTTTAACTTTTCCAGTTTTCACTGAAAAGCAATGTGTTCCAGTTAGAGGATTTTTCCAAATAAATAATTTCCTACGTCAGCAAACCTAATCCCTACTATGACTTAGAAGTATTTCATTCTGCCAAAGGATTTCTTGTAAACTGTTCTTCTCTTGGTGTTCCTGCTGTTCTACAACCACTTGGTTTACAGTACACATACCTAAGATATTGAGGCAGCTCTCCACATTCAGACTGATTCATGTATAAGGCCACTATAGACTTTTACATTGCATGTTTTAATATTTTTTCATCTGCTTGCTGAAAGCCACATTCTTAACGCCTATACAATGTGATCTTTTGTTTACATGCAGTTTCCAGTGTGTTTGATGGTTTATTTTTTAAATCTTCACTTGTTAGCATTCCAGTTTCTGAAATATATTATTTTGTTCTATGGTGCAATGAAACTTTGAAGTCTCCAACTATTTATCTACATGCACCCTTCTCCACTGCACCTGTCTTTCATCACAGGTGATTCCCACTGAAATTTTGAATTATCTATGAGATCACATTGGTATTTCATGACTAGTAACCATAAAACCTGTTTCATTCTTGTTTTCTTAAAATCTCACATTTAACTTCTCACTGAGCTGTGCAGCATTCAGATGAAGCCATCAAGGATTTTTTGGCACTAACCTTGAGATAAAAGTGTATTTCCAAAGATTAAAGATTACAAGTTACTGATAGGTTTCAATGGACTGTGGATCTACTCCTGTGTCTCTTGAGTTAATGGGATTTTTACTTCTGGTCACAGCTGGGACTCCATCTGGCTTTTATTAACTGTAATGCTAGAAGCATTAAAAATTCAGAACAATAATTTCCATTAAGTAATACACCTAAAGTGGACAAAGGTTTACCTACACTAATTACAGGGCAAGAACATATATATATATATATATATATATATATATGTATATAATGACTTGAAGATAAAATTTTGACACACTTAATTTGCTCATAATTAAAGGAACAGATTTATTAGTGCTGCTAGAAAATAACTATGTTTTAATGGAACTTATGGACTTATTTCTTCCTAACTTTTATTCTGAGTCCTGTAAACAACAACAAAGAATAATTTCAAATGCCTTACATAGTGACACAGCATTAAAATATTCTGCTATGCATCTTAAAATGACAGAAAGAACAAAAGGGCCAAAAAATTAGTTAAAAACCCTAAAATATCAGATCAGAAATCTCTGTGGTCTTAATTCTGCAAACTATTTCAGCATGTCCTTTAGCCCCTCCACACCAAGCACAGCACTTTAGCACACAACTATTGCCAAAAAATGTCAGTAATAGAACTGGATATCGGGGTTGAGATCCAACATACCAGAACATCAAAAAAAGACTAGCAAATATGCACTCTGCTCAAGACTTTGGAACTACCAGTCTGAACCATTCTCTCATTTTCTTTTCCTCTGTAAGTAGGGCATTTTACCCACTTGTCAGGCCTTACCAACAGCTGAGACTCAGAGCCACATGGTATGAAGTGATTTTTAGATCTCTAAACAATTAAAAAACCTACAACTTTTAAAAATAAATCTCTTTACATTATTTTTATTCCTATATTGTACATGAGGATTCAAGTTCCATGAAATTTCAAGACTTTATTCTGAAGTAATCTGACAACTTTTCATTCCCAGTTCTACCTTCATGTATGGTCTGGTCTGCTTATAACTATTGCCTTTAATCACTTTTGTCATATTTTCAAATATACCTTCTACTTTCTGTGTTTTTATTCCCCTGCTGGACAATAATATGTTCCTGCCCAGTTCTTTTTCTTATGAGACAAATACACCAAGATCTTCTAACCTCTTCTCATAAAAGCAATCCATCTTTCTTCCCAAAAACCATTATTCTAGTTTGAATTTAGCTGTCTTAATATGGGTGACCAGAAACTGCAAAAACTTCTCTGTATGCTCATAATATGTCTTTAGGGTGAGACATGAGGCTCAGCTGATTTATCTAAGGGCAGACAGAGCTGCCACCTTCTCGGAAGCATCTCTTGGATTTCTCAGACATATCCTGAAAACAATGAGGGTATCTTGCTCCCTCTCCTCTGCCATTTCCTGCCATTGAGCTCATCAGAGAATTCTTCCTAGTTGCCTTTCTAAGTGACTTCCCTTGCACATTTTGCTGTTGAATTACAGCTCTTTTCTGCTATTCCAGTCCTCTAGGTAACACAGATCTTCCTGCATTATGCTTCGATCTTCTCCATATTGACAAAACCTCCAATTTTGTCTCATTACCACACTGCCACTTTTTATGCCTTTGTCATTACTAAAGCTATTAAGGAAAGGTATGAGGAGAGGAAATAGTTACCAGGGGGAAAACCTGAGCACATAATTTACTGTACAGCAACTGCCCACTTGCATCCAACTACCTGTAGTGAAACAGAGTAGCTGTCTCCAATCTATCACAGTGTACTGAGGGGCAAGTGTCTTGAGAGAAATAAGTACTGTGCTTAAGTTGCAAACTCACACTCTTGCCCATGATGAGCATGACAATTGATTAGGTATCCTTAATCAGTCCCTAATGATCCCTCAAGGATCCACAGTACCTCCATCCAGCCTGATGATCCCCTTCAAGCAAGAGCCGTTGCATGATTATGCATTCAGCTCTTTACCTTTTTTTCTAAATTCCCTGCTAATCCCCATTCTCCCTATTGCAATTAGTAAATTCCAGTGGAGCACTGTGTGAGATGCCCTACTGAAGTCCAAGCAGGTTTGA
The DNA here is from genome assembly GCA_013398615.1 of Brachypodius melanocephalos. Taxonomy (NCBI): domain Eukaryota; kingdom Metazoa; phylum Chordata; class Aves; order Passeriformes; family Pycnonotidae; genus Brachypodius; species Brachypodius melanocephalos. Next base: position 32,932,156 of record VZSR01001685.1, read on the forward strand.
CCTACCCTACTTTCTAGACAAGTCAGTTGGGGAAAACTGAGGAACCTGTAATTGCCCAGATCACAATTTTTCCTTTCTTAATATGGGTTTATACTTCCAACACTCCTTTTATGCTCTCCACCTTTTAATTTATAAAAATAAAACTATCAGACTCTTATTGTTTCATGTGTTGTTGAAAATTAGGTTCATGTTTACTCCTGATGCATGATGGAACTAAACTTTCCAGATTCTGATTTTATCTCAGCTGTTGAGATTTCAGATTCTCTTGTTTTCCCCCTGGGTACCATGATTATTATTAAATCTTGAATCTTGAAATATTTGTTATTACTGAACAATGATTCAATAGTTAGCTATTATTGAATAACTATTCATCTTTCTTTGGCAAAAACTAGGAAAAACCCCAACATTTTGGGTTTGATCCAAAGCTAAATCTTAACCTCACTCCCTGCAAAGAAGAATGGCTTTCTTCTTTGTTCTTTTGTTAGCTTTACTATCAATAGCTTTCTGCTGCTTCATAGAATCATAGAATACTGTCATCTGGTCCAAACTTTCTTGGCAAAAGCACAATCTAGAGAACATGGCCCAGCATGCTCTCCAGCTGAATATCAAAATTTTCCAATGCTGGGGAACCCACCATTTCCTTAGAGAGATTATTCCAGTGGCTGATTGCTCTTACTGTGAAATATTTTCTCTTTTGTGTCCATCTACCATCTCTGCACAATTAGAATCATAGAATGGTTTGGGTTGGAAAGGACCTGAAAGATTATTCAGTTCCAACCCACATGGGCAGGGACACCTTCCACTAGACGTGGTTGCTCAGAGCCCCATCCAGCCTAGCCTTGTACATGAACACTTCCAGAGATGGGGCATCCACAGCTTCTCTGGGCAATCTCTTCCAGTGTCCCACCACCCTCACAGTAAATAATTTCTTCCTAATATCTAAGTTAAACTTATTTTCTTTAATTTGTCTTTGCCCTCTCACAACATGTGCTTGAAAATGTCTTTTTAAAGGTTTCTTACATACCCCTTCAGGTACTGGAAGGCTGCAATAAGGTGTCCCCAGAGCCTTCTCCAGGTTGAACAGACACAGTTCTCTCATCCTATCTTGTTTTAAGCACTTTTAGCTTTCAATGTATTTGTACCTGATGGATTTTGTACATTTTCTCCTTAAAGTTTTTAGGGAGATTTTGCAGTTTTGACTTTAACATAGCCTGGGGCTCATCCATATTCAAGACACTGAATTTTTAAATCCAGCACACTCTGCTAATTTGGTTCTTAATGTCATAAACAGTAAACAAACTTTACTTAAGCACCTTTTTTTTTTTAAATTTAGATTTAATTCAATTCAAAAAGAAATCACTGCTGATCAGAATAGAATATTATTGTCTGAGACCATAATTTTTGTAATGCTCTTACTACTCACATGAATTCATAAATTCTTCTTGGTCCAGCGATTTTGTAGCAATAGGGCAGTGACCATGTCCAGAAAGAACTGCACCAGGCAAACCTCTCATGGTAGGCTGGCTCCTTCAGCTGTGGCTGAAGCCTCCTTTAACAGCACAGCCCTACAGTGCCTGGCAACACTCCCTCTATTCAGGAAGCTGTTTGTCCATTCTGAATCTAAGTGTGCTGATTACCACTATTACTGGCATGTGGAAAATAAGGTGTTTATTAACCTTCTCAAAACCAAGTTTACTCCGAATGTGTTATTTTGTGTGCAGTATTCTTTTTGAACAGTTTATTACTCTGTTAGCATTTAAAGTCTTGCACTAACTTAATATTTTTTCAATTTTCCTTGAGCAATTTTCCATCCACTCCTATGAATTACAAGATTCCAAGCTCAGGTTCTCTTTGACCAGGGTTCACATAAAAAGTTTCAGGTTTCAGGTTTTCAGGTGAGGAAGAAG
>VZSR01001685.1:32934162-32970241 GCA_013398615.1 Brachypodius melanocephalos
AAGACCTCATTGCAGTCCTCAACATCCTCACAAGGGACAGGCACTCCCTGGTGACCAGTGACAGGACCTGAGGGAATGGCCTGAATTTGTGCCAGGGGAGGTTTAGGTTGGCTATCAAGAAGACGTTCTTCACCCAGAGGGTGGCTGGGCACTGGAACAGGATCCCCAGGGAAGTGGTCATAGCACCAAGCATGACAGAGTTCAATAATTGTTTGCACAAAACCTCCGGACACTTGGTGATTCCTGGGGTGTCCTGCACAGAGCCAACAAGTTGTACTCGATAATCCTTGTGGGTCCCTTTCAACTCAGAATATTCTGTGATTCTAGGTTTCCCTTATCTCCGTATTGTCCGCTTTCATAACCTATCTCAGGAAAATATATTTCTCCATTTATGGTCAAATACTTATTTCTTATAAAAGGCACACATTTTCCTAGTCAGGCAGACAATACACTGTATCCCTCCAGCTACTTAATCAGCTTAAATGCTCCTTTTCTTCTTAGTGTCCATTCTTCTACAACCTTCTGTTTCTTTATCTGTGAGTACAAGAGACCTATATACACATAAGAAAAGCTTTTATTTTTGGATTGTAGAAATGGCAGGAAGCTGTTGGGATTTTTTTTTCCTAGCTGAGGAAATGGTTTAATCAAAATGGTTTTCTCATGTAACCATTCATCAAAGTATTTGCTGAACGACTCTTGGTTTTGAATAAATAACTGCAACCCAATTTATTGTAAAACATTTCCACTTTTGATACTCAATTCCATAGTCTGAAAAACAAATTTCTGTGATCAGAAGCTCTTTCTCTAAAGCCAGAATTTGTTTTCCTCAGATGAATTAGTTATTTGTCATCAGTATTGTCAGCAAACTAAACACATTAAAACAGCAGCTGAACATATACAAGAAACAAAGTTTTAGTTACAAAATTAAAAATACTGAAAATAATTACCAAAGCATTTTCTCAGATTTGTTTTTTTGTATTTGTCTCTGTTTGATCCAGCCAACATCCAGAACACACAGACACTCAGAAAGAGTAATAGCAAAAAACCCATCAGTAGCTAAAAATCCCAAGGATCTAGTCACTTCAGGAGGAATGATATTTTGAAGGAAAAGGCTGGAGTTAGAATTTATATTCTGTTTATTTTCTCTAAATGAATTGGACACATTTATAATAAAATAATACAATTTTTATCTGTTAAATTAATTTAGGTAAATTAATTATAAAACAATTATCTGAGGTTTTTATGTCATGCAGGAACTGTCATTTATATGCCGGTTGTATGCAAAGAGAGAAAAGGTTGCCCTCTTAATTTATTTTAATGCATGCAACAATGAAACATGATTTAATTGAAACAAAAGACAAGATGATGAAAAGAATTTTTTTCTTTTTTTTTTTTTTTTCCCAGAAAAATCCAAAGCATTTGCATTCAAGGCCTTGAAGCATTTCCACATTATAAATTATATATTTATATGTAAATGGACTTCTGGCTTCTGTTCAGAATATTTGGCAAATTGAAAGCTAGATTCTGCTGTCTTTATCTCCACTGAGTTGTGAACTATTCCCTGAATATTCCTATAGATTTCTAAAGCTTTGCATAACTTAAGCTACCATATGTAAGCTACATGTGAAGGGTTTTATGACAAAATGTGTGCATCTGTGAACTTTCTACTCCCCATTTGAAAAATAGTGTGTCATACCTGCAAAGCTGAAGCAGTTGAACCTTGGGATCAAAACAAAAGGTTTGGACTCCTCCTTTAATCTTAGAAAAAAATTCTCCATTGGCATCTCCTTCCTTCCATGTTGGCATGAATTCATGATAGCTTAAAATCAGTGTTTTTGAGGAAGAAATGGTAAAGGAGAATAAAAGAAAAATCCTGGTGTACAATGTGCTGACAATAGTCCAGGGATTGACAAGGAATACCCTAAAAGCAAAATCGTGATCCCTCATACAAGGGGGACACAAGTGCAGGAGGGAAGGAAACTGATTCAGAGCACCCCACAAGGTCTTTGTTTTGCTCAGAAATCTCAGACTGAATCCAAGAAATCTTTTCTGAAGAAACCACGTCACATCTTCACAACTTGAAGGTCAATTAATTGTTTCCTGGAACAATTATTTTGTCAGTGCAGTTCCTGAGTAGTTCCTAATTATGAGCTTTATTTCACAGTCTTCCATAATGATCGTACTACTGGAAGGACAACAGGTTTAAAATACTCAATTCTGACTCCACAAATTGACTTACCAAGTTAAAGGTGACTCACTAACAAGAGCAATAACTTCAATATCAAGGAAGTGTAGGAAGACATACAGCAGAATTCCCTTTACCATACTTCTTAAAAAAGGGAAAGTAATATTTTACTGAATCTTTTATTGTTAGTGGAAAAGAAGTCTGAGAAAATGGCAATAATGTGGCAATATGAACAGTAATGAACCTGATTGCCATTTTGAAGAACTTACCCTTTCTATTTCTTACCAGAAATAATTAATAAAATATTTATTTTGTTGATAATTGATGCATTTTTGTTATACTACTTCTCACAAAATTTTGCAATTGTTCGAAAAAAAACCCAAAACAAAGAGAAAAAGAAGGGTTTTCCTTTGTTTAGAGAACTGTGGATCTCCACCTAGAGATCTCGAGTTTCAAAGGAAAAGTATTCCAGGTGAATGTTTGAATACAGCCCCTCTACCCCAAGGCCTTTTTAAAGAAAACAATTCAGCGGTTTTCTCTTTGGAAAACATTTTAAGTACTGCAATCAGAGACCTCATGCTGCCATTCATTTGTCTGGGCTGGATTCTCTATCACTACATTTGACTCCACCACACTACAGATAAAAAAGCAGGAATACATTGTAGGATAGCATAGAAATATCCAAGTAACACTGGAGTTAATTAAGTTTTATCACATATTATAATGTACAGGATAGAGTCCCACACTCTTTCGGGTGCCTGGGCCACCTCAGTTCCTGGTGCCTCTACCGTGCATTGTGAGAATCCGTCCCAGCACCAAGTCCATAAGAGCAAAAAGAGAGATGGAGGTACCAAGACATCATCTCCACCTAACAAGTTCTGATGTACACCAAAAGTTGAAATTTTCCACTCCAAAGAAACGAGATCTCCAGCAAAATTGTTATTTCACCATTTGTTGATACAGATACAAAAATCTGACACTAAATGATAGAGCTGATGCTGCAACAATGACACAAGAAACAGGAAAAATGTTAGTTTACTGTCACATAAAACTATTAAAGACAATATTTCACAAATCTGATAGAAAGTCTGTTGGTTTCCATATGTAGATTTCAGAACACTACTTTATAAAAAGCTTTGTTCCAAAAAGCTATAAAATAAGCATTCTTGGTTGCGGTCCCATAATATAATTTTACAGCAGAATTTAAGACAGTAGCTCTGCTTGTCAAAAGTTGCAAGGGAAAGGTAGAAGCTCCTGCTGATGACTTAAGATTAAAAATAAAATCTGATTTTAAACTAACGTTTTCTATTTTGGAACATGTATTTGCATACAAAATGGGGTTTGTCTCATTTGAACAAAAAGCCTTTGCCTTGCAATAGAGAGCAGAGGGTGGGCTGTGTCATGAAGCTCAGACACAGTAAATTTGGAGCCATATTTTAGTACTGGGCTACCCACGAGCTCAGAGACACAGCTGATCTCCTTCAATCTGGAGTCCCTCCTGGAGTGTTAGTAAATAACTAACTGTTCCACTCAGGCAGGTGCTGTTACAAGGCAGATTATAATTACATCTACGCTGTGGTTGCAAAAAGAAAACACAGTGCTTTGAAATCTTAAAATTAAAATTACTTCAGGTTCAACCAACTCTCTTTAAAATGTGGACTACAGCAAAACTAGAAAGCCCAATAAAATAAAGTATCACAGCCACCTAGTATAATTAAAACAAGTTATCCAAAAGATTTACTGGTTAACTGGTATAATTCCCCCTCGATGGGAATACATCAGATCTGTAGCCAGCACTGCTACAAACACTGCTCCTCTCTCTGAAGTCCAAAATAAATATCTCTGTTGCATTTTGGGGGGGTTACAATCTCCTGCAGGTCAGTGCCCTCTTCAGTGTGACACTAAACAGAAAAGGTGAAATACTGTCAATGAGAGTTTTGCTATTGACTTCATCTAAGCCAGGACTTCATTCCAAGTGTTTCACCCACTCTTAAATTTTAATAATGCTTATCTTATCTATCCTAAGAAATTTAAATGGCAAAACAACATCTGACATGCATGTAAATCTAGAAGCTTGGAATATGGGGTGAAGGGAGACAAGTTCTCAAAAATAGGTTCCACATTCACTGAGATATGCTCAGCCTGCTATGGGTATCTCCAACATGTTAGTGCTTGATCCTACCTTTCCCAAATGTCAAGGGCAACATCTCTTCAAATTTCCGCAGGAGAATGTGGTAACAGGCACATAAAAATGAGTGAACTCTGCCTTTTTGTGCTATCCCTCATAAATCACCTTTGTTTGCATAAGGCCCAAGGCAAAGTCTATTGAAATCAGTATAAGCCTTTTTCTTTTGGATCAAGTCCATTATCTGTGTTTCTCCTGCTTCTTCCCCTTTTGGCTGAAATGTCACATCTCACTTAAGCATAGAAGGGTGGCCAACAGAAGAGATGGAGCCAGCTACAGGAGTGTCATGAGAATACATGAATGAGATATGTATATTCATAGAAAGCTTCGTTTTAAAACAGAGTAGCAGAGCGAAGACACATCAGTTGCTCTTGCACACTGATAATTTACACATTTTACACATTATTACTTTGCTGTTCTACAGCAAAAAATGTAGTTACTATAGCAACTGGTTTGTCATATGACCAGGATTCTATTTTTATTATCACTTAAAGGTACATATTAACATGCATAATATACAGACTACTTATGGGGGCTGAAAACATATATATTAACATTTTAAACCTTAAAAGAGACAGTCCTTGCTAATTTCTTTTACTATCTGCATTTTTTATTAGGTTACCTATCTAAAGACTCACAAAAAGGATGGAATAAAACTGTCATTACAGCTCCTAGTGAACTCATGCAGTTTTCTCCTTTGTGGTACAGGAGACCAGAGGTATCTACAAGGTTCAGAGCTCCTGAGAGTTCCAGGGCACTGCCAAGGTCTACACAGGTGTTTCCAAGAGTTTTGGCTCCTGTGTATCTTTATCACCAGCTATCTTTTTATCCCCTTTTGTACCATGCTCCTGAGCAAGCTTATTTTTTGGATGACTTATATTGAATGAATCAAGAAGACATCTTAAAGCATCAGTTTCTTTTCTCAGTCTAACATACAAGTTGTTTCTGTAAAGATGTCGTCCATCTGCAACAGACACAAAATAAACCATTTCTCAGCATCAGACAGCTCCTGGAGTCCCTTGCACAAGATAGCTGATATGACACATTTCTCATTGCTGTTAAACAGAATTCATCAAATAGTGCATTTTCAGTCCAGTGGTCAAAATGAGTGTAGAAGGGGATGTTTAGGGAAAAAATAATTTTAGAAAAGGGGTGAGAGTGGGTTGTAGAGTTTTTCTTCTTGTCTCATTTGACTTTAACACTGACAAATTTTTGGTGGTGTGGGTGTGGGGAGGACTCTTACTGAATTTGAAACTCCCATTCTGGGACCAGAATACCCATACAATCATTTACTGCAGCAGCCAGGGACTATACTCGCAGCAGAGCTTCTCAGGTTGCACCACTTTACAGTTTGTTTTGGAGGCCAATGCAGAGCACTCCTATTGCTCTATTGAGCCTTAAACTACTTAAGATTGTAACTAGTTAGGGAGGGGGAGGGCTCCCAATTCAAATTATTTCAACCTTTTTACTCCCTGTGGAGACTTAACGTGCTGTCAAGCCCCCTCTGACTTCAGCTGACGGCAAACTTAGATGGCTTCTACTCCAATATATGGTTTGAACCTTACAGATCCCTTAACACAGAGCTCCATCTATACTGTGCCCTATAGCCTTCAGCAAAGTTGTCCACGTTGCAATTTTGAACTCTCAAAGGTAACCTTGAAGTATAACTCAGGTTCTTTCATGCTATGGGAGGCTTATAGGAATCAGTCTGCATGTCACTGACTTATGGGTAGCAGAGAAAGGCGACAGATGCAGAGCTGCCAGAAGTCAGGAAAAGAGGACTTGTGGTATTGCTCCTGCATGTCTGAGCCCAGAGAATCAGGTCAGTTCTCAACATCCTGCAGGAAAAAAGTGCATCTGTCTCCCAGCATGTTCATGTCATTCATGGAGCCTTCAGTTTGTGGCTGATGCTGCAACTGACGTTCCCTGGCTCTGTGACTGTGTTGCTGGTTGTCTGGTGTGGCTAAAATTACTCTCACATTGACCCAAACTTGAGTACCAAAGGAAAGTGTTCCTCTCCTGGTGTCATACTGCTGCAGCAAGGGACTTCTAGGGTGCCCACCAGTATTTTTCACGTGAAAACACATGCAAACAGCCTGTGCTAAGAGCCCAAATGAAATTATCCCCTTTGCCTAACTTAAAAAAAAATGGTGCAAAAGCCAGCATCCCAAAAGGTTTTGGGTCCATAAGCAGTATTGCAGGTAAAGAAGGTTTGTTATATTCAGTGGCTAAAGGGTTTCAACAAGTGAAAAAGACCTTGCATTAGATGGCAGCTCTGATATCTTGGCATGAGGAATTTGTACGCCATTATTTGTGCCAGAGGAGAGAATCATGAAGAACGCCTTGTATAAATCCCAGTAAATAAATCAAAACTGCTATCACATGAGGCTTTGTTTCCATTACTTTGCTATTATCATGGTATACAACAGAAAGCTTCATTATCTGTTTACATCAACACTCTCACAGGCCAGAATGCTTTTTTGCTTTCTGTTGCCATTATGTTGTATTATGTGTGGCAATGCCATAGCAACCCAAGATAACACAACTAGTGTAGGGCAACAGTGTAATATTTTCTGGCTTCTGTTTTGAGACAGAACACAGCTACCCACTCTATGCAAGCTATACACAAATACCAAAGATTTAGCACAGTAAGTAGCAATTAGCAAACCAACAGTACTTATTGCAAGCTAGCATTTGTCTCCCATGTATTCTAAAGGTTTGAAATTACTGAAGGGTATCACTACAGCATCTCAAAGGACTGAGCAACACACAGAGCAGTGTAGTTCATAGGTTTGGTGTATGTCACCATCCACTGATACACGCTTGATCTAAGTGAACTTATGTATGAGATGTCTGGGCATCCATGTTGTATCTATCCCATCTGAACTGGGTCAGGTCTTGAATTAATCAGCCAGAGGCTGAGGATACCTTAGGATATGTGTATTTGGCAATCACCACAGCAGTGGTATTTGCAATAGAACTTGTTGAGAATAACTAATCAATATGAGCAGGCAGAGTGAAATGACATTCTTAGTCAGCTGAGACAATGAGTTCAGAGTGCCTTCTCTGAAACATGCACTGATTACCATGCCACGACCTTGTGTGAATAATGCATTTGGGCAATCAGGCACAGGAAAGTATGATCAGCCAAAGCACCAAACTTTCCTCCTGCTTGTTTAGCTTGTGCCCTGAAATCTCTCTGATACCCTGGGGATAACATAATCTGCCAGAGCTCAGCTTTTCAATATATTGGGACTTTCACCAGAGATTGTCCATTGCTAGTGGTTTGGTTTTGTGTCTTCTATCTAAAAATGACATACAAACCAGTTCACACAAGTAATATACACTCTTGTAGTAGGTCACTTTGCATTAATTTGACTGGGTTTTTTTCCCCCCGTTCATCATTAGATGGTTTCTCCCTGTGCTGAATTAACTTAGTTACATTGGACAGGGATCAGATGACAACCATTTTGCAAACTCTGACCTATAGATGCTATGCACAGGAACTAGACTTCTAAAAAGATTTAAATATGTTTTCATAAGCACTGATAAACATGGTCTTACCTGCCAATGAACACAGTTAAAACTAATATACCATTAGAGTTGGTATTAAACATTATTAAGGTTGACTCAGGTAGCTATTGAGCCAATGTTCAGATGTTTGGGGAGAAGCAACAGCATATTTGGGCAAACAGATGAGGACTGAAGTAGCTTCTTAACCCAAAATACAGAAGTATGCAAATGCCCTTAGGAAATGCAAATGCCCATCTAACTTACATAGATGCCAAAACTTTACTGACCTCTGTGTGTAGGAATGGACGAGGTTGAAAGAGCAAGAAATGTTCTTGGAGGCAGACGAGGCAGATTTCGTTAGTGCCAGAATTAGGATTGCAGTGAGCCTCAGTGGAAAAGCCCATCTGGAGCAAAGGGTGCTGTCTTGCATAGATTAAAGACACAGATAAGAGAAGATGATGTAAAGCCTCTAAACGATCTGGAGTAACTTGATCTCCCTGTGTATGGAACAGAATATTGATATTTTCTTGAAATCAGAAGTAAATGTACATACCTGAGTAATATGATTTTTTTCTTTAACTGGTGCGATCTGTAAAATGTTCAAATTACTGGATAGTTTCTTGAGTTAAGAATGGAAATACACTTTATAAATATAGTTGAGTCACAAGATTATTTCACAACCATTTAAAAAGAGCTCATTTTCAAAGTGCAGATGAAGCCAGAGTTAATTAGCACTAGTCACTGGAGAGAGCAGTACCTTACCTAATTTTTTTTTTTTTGCTTTTGCTAAGCAGATTGCAATTACTCCCCCAATAATACTGGGATAACAAAGTTCAATACATAGAAAAAGTATTGACAGCATCAACAGTGCATCATGGCAGAGTAGTAACTAAAGGACAAATTGAGTTAAGCCTTTTTGTTCAAATCTGGAAAAAATATTTATCCTAATAAAGACAGGTACTTTCAACATGGCTTTCATGGTTTTCTTGCAATCCCGAAAGACTGAAAAGATTAAAAACCAAGAAATCTTAAATAAGCATTAAATACTTTTATAATTACATACATCTGTATTGTTTTATACAGATGTTTACAATTGGGAAGGCAACATTAGAACAACTAAAGGTCTTTTCTATGTATAAGCAAGAAGGACCACATGTTCAGGAAACTGAATAAAACCCATTTATTGTCCCTGCAGGCTTGAGGTTTGGGGATTTTTTTCCTGTTGTTTTGCTTTTTAATTCTGGTACTTCATCTTGATACAGCTTGCCAGCAGAGGTTAAAAATATCCTAGTTCCATCCCATCAAGTCTTAATAATACTGCTAAAGAGTCAGATATCAAATATTGCTGATGAGATCCCAACAGTCATGGGAATGGCCAAATCATTCCATAGCAGTACAGCATGGTCACTGCAAGTACAAGGCTGTACAAAACCCAGAATTTTCATTATTGTCCCTAGAAAACAGTGAGTAATGCCATCACTGTCCTCCAGATCGAGTTGGAAAATGAAAATAGTCTTGCAGTTCAGTCATCATTAAATTTTAATATGTGATGAAAAGATAGGTTGCTCTATTTAGCTCAACATGCAGAACAAGTCTCTCAAAAACCCTGCTGTAGGTAAAAGCTGAAGTCTACAGGACACAAAATGCTTTAGATTTGTAACTACTCGGCAATATACAGCGTTTTGTTTTCCAAAGGACTATGTTAGAGAGACATGCTGTAAAAATCCAGAGATGCTGCCAGCAATCAGGCAGTTGGGTGACCTAGAAATCTTCTCTGTTATACTTCTGTTTGCTTGCCAGTTCTTCATGTTCTGTCCTGAAAGACTGTTTTGTTTTTGTTTACACAGCTCTTGTAGGCAGAATGAGTAAACCTTTTTTCCCTGCATTTGCCAGGTTTCACTGATACACTATTGGCTTCTCCGTTTAGAGGCTTTGGATGGGCATTTCAGAATATTTGGTTTGAGCAGAAATCAATTTTCACGTCACCTAAAAGAAAATATCCTTTTAGAGCTGAAAGTATTTGGAACTATCAGTCAGGTAAAATTGTGGATGAAGTTTACATGTGGTTTAGAAAAAGAGCTCTAGATGTAAATCTTAGTTAATCTGAGTCAGGATCAGTAGGACACCTGCTAAAAGGAAATCCTTGTGGAAAAAAACCACCTTTCCCAAAAATATCCCAAATTTTCCATCTTCCTCCTTCCTTCTACCACTACCTTTTCACTGTAGGTGCTATGTCTGTTCTGCTGAGATATTTATAATCTCTCCATTCAAAGCCCTCCTTTGGGGGTCTCTGGCTGAGCAAGGAAACAAGGCAATGGGAGCTCTCAAAGGAGAAGCAGTTTTATTTGCTGCCTGAAATATCTTGGCAGAGACTCATTAAGCATGCATGGGAAGAGCTTAGGCAACTGCCTGAGATATTTGTGATAGCTTCTGCTCAAACTGCCAAGTATGTGGTCCTCACTGAAAACAACAGTTCAAAATTCAATAATTTATCTTGCCTTTTGGAATAGCAAAGATTAAAACTGTACATTTTTGACATGTGGAGCACTTTTTCACTTGCCGTTGTCTGAAATGAAAAGAAAACAAAAAAGAAATGATTACAGGGTTTATTTCTAATTTTCAGAATAACTATTTTCCTTTGAGTGGGATCTAATCACAGTGTGTTCAGAGTAAGGGCAGAAAGTTTCAGAAACCTATACGTTCCAAACAAATATTTTAAAAAGACATTTATTTGTCTCTTGATCAACAGATACTAAAGAAAACTGTAAAAAGAAATGGTTACTAAAAGTAGAGATATAAATATAACAGAGGAAATATAAATTTAAACACTTATAAAAAGCAGGACTTGTATAGCCAATTTCACTGCAAGATCCTCAAAATATATTAAAGATTAAAAAGCTTAAGACTTCAGTTGCAGTATATTCTTACACTGAATATTCAGAGACATTAAAATAAAGATTCTACTATTTAGAATAATATACACAATAAAAAGTAAAGTGAAGCTGCTACAGAAATGTTAACACTTCCATCACCAGAGCTTGTAATTTAACATATTCTGCTAAAGAATAAGTTTTTATAGCCACTTGGAGAAATTACCAGAAAAATCAGAACAGTTTTTTCAACATTAGATTTTGCATTTCATATCACTTCTCATAGCTACTGTCCACTATTGAACATTTTTAAATCTTTGCTGCTCCTGCTCCAAAATTCTCTGAACTTCATTCTCTGCTCTGTAAATTTCTGCAAGTTTGAGAACAAATGAAAATAAGCTATTTCACACTTTTGAAGTAGAATCAATTTTATTTTGTAGCAGGTTAAAATTAAATACTCTAAAGATAGTCCTTAGTTTGCCACAAACAACCTACATGACTATATTCAAGCCACTGAGTCTAATTTTCCGTGTTCCTATAGATAGCAAAAAATTCTTCTACACTTGCCAACTGCAGTGTTTTGTGCATATACTCAGCTATCATCTCACAGTTCTTCTGAAATCTATGAAAACCTGGAAAGACACTGAATGCATAAATGTGAACCATCCATCTCCTTTTCATCCGTTTTCAAAATGCACACAATCCATATCAAAAAAACACTTTAGGCTGGAAACAGGATATGCTCTAGGCACTAGCTTTAGAAGAATTTAATGGACCATAAATTTTACAGCATATAAGCAGCAGAAGCCTGCAAATACCAGGCAGACACTTGCTCAGTTTAAGACCAAAATAATTTTTTAATTTCCAAATGTAATCTTTCACACTGCTGTGTGTACCTCCAAGAGACATGAGTGCAACCCCTGCACCCAGCACAACTGAGGCTTCCCTCACACTGGAGTCATCCATCCATCCATCCATCCCTACCAGCAGGGCCCAACTTGTGCATGCTGCCTTCTTCCACACAAGGGATGCGCTCTGCTTTGAAGCAGTTCATCACCTGGATAAATAATGCTGCTGTTTGTTTTGACAGTTAAAAAACTACCACAGTATCACTGACATGCCACTGAAGATGTCAGAAGCCAGGCCATTTCACTGTGCTGAAGTGCTTTTCCTTCTATTGCCAGACCTATAACGAGATTATTGAAATGATTCAACAATAGTCAAGCTGCAGCTATAGATACTTGTTGAAAGTAAATAATAAAAGCATTTTATCAGAATTGCTGTCATTTTCCTGTTGAGGGATACATCTGTTTCATAAGTACATTTTTATGTGTGCCTGCCTTATGTGAACCTGCTCTAATTTAGTTACACTGATAGGTACAGTTGTAGCTTTCTTTCTAACAATATTAACTGATGAATAGGGCAGTCATTTTCAGGCAGCAATTTGCCACGGCTACAGTCAAAGTGGGCTGGATTGAGATTGCAACCTAGCAAGAACTAGGATTTTATTATTATTGTTGCAGTTACTTTGCTGTTAGGTTGGCTTTTTTCTTTCTTTTTTTTCTTTTTTTTTTTCCTTTTTTTTTTTTTTTTTTTTTGTCTTTTTAAGCAGGCTACTTGTTTGGTATGCATTAATTTTAGACAAAAATCCAGTGCAAGGAAAACTAAATGGGGGTCAAAAACATTCTTCTAAGAAAACCAGCCTACAGATAGGAAAAGGTACAGACAACATCACCTTCCTTAGGCCCAAATTATGTCCAGAAATGTAAATCGTGGTCACTCAATTCTGCTGTCCAGCAGATATGCAAACAGTGAGGGACATTCTTAGCAGATGACAGCTAAGGAGAACTGCAAAGCAAGTGGATGCAACATTGCATTTCTGAGGAGAGGAATCTGTACCTGTACTTGGAGATGCAGGGAAAACACCTGCTGTTGTGAAAAGCAGGGGCTTTTGTACTCAGATCAAATGTCTAAGCTATCCACTTGATAACTCTAGATGCTGTTGTTCAAAATAGCAATCCCATAAACCCTGCTCAGGCACCTAAAGGCAACTAACTTATCCAGAAGCACTGCTCCACCTTTGCTGCCCAGAATCAACTTGACCACTTTCAACCAGTTTTAACTGACAATGGTCTGAAACATATGAAGTTCCACCCAGGAGTCAGTGACTTTACAGAGGAAAGACACGTGAACCAACATCCCCTACCTAAAGGAGATCAAGATTCAAGATCATAGGTTCCCCTTTCTGCCTGACTTCCTGGCTAATTAGCCAAAACACTGCCAGGTGTCCTGGGCACTGGTGGCTGGGGCTGCCAGGATCTCTTACCTCCATTTTCCAGATCCCTTAAGCACCAAACCTGTGGTCCTGTAAACATCAAGATAACACTATCTAATTTAATGTTTATGTGCTATAGGTTTTCAGCCCTCTCCCTTCCAGGGCTGAAAGTAGGGAAATGCTTTGTTCTTTGAACACTTACAAGGAAAACCCCATGGAGCTTTTCTCCCAGTGCTTTCCTCAGAGTAAGTTTGTCAGGAAAGATGTTTCACCCAAGTCTTCACCAACACACATTATTCCATCATGCAAAGCTGCATCAGACAGCAGCACCCACCTTGCATCTATTTCCAATGGTTAACAAGTCAAGGCAATGAGAGATAATGAACAGCTCCAGGAGATGATCTGCATCTCCTCCTCAGTGAAGGAGTGGTTACAGTGACACCCCCTCCCCACCACCCCACCCCTCCTGTGTGATGAGGCACAAGGAGAAAGGCAGGCATAAAGAAAACTATTTTATTGTTAAACAAATAATTACTTCTTCCTGGGTTCAGAGGCTCTAAAGGCTAAATTTATTGGAAATTAAAATGAGCCAATAAACAGTAAGATAAAACAAACACTGAATTAACAGCTTTTCAGCACACAAATTTCCACTGCTGTGAGTTTACAGACATCAGTCTTTAACTTACTTCTTTCTAATTTTCTAGATGCCTATTCTTAGCTAGCAAAACCTGTGTAGTGGGGAATTCTGTTGAAGCCCTCTTTCCTTTAATTTGCAAGGAAAGAAGAACAAGAGCCCAGTCAGCCTCCAGAGACAGTGGATTCTGAACAATATTGCAACTTGGCAATAATGAAATCCTTTCATCCTCTGTAATGTTTGCACCTGACAGTTAAATTCAGAAACTCTCAATTACTGAAACCTAGAAATATCAAAGTGTGCTTCAATATTGATTGCCACCACCACTCCAAGAATGTCTATTGGAAGAAACATGGGCACAAGCTGCCCATCTCCTGCTCTGCTCCAAAGAGATATGAGGCAGTAAAATTTTACAGGGTGAAGGAAATTTCACGATTGCAAAGCCAGCTTGAACTGCGTCAGAAGAGGTTTTTTATCAACTTTTATTTTTCAATGCTCTTCATTTTGCTTAGAAAAATACTGCTTTCCCTCACATTTATCTCCATCCTCTTCTTTTAAATAATTTCAGAAGGTGAAGGTTAAGCAATCAACCCTGAGGGAACACCTAAGTCAAAGGTTACTTTCAGAGGTATTTTCCTTAACTTTATTTCTATAAAAATATGCAATGGAAACAAGTTATCTGTTCCACAACAGAGAGGAAGGGAGAGCTACAGCTGCATGAGCTCAGAGACCTGGCATGATGTGGGCTGTAGAGGAAACCCCCCCCACAAAGAGCACTCCAGGAGGAGTGAAGGAGGAAGAAATGAGCTCCTCCCTGCTCCTGGGAGTCCTGCCTCTGCTTGGCTTCAGAGGAGCTGGCAGGAACACTGATGGGAGCTTCCACAGAGCCAGAACTTCTCTCCAGGATATGAGATTCAGCACAGCACTGTTAAACACATCCTGAAAATCTGCCACGTCTCATGAAAAAAAGAATTGGAGGTGGTTTCCCCTTCTCCTCTGCAGAGAGGGAAGCTCCTCACACTGTTTGTATTACATCCAAATATCTTCTTCAAACAAAATATTTCCCTTGTGAAGCAGCACAGCCAAAAACCTGGAGGAAACCTTGGTACATCTTTTCCTCTGAGATGACAGTCCTTACTGGGAAAAATAAGTGCATAATTCTGTGACTAGGGAAGGCATTGACATCAGCAATGTGGGGTGTTAGATTAAGAAAGGGAAAATACAGTTGAAATGCTATTGTTTCTAAAATAAAATCTGTTCTCTTTGCTTGTTGGCTTTTTTTAAAGGACTGAAGTCACACTGAAATGCTTTATGTATACACATCTATAGATAAATAGTTGATTTATGCAAATATATTATGTATGTTAGGCATTAAAAGCCTAACTAACTGTGGAAGTTTATTTTACCCAGAAAAAAAATAGATAAAAATCGTTGAGGGTAGGGCATTTTTCTTCTCAAAGATCAGAACAAGAAATCCTGGATAATACAAGAGGTTCCTGGACAGCACAGTTGCATAAAAGGTAGGTTACCTTTCTTGTCCCATTGCATTATTTGCTATCACTTGTGTTGATAAAGATACACTCATCTTTTTCTTCCTAGTTACTTCTCAAAGCTTGCTGCTCTTGCATTTAAAAAGAAAATTTCAGTAAACCAATAGAGATAATTTGCTGTGCTTTAGAAACCCAACTTAATCTGGCTCTCTGTTTACAGTTGTTGTGCAGACAGCTGCTTGTTGTCCTTTTCTAACTAAAGTGATCACACTGAAAAGATAAATTTTGAAGCTTTCTAACCCTCTCCTGTGTCATCTGGCCTGTGATCTGCAAAACCAGCAAAGTCTATTGCCCTAAACATTACTTCCAGCAACCCATACTTACATTCACATCCACCACAGATCTTCCCACAATACCTTCAGCTCTTCCTTCAAGTCCTCCCACTTGCTGGGTCCCATCCCCATCAGACGGACAAATCTGTCGTAGCCTGTGTGGTGGTGGCTTTTCGTGGAACAGGCATCCAGCAGTGTGTTGAGGCAAACACATCTGTTCCTCCACTGGTGCAGCTACACAGCACACAGCTGCTGAGCTCATGCTGCAGACGCACTCTCAGTTGAGGAATTAATTTTGGCTATCCTTTCCTACCCACTTAGTAAATTTTCACTGATTTGGTATATTCGTATCTTGGAAGCCAGTTTTTGTGGAAAGTGGTAAATGAGATCAAAAAAGGTGAGGTGAGAGGACTAAGATTTTGTGATTGCTTAAATCTTTTCACATAAAGCTAAGAATGCCTACTCTCAAAAAACATCTTTTAAAATATATTTTTTCCACCAAGCATTCTTTGCAAGGGGTTAATATGCCACAAGGAACAGAAAATCTGGAAAAAGAGGTTTTCAGACTACTTTTCTTGGGCCCAGCGTCTATTTTTTCATTTCCCCATTAAACAAAACAGCCAGTCATATGTAGGTTAATAAAGTGAACACAAGGGAGATGTACCTCTAAATTGGAGCCAGACGGTGAATAACAGAGCAGGAATGTACTTAAACCTCTGTACCAGCTCGTGACAAGGTCTGCTCTCTGTCTTAGCCTGTGGATTTTGGAGAAAAGCTTCAGGAGCTAAGAGAAAAACTTTCAAGCTGACAAATACTCCTTGGCTGGAAAAGGCTCCTGTTTTAATTCAGCACAGATGTGACTTTTAATGAAAGCATTATGGCTTTGCAGCTGCACGGATGATACAAACCTTTTAAAAGGAATAAATGACTCAAAATGCTTTATTTTCACTGCACCATTATGCTTGACCTTTGCTGAGGTACAATCCTAAAACCAGTTACAATGCTGTTTATGCTTACCTGTCTCTTATCCAGTCTAATCTTGGGAGAAATGGGGCAGCCTGACTCCTGGTAGATGAGGAAAGAGAACAGCCCCTACCTCCCATGTGGGACTTGAGACTTTGCAGGATTAGGTGCCTGGTGAGTATAGACACCAATGGTAAACAAAAAGGAAAAAATCTAAATGCACCAGACAGGGAACTGCAAAGAAATACTGGGTCACATTAACACAGAGTCACTAGATGACTGAAAACTAGGTCAATGTGAGGAACACTGGGAGCTTTTGCTACAGCAGTCATTCTCCAGAAATTAAGCTGGATCTAAGGGCTGGCTATTTGGCTCGCATTCAGACACCTGCTTCACACAGGCACAGGGGTAAATTGTAAACCTAATTTCTTCCCTTTGTTTCATGTCTTAATTCTGCTGGGCAAGAGACAAGACAGACACCTGTGTAATAAACTTTTTTCTTTCATTTAGTCAGGTAGCGTCTTTATCTCACCTTGCTTCTGTCTGATTAGGGTCCAGTAGTTTCTTTCATGGAGCAGCATCTCTGGGGGTAATTAACCACACGTACCTTACAACAGGATAAATCAGCTCCTAGAGAGAGGCTGTCTCTTTCCACCTATAGAAGCTCAGACCAGACAGCTTTCAGATAGCCATTAAGGTGCAGCAAATCCCACCCTTATTATATACAACTCCAGTGAGTAATTAGAAAAATAATGCTGAAGATCAAGCATATCTTTTTCATCTCGCAGAACAAGCGCTGTTGCCCTGAACATACAATCTGAAGTTAATTTTAGGTAAAACTTTTCAGTCCATCTTCTTTCCTGCTAATGTTTTTGTATATTTATTTCAGATTTGTTCCCCTACAAGGAAGCAGAAATCAACCCCCTGTGGTCAACATTTTCTTTCACCCAAAATGCCCTATATTGACACTGCACTAGTCTGGCCCTGATTCAGGAGAGCACTTATCCATTTATTTAAAGACTGCTGAATCAAGGCCAGAGGTACCATCCTGTGCTCAGCAGTGAACTAATAAGCCAAATATTGTGGAGTCAAGTTCAACATGCGGGCAAATTCGCATTTATCAACTTGGATTCCTGTAAGTCTCCACATTTCTGAAAAAAATTTGGACTTTCACTGGTTATACTCTGTACTGGAGGTGCAATATGTTGCATCTTGTTACCTACTCGGTAGAGTTTTAGAAAATATTTACTGATGCTCATGTAAATTGTTGGCACAACAGCCTTCAATAATCGACCTATAAAATGTGTATAATATGCAGAGCATATGGAAATAAAGAAAGAACTGGTAACAGACCAGTTCCTTTCCTAGGGTAGCTAGAAAACGAAATAAGGAAACCCTGGACAGCTGATGAGAGAGCCTAAACAATTCTGTTTAAAGGGAGAAAGTTTAAAGTTATTATTCTTTAGCAAATCATCCTGAATGAATTTCATCATTCTTGATTCAAATGTGGGTTTTTGACACTTTAATTATAAAGAAGCCATTCCTGAACCATACAATATGAACAGAAATGCCATAAGTTTAAGTAAAATGCTATTACCAGCTCATTTTGCAAAATTCACAGCCTCATTCAAATTAAACAGCATTTCTCCACAACAGATGAAATTAATATTACAAAAATGAAATTGTATGCATGGGTTCAGAAATATTTTAATTATTTTATGCTTTCTATACATATGTATGAATGTGTGTGCGTATGTATATGGTTGTCAAGAATGGCATGCAGGCAACTTGCAGTTTAATAAGTATATTTTTCCCCCCACAGTAAGATACACTCTTCTGTTCTTGGAAATGAGAAACATTCACTACAGCAGCATAATGAAGCAATGTTTGTTAAAGCAGGATATTTAGGTAACACATTTCTATTACCACATTACAGCATCCACTTAACTAAAATACAGATGACTCTATGAATTCACCTATTTTTTTTGCTTGTATTCTCTGCTCCTCATTTATTATTGAGCTGCCACATTTTATAACACACTTGGACAAGTTTGCTCCAGAATAAAGCACAACCAGCCTGCACAGTACAATGTTTACCTCTCACCCCTCATCTTTTTTTTCTTTCCCTTGCCTTTCCTAGTCACAAATCATTTTCACAAGCTCTGACTGATTGTTGTCAGTTTCCTCCCCATTTTAAATTTAACAAAAAACCAAACTTGGGCTCGATTTGTATTTCTTTCAGAAATGCATGCTTCTGAATAATGCAGGGTGAGCAGTTTTTTCAGGTATTGCATAATACTCTAGCTCAATTGATAACATTGTCAGCCTGTAAATCAGTTTCTAAATTTGCATGACAAGCACAGTTCCTATGATATTTAAGCTAGTGACTTCCTTTACAAATTTATGGACTCCTCTCTTCCTATAATACTAGAAAAACAGAAAGCTCTAGTGCTAAAGTATTTTGATTACAAAAGGTTGCAAACTCTGTTTCACATTTATGGGATTTCTGTTCCTCTGCCATGCCGTAAATATTCAGGCAGCAAAAGAGCACTGCAGAGGGTACAAAACATAAAAGGAGACAGACTGTAAGAAACTCTTTTCAACACCAGCCAGAATTGGAGCCCTTTGCTCTACCACATACAAAGAAAACAAAAACAAAAGCAAAAACCTTTAAAAAAATCTTTCCTTAGGCAAGAGAGCAGACATCTGTAGAACTTCTTTTCTTATAAGGTGTCCTCAACTCAGTATTAGCTAAGGGAGAAAAGCAAGATGATAGTTGCAAACAGAAGCAGGAGCAAAGCAACAAACTTAATGTCCCATATTACCTCCATTTTCACATTCAAGGTAGAATAATTTTTAAAAAATTGTCTGGTTACATTGAAGGTAAATATGGCAATATTTTTATCCCACTGGCATTTAGGCAGCTTAGGCTCTCCCTGAGTTACTCAGTTCCTTACTGTACCTCCTTTGTCCAGCTCTATTAAAATACAGCATTAAAATGTAGAAGCGTATTAATTCAAATTGCACAGTTGTATATACACAGACTGACCTGATTTATAAGAACAGTCTTCAGTAAGTACTTAACACCTTGAATCTCCAGCTCAGCTGCACTCAAATGACTTATATTGGACTCAATTCTCACCTCAGCTTGCTCAAATACAAAACTCCCTGTGGTTTGGGGGGCTGGTGGCTAATCAAATGCCAACCAATTAATGAAAAATAAGAGGTAAGATACCAGCTACACTGAAAACCACCAGCCAGCACAACAGGAAACAAGGCTGAGTGAAATTATAATTTCAGAATGCTATTAATTATTTGCAACTGAAGAAGGAAAACAGTCTTGTGGTTAAGAACTTGTAATAGGACTTGGGACCAGACAAGTGGCCTGTTTCTTGGTTGTGATGAAGTTTCCCTGAATAATTTTGTGCTGGCCAATTCCTCTTCCATATAATTTTCCTACATATGACATGAAAATACCTACACCTGTTTGTCTTCCTGCTTCTCTGTCCTCTTTCCTCACCTTCACCCACAGAAACACTGGCATGGGAGGTACTCTCTCCTAAATGCCTGTTACAATTTTTTTTTCCTTTTCATGAAAAAATACCCCATGGAGCTTAGATTAAAAGAATCTGACATGTAAAATTTGACAGTAAGACTGTTTTTCAAAAAAAATCTGTTAGAATTGCTAGAGAAAAACGCTGAGGACTCAGTGAAACTATATCTATATGCTATTCATAAAAAACAAATGTTATGCATATTAAGATATTACATATTTCAACACTGTTCAACCTTAACATATCACAGGCCCTAAGCTTGACTGTAGAAATAATATTTTTTCAGTAATATTGAAGTGCACAAAACCTTCTGCAAAATAAATAGAATCAGCTATGAATTAAATATTATTCAATCTTAAATAAGTCTGCATATATAATTTTACTATAAAATCAATAACATTTTCCATTTTCTTATTAAACAATATAGTCAGCATTTTTCTCTAAGCAGGACTGTCTTTTGGTGAGGTTCTAGGGCTTATTTTATGCAAAACATCAAAGTACAGGGCCCACTTCATGAATATATATACTTTTTCTTCCAGCAACCTCAGCAATTATAAAACTTGCCTAATTTTTTTTTTAATCTGCACTGAAATACATTAATTGAATGGACAATGTGCACGCTTGTTAGACCACAAGGGGCTGAGTGACCAGATAAAAGCCTTTTTTACCCTTATCAGGAGGCCATACCAATTGGTTTACTGAAAGACTTAAGTTATCTTCACACAAATATAATCCATGAAGTTTAAATTTAATATTATGTAAGACAAAAATGCAGAAATGCTAGGGTGCACAGGAAAAAGAAAAGCTTTTAAAATAGTTTTCCTCTTTTTTAGCAGTCTGTACAGCATGACACATCCCAACACATTGACTACATTAATATATGTATGTGTTAATAGATCAATACCCAGAACACACTTGCTCATAATGCATTACAGATGGTTCTCTGCTAATTATTTACATTTTGCTATATGGAGGCTATGCTGCTTACTGCTTTGATGATACTTTGAGTTACTGTTTTGATGACTCTGAATAACTTTGAAGACTTCAAGGTGATGCTGTGTTCCACTTACAAGTCTTCTCTTGTTCTTATATATGTGCTTAGCATGCAAATTGGAAGATTTCTATTTAGAGGCCAGACACTAAGTGAAAAACAATCTGTATCAGATAATCTAAAGAATATAGTAACCTATGCTTCTTATTCATTGCTTATATACTTGACCAGTCAACAATTCAAAATCTAAAAATTATTTCTCTGCTTGCAATGTTTGTGTTGTTTTCTTAAGTCTTTGTGAATAACTATGTTCAATATCTATTCCAAGTTCTTCAGGAATAAATCTCACACACTGATCTACCCTATTAAGTATCATCCTCTGTCAATTAGTTTTCTTCATCCAAAATCTTATTTCTTGATAACAAAAGATACTTTTGGAAGAGAAAACTATATTATTTAATGTAATTGAAAAGAAAAATGCTATATTTATCAGTAATATCATTAACTGATTCATCATTTGTACATTTTTAATATACCATTTTCATTGTTTGCACAGAACTACTAAGTCAATTGAGATTTACATATTCTTTCTAAAGGAAGAATTATATAAAGCAGAACAGCAAAACACTTCAGAAGTGGTCTTGTAAGGATGGAAATGAATACTTTTTTAGCTTAAAGGTGGAAGAAGGCTTCTGCAAAAACTTCCAAATTACTTTGTTCCTCTGAGTCACTTTAATCCCTTGCAGAGAATATCTTCTGGAGTGACCTCCTTGAACCTTGTGACCAAGGCAATAAAACACTAAAAGACCTAGAGATTAGAAAAGAGAGTCTTGAAACTAAAAAGAGTGTTCCTCAGGGCTATAAGTTACACCAACAGAGTGAGAATGAATCCCAGTGGGAAGGGAAGATCCTGTATCCCTACCATTAATTATCTGCTTCGTAATCTACTCCCATTATAATTGTAATACTTTCCAAATGCAGCTCTCCTTTCTCATGCCTGCAGCAATGCACATTGTTCCCTGTCTGACAAAAACAGTCTTTGTTTGGGAATCACAAGCTATGTAAACTGCATAGTAGTCTTTAAGAAAAGAATCAGATCTTTGTTGTGTTTACACTACACATATCTTTTCAGTGTTTTATACAAATGATTTGCCCATAGAACCCCACGGATATTCTGATAGCACAATTTAAGAAATACTGATCTACATGTCTAAATGCTGTTTTATTCCTTGCACAGCTTTACTCACCCCATGTGTCTTCATTATTAGCTTGTTCTTCTCTATTATGCTTTTCCTTCCTGTTATTTAAAAATAAAGAAAACCAATTTTATTCTGGGGTACAACTGAGGACACCAAAACCTTGCTTAGAACAATCCATAAGAATAATTTAGACCACAGACAAGTACAGTGCATATGTTTAAGAAGGAGAATGTGTTTAATCCTACAGCTCACACCACTCCATGCGCTCGGAGCACGAGCTGCAGACCACACTCCTGCACAGACCTGTCAAAGGCACCGCAGCCATACCCCCTCTTACTGCCTGACCACCCCATGCCACCCTCTCCCTGGCACAGGCACCAAATGCTGTGCTCTCTATTTGCAGAACATCACCCTGGTCTTGCTGGGGTTGCCCTGGCTCTGTCATGGCACATGCACTGATAACAGAGCATCTGTCCCAGACATGGTCCTGGACCTGGAAAAATACAGAAAAAAAGTTCTCAGAGAAGACAATAAGACATGAAATGCATGCTTACAATTTCACACCAATGTCAAATTTAATTTTATGCCAATATTCTATATGGCCACATATAATGTAGACAAATTTTAGAGGTTTTCATAATTTTTTGCTCATGTTTTTTCCTTTTCCAAAGAGTGCAAAATTACTAGAACACTCACACTCCCTCGGTTGGCAATGCAATTCTTGCTAAAGCCTAACTCCTGATTATATCAAGTATAATTCAGCAATGGCTCAGCTGTTAATGAAATATAAGAAAGAACATTTTAAAAAAGAATGAGCCCTAAGGTTTATGAAAGGATTTGTGGGAATTGAGGAACAATTACCATTCACTAAGACACTTGCTTTGCCAGCTGCATACATATATTCTATCTCCATGAAGACCCCTAATCCACAAAGCTGAAACAGACTTTCAGGAAAGGCAATTGTTTTGAAGGGGTTCATTGTTACAAAGGCAAGCAAAATAATCAAGAATTGATCATTTATAATTGTATTTTTTAGTAATAGATATGATGCTGGAATCTGGAATGTTTTAAAATTATTTTTTAGGTATTCAATATCCTTTTTGCTTCTTCGCATTGATTTTTTTTTAATAACTTGAGACATATTTTACCTTTAAAGTTTGCTGTTCAATTTTCTAATACTTTTAAAACACAGAAGAGGGGTGGCAATAAAGTAATCATTTTACATTAAGCATCAGGAGAGGAGCAATGAAGTGGAATCACAGTGTTCAAGTCCTTCATTTACAAAACACTCTTTTATCCCAAACACCTGCATCTTTCCCCAGGCTAAGGGAACATTTTGACTTAGAATATTAGAGGCTCTAGTGCATTATCACTTCAGATCACCTACAGCCAACTGATTCTGGGTGCCAATTAATGTTATTACCACCTAATCAAATGCTACTTAATGCAAACTGTGGGCTATACCCTTGGCTTTGTATACAGCCTGAGATTCACAGCTGAAGAGTAAAAACCATTTGCAAAGGACAGTTTACAACAACTGCAAATATTACACTAGTTTCTAAGCCAAGACAGAGAATTAAAAAGAATTACATGTATTTCAAGAGGGAGATCTTATTATAATTACTTTCAAGGCATTATATGCAAAGGTCATATTGTCAAGAGTGTCACAGGTTTAGAGGTTTCAAAAGCATAAAGCTAAGTAGGACTCACTCCCTGCTCTGTAGGAATATTCCCAAAACTGGAGTGGGGGAAGGGTGGACTAGGTAATCTCCAGAGACACCTTCCAACCTCAGCTGTTCTATGATTCTCTAACAATTAGCCTTCAGGTGCTGGGCATGCAACTGTGATATACAACCAGCTATGGTGCACAGCCTTGTGCCCTCTCACAGCTACGGGAATGGCTGCTCACATACCAAATCCAAGGTATCTTCCTTTTCACCTTCATCTTCTTGAGAAAACACCTGTATCAGCAGCTTGTAATCTAGGGTGGCATTTTCTGAATTTCTCCTACTTTCTCTGTAGGTGTTACTATGGTATTAATGGTAAATGAACAGACACAGCAAGCTTGGGCTTCCTGTACTCAGTAGAAAGCCTGAACACAAAAGGATTAGCTGCAGCTTTGCTACACTCATGTTATCATATGAAATACCAAAATATGCACTGCAACATGTTTTGGAATTTAGGAATTTTAGCATTTCTTTCCTGGGTGATGCCAGAACCACTGAAACCCCTTGGTTTTTTGTCCCAGGAGCTGCCAACAGCTCGCCTCCAGATCCCATAAAGTCTTCAGACACTTGCAGCTGTCTCCTGGGAGTTTGCTGGTAGGATGTCATATCCCTGCAAATGAACAAAGAGGAAGCTAAACCTAAGACAATCTTCCCTTGCAGTTATTCTCCAACTTCTGACTCTCTGAGTAAAGAAAATAGCAGCACCAACTCTCCCCACAAGCATAAACATTGATCGGCATAAGCCTTCCCACCAGATCCAAGTTCACTAAACAGAACGTGCACAAGCCTCCTCCTACAAATTCCGATGGGGCAAAACCTGCAGTAGTCATATGATAAAAAGAGCTAATCAAGCTTTCACTTTCCCGGTATAAATTCATGTAAAAGTTCTGACAAAGCTTTCTGACAGCCTTAATGCCTTTGTCCTATTCTTTGTCCTGACAAGGAATGACATAAAAATGTGAGGTCTAAACCCTTGTGCATGGTTTGACTAATTTATCAGAAATGCTCACATACTCATTTTTGATCCAGGTCAGATGTGGAATTAACAGACCCAATACTGTGCTGTGCAGCCACCACCTTCCTGCAAAGGGGAATAAGTGCTTCCCACATTCTCAGCAAAGACCATCCTAACAACATGCTTTCAGGACTTTGCGTGGCAGAGTAAACAGTACACTTCTCCACTTCTGACTCAATTTCAGAAAATCTTGCACACAGATTGAAATTTGCCAGTATCTCCCTGGAATCCCATTAAATTTGCATGGGAACTGGGCTTCAGTAGCTGGGCCTGTATAATGTGTTGAGTTAGCTGCAATCCATTCACAGAATGTGTGATCACTATCTCATCCATTATTTGAAACCCTGCCAAAACATACTTGAGAAATAAGTTATCTCACAAATTATTTCTGAAGAATTTCTTTTCTATTATAATTAAAAGCCCACTTTATATACACTAGGCATCTTATTTCCTTAATTATTATCAAACAGTTCCTGAATGGTTTATGTATTCATCCCCAAACACCCCAGCCTAATATTCCCCACTGGAATATAACATATGCTGAATAATAATTATATGAATATCTAAATAACAAATATTCTTTTCCAATATCTATTTGCTGACCAAACTTTTCATTATCAATTAGGCAAGGCTGGAGAAGTTGTCCATTATAGGCAGAAAAGAGCAGTGTCATCCCAGCAGATATGCTTTATGCTTTGTGTGCAATGTGATGCCTTGGGCATGGGCAGGTTTTGGTCAATCCATCTGCATCTGTAGCTGATTTACACCTGGCATCAAGGGTTCTCCAGCTGGAAGGGCAAAGTCCTTCTCTGCTTGCCTTTCACACCCACCTTGAGAAATTTCTCTGAGTTGATGACAACTGAGTTTTGATGCCTACTGCTTTTATTCTTCTCTTTAGTACTATTTTCTAGCAAAATATATACACAACCATATGCATTCAAACAAAATCATTATTACTCTCTTTTGAACAAGTGCCAAAAAGTTTCAAAATTAATGTCATTCAGTCCCTTAATAACACCTCTCTGCAAACTTAAATATGGCAAAGAAACACTCTGAGATTTTTGTTTTAACTATTTGGATTTTATTACTGTGTCACACACAACAATCCTAACAAACCAGAAAAGCAATATTTTATTGTATAATAACTTTGTTTATTAACAAATTAAATTATTTTTTGAAAAGCTTTATGAATCTATCCTAAGATATTCTTGAAATTGCATAGAAATATGGGAATTATAGTTTTAATGAAAGAGAAAAGCAATAAAAGTCTGCGGTTTCTGTGTGCTCCAAACTCATATCTAATTCTCAGTCTAACTGCATGAGGTCGGTGCCTTGATTCTAATTTTCAAAGAAGATAACAGGTAGAGTCATTGCCATAATAATGGCTGCTTTCAACTCAGACACCACCAAGGTAGCTGCAACTCCATGTCTCAAAGTTTACTGTAAGAGTTGCAACCATAATGAAGGGCATTGAAATTTGGAAGTAGAATATTTGAAGAGGTGGAAGCTGTGAAACTAACACCTAGAAACGGGTCAGAAAAATGCAAAGTGCAATTATTTTGTAATGTGACTCCATACTCAAGGTTCTTTTGACTTAAACCTGCTTTTGCTGCAATGCTTCCCAATTATTTAAGAGGTATATCTGTAAAATATTTTTACCAGAAAAACACAGACAGTCAAACTGAGAAAAATGTGAGAGTAAAAAAGGGGTTTTATCTGGCCCGTTTTTGAACAAACAAAAAGTTAGTAATGCAAACTGCAGACTAAATTTTAAAGCTCTTTGAAGTTTTGGCTTTTGGTTGTGGGGGCATTTTTTGTTTTGTTTTGCTTCTTTCTTATTGAATTTCTTTTAAGACTCTTGTTGTAGCCTATTAAGGAAGTGCAGCCTTGCCGTAATTACAAATGAAATTTTAACTCTCACTTCGAAGAAAGAGCACAGCCAGTTCTTTTTGAAGTGATATGAAAGACATGTCCATGTAAAAGAAAGGAGTCACATTTTGATGTAAAAAAAATGTTGGCTACAGAGTTTCTTCAGAGAATGCTCAAAAAAGCAAACAAAAGCTGCTTGGGAGTTAGATTAATTTTAATGAGCTTCCAGGAACATTTATGACATATCTACCCCAGTGACCACAGGTGGGTATCCCTGCTGGGTAACACTTGGCTGCTCCTGAATAAAGCAGCAGAGACCAAACAAACAGAAGAGACAAAAGAAAAAAAGGAAGATATTTATGTCAGGGTACACTTAATGAACACCTGCACTTCACAGGCATGGGTAACTATTTACCACCTTCTTCCCTCCAGATAAATATCTACTAAGAAATTAGTCCCCTTTCTGTATCAGTGACAAATTAAATGAAACCCTTGAAGAGTGCTTGGAGGCAAACTACACATAGGTTAATTTTCCTTTTTTGTATGTCAGGAAAATAATCATCATGGGAGCACCTAATTAAAAAGGACTCAACCCTTTGTGCACAGTCATGCTTGTTGCTTCATAACAGAATGACTATTGATCTGGACATGGAGAATGCAGTTAAACAGAGCTTCCAACTTTAGTGGCTCAGCTGTTTGGAATCAGAGCACCCTAACAGGTATCCATCAGAAAATCACCTGTGTAAACTTCAAACTAGCCACAGTAAGAGAAACCACAGGGTAT
This sequence comes from Brachypodius melanocephalos, assembly GCA_013398615.1. Lineage (NCBI taxonomy): Eukaryota > Metazoa > Chordata > Aves > Passeriformes > Pycnonotidae > Brachypodius > Brachypodius melanocephalos. The sequence continues at coordinate 32,961,749 of VZSR01001685.1, forward strand.
TATTACACAATGGAGAAAGGTCTCAACACCCTTCGCATCAATGCTAATTTAGGAACTTGGTCCATTTGTCCAGGTCTGCCTCCCTTCCTCTCATTTGCAATGGTGATTTATGCATGTGGGGAATGGGCTTGTGCAAGATATCTATGAGCCCCAGCCAAGTTACCCAAACAGGGTAGCAGCCTGAATGCAAGCTATATATGTAGTCCACAGCTAACAGGGGAGAACAGCTAACAAACACCAAGAGTGCCTTAAAGCTAGTTTCACAGATAGTGTAGAAGGACAGCAAAATAAGCAGTACCTACTGCTAAATAGAAGTTCTGATCAGAGCATGGGAGAAAACCACTCTCCACTGCACACTGCAAGCAAACTAGTGGCAATTCCATTAGAGGAGGCCAGTTTCTCCAGAGCTGCCCAGAGCAGAAGCTGAAATTCTGGCATGCCAGGACATTTTTGTTCACAGGGTGACATCTGTCCCCAGCAACATGTGCCATTCTACACATCAGAGGTGTCTATAAAACACCAGTGTCCATGTGGTATGACAAATGTGTATGCCCATACAGGACAAGGTGTTTTTCAAAGATGCTCAAGGACTGAAATTAATCTGGAATAGCTGAAAATTAATTTTAAAGGCTAGATGTAGAAATCATCTTAATGAAATTTACTTAGGTGTCCAGTACAAATCAGCCACCTGAGTATATCCAGGAATTTTGTTCCCACTTAGTTTGAAATCCTGACCACTGGTTAGATGTCAGTTCCTCAGGAGAGGATTATTCATGTTCAATGAGCATAAATGAAAATTAAACATTAGCCCAGAATAGACAACATTAGCCCAGAAACCATGTCAGATGGTTAAAACTTGTTTTAGATTAAGACAGTTGCATCTAGGTACTCAAGTATGCATGTCTTAATATCAGACTGAACACTGCCCTGAATTTCTAGCCTAGCCTAGGAAAAGATTGTCTTCATGGGTTGAGGAAAAGGTATACCTGCAATAATCTTCCTCAAGGTCTGCAATCAAGCAGGTCTGTGTAGGAATTTTTTAGCTCCTGACTAACCCAAATGGGTCATTTTCAAACTTTCAACCTTATGAGAAAAGAGCAAGTCATAGAGCAGTTCTTCCTCAGGTATTAATCCTTTATTACTTTTTGTTTTGCCTTTAAAATATTCCAGAGGAAATAATTTCATTCAAGTAATATTAGTGCTTCTTTTCTTCTATTCATCTTGGTCCCCTCTTTACTTTCTGCTACACCACAAATTATAGCATTTTTGCTTCACCTTCTCTCTCTTCTTGTTTCATGGCTGCAAATGATTTTTTTTATAAGTGGTTAGACAATCTTCTTCTGCACTGACCTGGATCTGAAGGAAACAGGCCTTGAATTCTATATTTTAAATGCTAAACAAGCAGAAAAAGGATGAAAGTTCCATTGGCAAAAGATTCTTCGCTCAGTTTCTATATTGTATCTACTAAGCATGAGGATTTTGCATTCAAAAATTGTGGATACACAGTAAGAGAAAAGTACTTAGAGAAAGTACCAGCACTGGTATTATTGCATTAATGTCAAAACAAATGTTCCATACTCTGATGGCAAGCAAGTCAATCCATCACCAAGGGTCAATTGCTTTTGCTAAAGGTGACTTAGTTGTCATTAAAACAAATACACTGTTGTGACAAAAACATCATAGGAATTATGCTCTGTGCCCCTTACAAAAGGAGCCTTGACATCCTACAACAAAACTGGACCTTTGATACAAAAGGCCAAAAGCTTCAAATGCTCTGTATATGACAGAAAAGAACAGGAGAGGTCAAAGTGCACCTCGTGGTGTCTTATGGCCTCATAATGGCTGCTAGGGAAAAAATGGATTATCCTAGGAAATTTGCCATATACTACAAAGGCAGAGAAAAGACTCTCAATGTTCTTTGCCAGCCTGTCAAGGGAAATCCTGACCTCAAGTCCTCAGTGATTGAACAGCCAGGTACCCAAACTGCTTCACAATCAACTTGGGACACCCCCTGTGCCTTGCCCAATATCCCAATTCTGAGTATGGCCAAACTCCAGTGCTACTGGGAAGTACAGTACAGAATTTGAGATTCTGCCTCATTTGGGAAGCGTGAATTTGCAGATGCTTTCAAAAACATTGCAAGATGTTTATCTCACAGTGTATTGATACCAAAAAGATCCCTGCTACACTGTAGTCTTCATAAACAAAACAATATATTGCCTCAAACTAAAATAAGATAGTAATTCAATACAGAAATTTATAGACAACACGCGACACTTGAATTAATTTTAAAGACTGCATTTACAGTCCCCCTTGGGTTAAAGCTTTTCTAACACATCAGGAGAATCAAGCAAACAAAGTCCATGTCTCTGCATAGAGTATTTTATGTTCAATACTTCAATATTTATGTATGGCATTATTTACCCTACATAAAAATATAGGCTTTGTGCTTTTCATTTACTCGATACTTTAGAATTGCTAATACCCATGGGTATATTACACCCACAGGTTTATTCCTCTGACAATGCTTACCTCAGGAAAATGAAACTTTACATTTTAAATTAAAGGTAGCTCTAATTTGCAATCGTAACGCACTGTAAGAGATTATTATACAGTATGTGTGCCAGAGGAGCTACCTTATGCTGGTAAGGTACACCACAGTAAGGACTGCTGTGAATAAATGTGACACACGAGAATGAGGAAAAAGATACATCAAGTAGCTCCAGCTTCTGACTATAACAACTCCACACTGCTAAAGTAATTTTAGATGTGGCTGATAATCTGCCAGAATCCACCAATCTCTCTAGCCTGGCAAAGAAACATCACTCACACACTACTCACCTGCAAAAACAAACCATGTCTTTGTAACTATGCAGAAAAAGTGATGTCCCCAGGGTATCTCCCTTTTTGAATGGCCTTGGCATTAACTCTTCTGTCGTTGAACATTTTATCAAGAAATCTTTCTGATTATATTGCATAAACAAAAAATTCTCAGTGTAACACAAAAATTCAAATTCCAATTGAGCCTAGATCTATGCTAGGTGTCCATGTCAATGATCCTTATTCAAAGAAGCCATTCTGAAACAAGTTGCTAGTGATCTTCCCAGACCATTAGCAACCAAAATGCTAAACTACCATTGTTTAATTGTACTCCCACACCAGGGAAGCTCCTTGTTCATCACTAGCCCCCTCTTTCTTCAGAGCTAGGAGCAAGATACCACATAAAGAAAGCTTGGCTGTTCCATCTCCTGTATAGACTCACATACTGCAAGAGGTGTAAAAAGGCAAGGTTCACTCAGGATGATGCTGTACCATCTTATGTAGAGTTGCCTAATATATATCAAGCCTAAAGTGCTCCCTGAATCCCAAAGATCACTCCCACAACGCTGCTACAGCACACAGTAGTTAATAAATCTTCAGAGTGCTACCATTTCTCAAGGTGTAGTTTGGTGTCCTTAATGCAGCAGGAATAACAGAGTTCATGTTCCTTGACAGCCTTAAGTGTCCTGCAGAAAGAGCCTGCCCATCCCTCATAAACAACCACGAGGGTTCATAGGATTTGTGGTCTGAAACGGGCCAGATGCTCCCTCAGAGCACTTCCAGAGCTCAGAGGCAGCGGTGCCGAGGGTCCTTTACACTCGTTACGTGCATTGGCTGGTCTTATTTTAGAAGAGTGTCTTAAAAAGCTTGTATGAAAACAGACCCCTTTGCCTTCAGGCATTGTTTGCTGCCAATGATTGCAGCATCAGAGTTACTCTCCCTGATGTGGTCTATCGAGTATTTCCTGCTTAAAACTAATAAGCTGTGAGAGTGTTATTTTTTCCCCCACCTCCCACTTTTTCTAATTTTCACTGCAAACACAGCTTATTTACACTCTGTCTCTTTTAAAAATCAAGTGTCAACCAAGTGCTAAACTGCTGCTATTTGCCAACGTTTCATTAACACCTTATTAACTTCCAACAGCTGAAGGTGACTGGACCCTCACCTCTGTTTATTTCCTCAAAGTAACAGTTAACTGAAGCATCAGGATAGAGGCACCCCTGTAAATATGACTGAAAACAAATATGCATGCAGAATATAATCAGGCACAACTTCAGCCAGATCTGCTAACTGACACATCTAGTTAATTTTATGCACCGTCACATACTATCAAGTTTGGAGCTCAGATTTTTATTAGAGATGATAATAAAGATCTCTGCTTTTTCTCCTAGTCCATATTAGAAACTGGCTAAAACAGAAATATAAACCTTGTCCAAATTAGGCCACCAGTAGTTTGCTATTTCAGTTTAAAGGATAGGTACAAAGGTGTCATCCTGTTGTCATGTGAATCAGCACAACTCACTGATTCCCTTAAAAACTGTAGTGGTTTACACAAGTGAGCCTCCCCCATGTGTATATACATCTTCTATATTGAATTTCAGTCCAGGTAGATATAATTGTAAAAGAAAGGAGAAAAAAAAGGCAAGCCCCAAGAAATAGGACTCCCATAACAGGAGGATAGGAAACCCTTCTTCAGAGGTATCTCTGAATAAAAGGAATTAAAATTTTCTTCAGCTTTCCCTTGTTCCCCTGCCCTAACCTCCCTTCCCTACCACCCCCTTCTGTGTTCACATTTAATTTGAAAGGAAAGGGACAGGAGTGCTTAGATATATATGTTTGCAATGTCTCTCTCTTTCTCTGTTTTTCAGATCACAAAAAATCTTTCCTGATGGTTTTTTGTTTGGTTGTTTGGTTGGTTTTGTTTTGTTCTGGGTTTTTTGATTGGGTTTGGGTTTTTTGTTTGTTTCTGGTTTTTTGTTTTGTTGGGGTTTTTTTATGTTGTTGGTGGTTGGTTGGGGTTTTTTGTTTGTTTTTGGGGGTTTTTTAATTTTTTTTTTTTTATCCCAGCCTTCCAGACTATCATTTTGCACACCTGGGAAAAGTAACTGATTTGGTGGAAAGCAATATAGATATTTTTGTTCCTCTGCCCAAATAGGCAGGGTCTTTTAGCTCCAGTAATGCTGGAGGAGCTGGAGCTGTTATGGTTGTTCTCCAGTTCATACTTTTATTTTTGAATGGCATATTGGTTTCTACAACTGCATCACGTATGTATTAACTCTGGGAGCTCAGCTGTCAGAGTGCTAGTTACCACTTTTCATTGTCCAAACAGTAAGAATACAGATGTTTCCAATAAGCTAAAGAAGGGGAGGTCTCTTCTATGAATAAGCATTCATGAATTTGAACTAATCAATAATAAAATTTTCATGCATATAGTAAAAAAATAAATAAATCACTTTCTGAAATAATCACTGGAAAAGCTGGTAAATTACCAATCAGTTAAGGTGAGAAGAGTAAAAGGAAAGGAATTGGCCAGTGTTCAGTCATCCAAAGTCCAGAAGTACAAAGAATTGTATGGGTGATTAATAAAACATGGATAAAATAAATAGGATGCTGGTGCCACTAACAAAAGTAGTGTACCTAGTTATTGCAAGGGTGAAACCTTGAATTATAATTCTCATCTCAAAATATTGTGTTAAACTTCAACATTTAAAAATATTTGCAAGCTCATAATCAGAAAATTAATGTAGCTTATCTGATTTTTTTCTTTTCTTTTCTTTCTTTTCTTTTCTTTCTTTTTTTTTTTTCTTTTTTTTTTTTTTTTTTTTTTTTTTTTAATCTACCCAAGACCATTCCCAGGTTTTACTAGTTTTGGTATAAGCTAGCGGATAACTTTTAATCTTTTATTCTCTTAGTGTTCACTCTGTTTATGCTTATTGTTACACAGAGACTTGTGTTCAAGGATTTTAAAAAGTCTGCAGGGTGGTATATTTTACTTGAGGATTGAAATGAATGCTTTGCTCTCAGATCTCTGCAAGCACATTGGACCAAATTTTGGTCTCATTATCACCAATTTAAATCTGGAATAGTTCCACTACTCTCTGTAATGTTACTCCCAATACATGCTGATTTAACTGAGTTCACAAGCTGGTCCATTGACCTAAGTGGTGTCAGTGGGAATGTACTGTGAAGAAAATTTGATCTACTAAATTCAAATCCTCGAGGTGTTGTTCTAGCAGCCAAGTTGTTTAGAAAGAAAACACTGAACTTGAATGTTGACCCTTCATCCCAGCTGGATCTCCATGTAAACTGTGCTCCTGCTGTAGCCTTTTAAATAGATCAGCAATTTACATTTTAAATAGATCAGCAATTCAAATTAGAGAAATGCCAGAATGTAGGTAGTGTGTAGTGGGGAGATTTAGCCCTACTTGAAATTTCATCAGTGTTCAGTAGCATAACTCTCCATACATTTCTGAGAGCAGGGACTAGATGGACTGTAAGGATTTGTCTACTGCATGTCTGTACCCAGGGATGGCAGAGGTGGCTCTTAGATAAAAGACGAGCAGAGATGGACACAGTGTCCCAGATTGTCACCAGACCTTGACTGGTGATAGCAGGTGGGCTGAAGCATGAATCTTGCTGGGGACAAACATGCCAAAGAAGCACTTTGGACAACTGCAGGAGGCACAACTGTCTTCTGGCCTGGCATGGTTTGCTTATGTGGATGTGTCCCACAGGTATTCAGAGTGTGGGGAGTGGAGTCGATGGAGCAGAGATGTGACAAGAGCTTGGCTCCATGTTCCAATTTGTACTCCTTTAAATGCCCAAATGTTTTCAAGAATAGGAGGCATTTGCTTCTGGGAGTTCTGGGATGGATCTGAGTGCCTCTAGGCTTAAATTACAGCGGCCTGTAGGTTTTTAAATCATATTCTTGAATTTCAGTGCCAAAGTCAGTGGTCTAAATCTGATCAAAGATACATTACTGGCTGTGAGAGCAATGCATAAACAGAGGAAAATGTAAATGGAAGGCCAGCATAAAAGAGCACGACTATGTGGTGTTTTCTTCTGAAGGCCCCAGCCCACGTCAGTCTGTCATACAGTGGCTCATCAGGTCCTGCCAGACAGGGATCTGTCCTTCTGCTCCCCACAGAGCCACACACACAGCAAGTCACTTGTCCACGAGGGCCCAACACATGCTCCATACAGTAAACCTGTGGGATTAAGCCTGTGGTAAGGTAGAAACAGCCAATTCTTCTGAATTACTGGTGAGAAAAAATACAACCGACACAGAATGAGATTTTTAATGAGATGTTTTGTTTGTTTGCTGCTTTTTGCGGTGTTTCCTAATTCATTTGTCCCTCCCTTCACGTATTTAACCATTGCTGCTGGGCCGTGAAAAGGCTTTGAGCTACATTACCTGCGCCTTTGACCTTCAGCACTAATCTTACTGTGAACGGGCCAGATGATTTTAGGGTGATAAAATTCTGCTGCGGTTCTCAAGCCGAAATAATTTTCTCCTCAAAGAAATGGTGACGCTTCGGTACTTACGCTCATCTACATCCCTTCCTTCACACGCACAGAGAGCCTTTAATTGCTGCCACCAATTAAAGGCGTGTAGTGCAGGCATGCCCCCCTCACCCCCGCTGCGCTAGGTCTGTCTGTCCTTGTGTCAAGGAATGCCACCGCATTTTATCTGCCTCCCTCACGGCCTGACACGCAGCGCAGAGCAGTGTCACACACCTCGGCGTCTGCCTCAAAAAGCATCTGCGCCAATCACAACACAATTATTCTTAATCCCTCCAGCGCTGGCATTTGTTCACCTCACACCAGGAGGAAGAATAGGGGGCAGTTGCTTGGGATAAACACGAATGGCTGTGGGGGATCCTCTCAGGAGCAGCTCTGTCAGCGAGGACATTTGCCTCATTGACAGCCCCACGCAGCCTGTCGGCTTGGCTGCTGCTCTCCACAAGAGAAATGGCAGCATTTCAGGCTCTTCGGGGTGTGATTGATGGGTGTTGTCGGTCCCTACCTGTCAGCTCATTGCACTGACAGCAGTGAGATCCCCCGGGGGAGGCAGCCCGACACAACACAGCCCACCCGTCCTGCTCGGTGAGGCCCTGACGTCCTGCTCAGCGCTGCTGCAGGCCGCAATCTGCCTGGCAGGACGGGGGAAGGGCAAACGAAGAGCTGGGAGCACAGTTTGTGCTGGCAAGGGCAGTGACATCTCTCTCAGAAGTACCTGGAGACGCTGGAGCAGGGCTGCCAGAGCAGCTGAGGCAGGCTGGCTGCTGCAGAGCGCTGGTTCAGCCTGGGGTTAGGATAGATCCTGCTGCTGCAGCTGCAGCTGGGGGGATGTCAGTGGGAGAAACTTGTGGGATGCTGGCACGACTCCATGGCTTTGCATGTGCAACATTAAACACGTGCAGAGGGTTTACAGTATGTGCTCCTGAGCCCAAGGGATGACAGAGGTGATATAACCATTTACCCCCGCCTGGAGGAATCTCCCACAGATGCCCATGGCAGAGCTGGCACACGTAAGTGTGAATTCCTTACCCCGCAGGAGTGAGGCTCAATGTCATCTGACTGTTCCTCTGGTTTTACATCTAACTACATAGAAGAGGCTGGTCAGAAAAATAGTTCACCCTAAGAACCTGGAGCTTTCTTTTTTTTTTTTTT
>VZSR01001685.1:32977076-33061962 GCA_013398615.1 Brachypodius melanocephalos
AGCACAAAGTAGAGGTTTTTACAGACTATTCTCTTTTTCCTCCTCATTAGCCTGCCAACTTCCTCTCTCAGCCCATGCTAAGGTCAAGAAACACTTTGTGAGAGCACCAATATAATACAAAATCTCTCACAGTGTCTCTGTATTCCTCAAGACTTCTGAGACACAAGAGAACTTGACAGAGCACGAATATGTTGCTGGTGGATCTGTTTTTGATATTTGGCTGTGAGGGATGTAATAGTGGGGTATCTATATAAGCTATAATTCAATGAACTGAGAGCTTTATTTCTGCAGGGGGCAGTTAGGTAGCCTAGTGCTTTCTAATCCCGTTTTACTTAATTAAATTATTCCTGTTGGCTGGGTGGAAAGATGTGCTACCCTGTGACTACCACATGATGAAAGGAGACATCAGTAGTGTACATGACTCTTTCCTCAGACTCCATCAGAGCTAGGGCTTCTGTGGTTCCTCTGGAAGAGAATTAGCATACTTCTTATTGAAATGATTTTGGGATTTGGGGTTTTTTTTTGTGGTGTGTGGGTTTTTTTTGTCTCATATCCAGCTGCATCGATTTCCTGATTACAAGAATCAAATTGTTTAGTTATCTGTAATGTGCATAGACTTTTGTGAATCTTTACAAAGGTTTTGCTGTTAGGCTAAGAATGGTTTATTGCAGCACCTGCAATTCCCATAATCCTGAGTTGTTAATGAACTGAACAACTTTTCCTCCTTCTTAGCATGAGAAACACTTCTCATGATCTTACTCATGAAAAGATTGCATTGGGGTCCTCTCATAATTTTTCTTGAGTTTCTGCCATTGGAGGAGGGAGTCCATAAGCAGCAGCATCTGGCAGAACATCTGCACCAAGTCCCTGCTGACATCCCGAGATCTGTCTGCCCAGGCTCACTCCTCCCTTCATACAGAACTTGACAGATCATGTACCCCACTGCCAGACAACCTCAGCAAATGCTTCTCTCTCCAAGGGAGGCAGTGTCAGTTTTTCAGTGTGTTTTTCCTGTGTTAGCTCATTGCTCACCTGATGGAAGACTACTCAGACTCTTTTCAAACTGCTAGGCTCTCCAGAAGGAACCTGGTGAAGAACCTTAATCTAAGCTAGCTGGAAAGCCTGATCTAGGTGCACAGATCAAATCTAGCCTTCTCCAGACCAATGACCAAGGAGTTTTAATTCTTTACAAATGACAGGAAAACTAAGTAACTAATCTAAATGTCAATGAGCGGATGTGACAGGTCTGCTCCTGAAGGCTTTGCAAGGAAGCAGCAAGGAAGTGCTGAAGGTCCTCAGGCAGCTCCATAGCTGTTTGGCTGAAATCCAGTTATATATTTTTTTGTTATTCTACATCACTTTGAGTTACACATTATTGTAAATACCCTCTGGTAGACCCTTTCAAAGCAATTGAGTAACTCAATGTTTAACAAAGATACATTAATTTTCTTGTTTAAGTTCTGGGAAATACAAGATCATTTTTCATTCTGAGTTGGCAATGACAATCCTTAAACTAGTGGTGGAATAATAGCTTTGTGGAAATTATTCTAGAGATCTGTACTGTAAGGAATGGTGAATCAATGAAATCTTCCTTTCTGTATTTATATTATCTTTTAAATTGAACATGTTTGATGCCTATGCACAACTCCCGTGCTGCAGGAATGATTCTTATTTCCAAATGCCCTTGCTCATGGGGAACATTTTTTCTTTTTTCTATCTGTAAAAAACGTATAAAACAGAGTCTTTTTCTGTAGATAGGAATTAATTTAGTAAAAGATAGCTCTTCCATGTATAGGAGCCTAATACAGTGTGGAAGAAACAGTTGCCACTGTGGGTTTGAGGGTGCTACATTCAGAAGCAAAGTGGGCTGCCTCAGATGTGCTGCCTCTCCATCATCCCCTAACACTGACATAAGCCCAGTCGCTGCCGTGTGTACAGGAGAGGTTGAATAATGCATGGGAACAGTCTCTTGAGCATTTATTTTAGTCCTTTCATTTGTCCTTCAGGCATTTCCCACTCCATCCTGACAGCAACTTGAGAATTTCCTAAGACAGAAGATAAAACCCACTGACAAGGAAAAATTTCAAAACCATTGCTCTTGTTGGAGTCATACATCTGATATTTCTGAGGAAGATTTATCAAATTTCATCATCGCAGTCTTTAGAAAAAGTCATACATACTACACATAATTCTTATTTTGAGGTAACTCTTGACCAAAGGGAAGTAATTATCATTCTGTAACATTTCAGATGAGAGGTTATATTTGATCGAACTGTATCACTGAAAAATAAAGGCCACTCTTCTATTAATTAAAGGCAGCTGATGATCAGTTTATGAGAAAATGAAAATTTCAGATGCATTCTCATGAATAACATAGTCATGTTTGTAACTTATTTTAATGTGAACTCAGAAGCCTCCATGTATAAGTGCAAGGACTGTCATAAAATTCACAAAAACAGGCTGCTCTTCAAAATGAACATTTATACAGTGTACTGGGAGAATGCCCCCATATATATTACCTAACTTTAAATTAATTTGTGGCTTTGGTAATGATCTACAAAAAGCCTCTCTACTCTTTTCTGTTTAGTGCATCCTGTTATTACTGGAGCAGAAGAGATAGAGAGGAACAAAGGCAGAATACTGCCTGAGAAGAATAGTTCAAGACAGACTATGATTAATAAGCAGATAAACATAAACGTGATCACCTGCAGTCATGAGCTCTTTAGGGCAGCAAAAATCCATGACACTGCTGTTAAAACAGCCTTGCCTTAAGTAGACAGGCATAGTACCTTAGCTCATCTTAAGTTGAAGGAAGTCATCAAAAGGGAAGTAGGGAGAAACCTGAGTTTCACCATGCTTGCAGCTCTAAAGGTTCCTCAGGCAGGAAAGGCTACATAAAGCTGCCCTGAATTCAATTTGCTGTCCTAGCCAAAACAGAAAAGGTTTTACTACATTAAACAACAATAGTGACTTGAGGCCTCTTCAGCTTCAGCCAGGTGAGATCACGGAGATGGCAGGTGACTCCCCAGCACGTCCTTGCAAAAGGATAAGGCAGCAGGCATGAGTGTGGCATTCTTTGACTGGATAGGAGTCCCGCAGACAGTAAGAAAAACTACACAGAACAGTTTCAAAAGGACAACAAAAGACAATTCTTCTGGCACCTTCCCAAGAACCTAATAGATAAAAGTGAAAAGGCTGAATGTTTGAGCTTCTATTTACTTGTGGTAACAAATCAGGCACCAGTAATGGTAGGAGACTCACCCTGTAGGTTATGCTCTGCTCTATTCTTTTTGTAGCTTGTCCAAAGCAATCCAGGACTGCAGTCCTACTGTAAACACCAGCAGCTCCCCACTGAGCAGGAGAGATGCTTTAGGAGTGCAGAATCAGCAAAAAGGCTCCCCTGCCTTTGCCCTCCACATCCCTCCTCTCTGCTAATAGTCTCACAGAGAAGGTGCCTCTAGAGAAATGTGGACATTGCCCATATCAGAACATTTACATTTAACTCTGTGACAGACACACAAAGCTACTCTAGCTTGGCATAATGTGACTTTTTTACACATGAAGGCAGCAGCAACTACTATGGCTTATGCTTTGTGTAAATTCCCAAAACTTGTTTCTTTCTTACTGAAATAAATGACCCACTGGTCCAAGAAGCAGCTGCTTTGCTCCAGACACCTTTATCTCCTTGTGGCCCTTTTATCATCCTGTGAAAAAGAAGAAGTTGTAGCTCTGACTTGGTATCAGACTTAGCTCTTCTTGACCAACATGATGAGTTGTGAGGTGGTTGGCTCCTGGAAGAACTGGCCATTTTGCTTCGATTTTCTTCCAGTCTTGTTTCTGGAGGAAGTGTGATAGAACAATGACATCGGTTTGTCACCAAACTCCAAACTCCATACTCACCTCCTGTGGCTGTACTGTTTTGAATTTCTACGATATCTTTGTGAAATAGCAAAAAGAGTATGAAAGATCTTTATGTTGCTCAGTTCTTCCATGGTTCAGCAAAACTAATCTCTTTGCAGCTCATATTTGTAACGGACGTGCACATACACTTTTTAAGGAGAGTTTGGGCAAGGCATGAACTGTGGTCCAGGGGGGACAGCTTTGCTATGCTGTATGTAGCTATGGAGAATAAGAAAAAAAAAAATCAAGCCTATTGATTGACTAGTCAGTTATTTATTTGTTTTTAACATGCAAAACCAGTACAACAATCAAGGGAGCTAGAAAATATGTAGCACTGAAAAAAGTATTCATGCAGAATGAGTATTGTACTTGAACTATCCTCCACAATCATCAGATAGTCTGTCCCAATATTTATAGTTCATCATTACAACTGCCAAAACTGGCAACCACCAGGATTGTTGTCTCAATTAAGGACAGTAAACAGATTGTCCCATTTTTTTAATGAAAAAATCTAAAATGTAATACTTCACAGTTTAACATGTTTATTCATTTAAACGAGCTAAAAAATAGTGGTGTGACATCTGCTTGAGAGACATTGGTACCTAACATTTTGGCTGTCTCCCCACTAATTTGATTGTGATTAAGGGGGGATAAAAGGATGAGCAGAGGATTCTGTCAATTAAATGAACAGATAAACTGCAAAAAACTATTTTTTCACTCTTGGAAATGTGTAGAAAGAAATACATCTACAAAAATGCATTACAGAAAACGAAGAGGATGATGGGGAAAAGTACTGCAAAATATCTGTCGGCTCTTTCAGAGAAAAATATTGTAAGCATAAGATCACAGATAATTGCTGCCAATTTATTCATCTTACGGCTTCACTTCCCGAAGTGCAGGCATAATCCACTGTAAAATCTTTTAGGATGCAGTTCCAACATCACATTTCTGCTGTCTTATTGATGTGCCATATTGTTATTTTCTTAGTCATAAGCACCACTAATTACTATGCTACTGTAAGTAGAACTTGAAATGTGATCAAGATCTGTAGTATCTTTTTTGTTGGCAGTCTAACTTGCCTACTCTGCTTTTCAGTTCTTTTACAGAGAATCTCCTGAATGCATTTGACCTTCACTAACTGGCTCAGTTGTGCCTTACAGGGACAATCCCTTATCAATCATCACTCTACTGGGAGCTCCTAGCAGCATTTTCCTTCTAAAAATGGCAGCATTCAAAAGTTGGCCCCAAGTCAGCAGATGAGCCTCTTCCATGGTAGGAACTTTCATGGAAGAGGCATTAACAGTCTTGTAGGGCTTTCACTGTGCCTTCCTTTAGTGGAGTTGTTCAAAACCTATGTTTTCAAACAAAACTTTTAGGTCAGCTGCTCTAGAGGACACCTAAGAGGACACCAAACAGGTGAGTTTGCTCGTGTTGTAGCTACCTGCAGTTAGGTGTTGCAGCCTAGTCTCCCAGGCTACATGTCCTGCTACAGACCTGCTGCAGCTGGACTGATGCATGGAAGGAGCTGATTCTGAATCACATGATGTCTACTATATGATATGCAACAGTGAACTTTAACTACAGCATTCTTCAAGAAAAGTTTAAATGTACCTCTAGGGTCTATTAGGGAAATGCTTAACCAGCCTCCTAACCTTCCAGTAAAATATGTTTATGGACTCTAGTAGTAGAGCTAGAGCCTTTCCTTGGCAATGTTCACTAGAAGCACCAGTAAAAGTACTAGACTGGGGCTTCTGTCCTGAGATGGTTTACATGATGGTTCTGCTTTTGAAGAATTAAAGAGAAAAGGAAAACAACCTAGGAAGATCTACCGAGCAAAATCACTGCTAGAAGATTGTTATGGCTTCCTAGTCAGAGATTCTTCAGACAGGACATCTGCTCCCACCCACAGCACAAGCACTCAGTATAGGCATCTCCTCCACAACCTCTGCTAGAAATAAATTCAGTTTACGCCAAGAGTAGAGGGCAACTACTGATGTCTACCTTTTCCTTCAGGTAAATATCTTTAAAAAACCTCATTAAGCAGGTTTGCTGTGTAAGTTATTTGATCAGCAATCCTTCTTTGAAACAAGCATATAAAATTACTAACTTTATAATAAAAAAGTCTTCTACAACTGAAGTGATAGAGCTGCATGGATCAACTCCAGAAAGAGATGTGCTCTATTAGTACTCCATAGGATGCCAAAAGAAGTTCTCTTCATTGTCTTTTAAGTACTCATAGGCCACATTTAGTTTTAATATGAGTTTAGCAGCTAGAACTGCCTAAAGTAATCCAGATATTCTGAAACTCACATCAGTGGTTACTTTTGAACATTGTGCTGTTTAGATTGCTTTAACATCCTTTCAAATGTATACATAATTCAGTGTGTTCAACATGAATAAGAGAACCAAAATAGAAAAAGAAGTCATTTATTAATAAAATAGACACCGAGCAACTCATACAAAGATATATGGTCCAAAATCCAAGGCATATTTCAATCTCAGATATAATTAAGGGCAAAATAAGCCACATGTCCCATTAGGAATTATTGTACTGATAAGACGTGTATTTGCTGCAATATTTACCATGTATTTCTATGTACAATGAACAGAAGTCTACCCAGTCTAAGCAAAAAGAAATTTTCCTGTTACATGAGAATATCCTTCTAGTACCTGAAGGGAGCCTACAAAAAAGATGGACTTTTTACAAGAACACGTAGTGACAGCATAAGAGGGAGTTGATTCATACTAAAAGTGAGTAAGTTTAGATTAGACATTAAAAAAACATTTTTTATTCTGAGGATGGTGAGACACTGGAACAGGTAGCCCAGGGAAGCTATGGATGCCCCGTTTCTGGAGGTGTTTGAGACCAGGATGGGGCTTTGAGCCCTAGTAGGTGTCTCTACCCATGGCAGAGGTTTTGGAACTAGATGATCTTTTGCATCCCTTCTAACCCAAGCCATTCAATGATTTCATGATTCTACAATCTTTTTCATACAAATGAAAATACCTAATCCAAACAAAGCCAATAGACAAACTGCAAACTGTGGGCAATATGGATTGATAAGCCACACATTGGGGAGGCTAAAAGAATCACATACACACACACACACACACTTCAGACCTCGTCTGATTCATAGTCATGGGAAATGGAATATTCCTGTTTTTTAACACAACCAACAGAGAGCACAGGTTACAAGATGACCTGCATGAAGGGAGTAACTACACATCTTTCTCGGACCATACATGACCCAGAGAGCTATATGCTGACATTAAGGAAGGAATCCTTCCAGCATGTTATGGAACATGAGAACTGCTAATGTAAAAGAACAGGAGAGGTCTGCAGCTTCTGTGACATGTGGTTGGGTGCTGGTGAAGTGAAAGCCATGTCACATCCAAGGAGACAGCTTGTAATATGCTTTTCCCTCCACTGGAAGTTGGGCCACGTGTCAGATAACCATAAATTCAACAAGTTTGCAAGGTCATGTGTGCAACTAGCAGCAGACACATGCATGTCACATGCATGCATAAATGTTAGGATTTTGTGTCTGTAACAGTCATAATTAGAAAATGAGATGTATTTGCATATATACGTTTCTCTTTCACATATTTTTCGGAAGACTGTTGTACTCTGAATTTCTAGAGGAGTTGTTTTGCATGGCATAAAATGAATGAAGATTATGACACATATGAAGTGGATCCTTAGAGACTCATAATGTATATGGTCATGGTTACTGTATGTTTTAAAAATTAACTGTATTGATCCAAGTTTCTTAAGTGGTGATAATGGGACTCTGTCAATTTAAAAGAAATATATTTTCCATTATAATATTTGCTGTGATTTGTATCCATTTGTCTTCAAAATCACTGTAAGACATCTTAGGCATCTCAGGACCAAGACAGTAAATACCTCAGCTGTAATTAAACCTAACATTCAGCTCTGAAATTTATGTCAAAGGCAAAACCAAGCAAGTTCACTAACTGTAGAATTACAAAAATTTTTTTCTGAAAGCCAGTCTGCCTAAATTTCCTTGCCACATTCAGCACCAATGGCTCTAGGTGTTCTTGACACCAAACTGAATCAGAACTGAATCTCAGTCAGAGAAAGACTGACCACATTTTTAAGAGGATCAAATCTGAGTCTTTACATCCATAAGTTCAGTTATATGCCAAACTCAAAGCAGAACAGGATAAAGCCAGAATTTTAAAGCTTCCTGCAGCTGCTCTGACACACCAAATTCTTTGGCTATCAAAAGGAACAAAAATGCCATCTACAGTGCCTAATTTGAAAGGTACTTTGCAAGAACTGAAGGATATAATGGAGCCAAGATTTATAGTTATTAGTACACCAGGGAAAAAAAAGTGTTTTCTTATTACTTACAGCCTCTCACATTAGTTTGATGATTAAAATGATTGTATAGCTGGAAAGGCATGTTTTTATACAACATGCCCCTAACAGGTAGAGCAAGTTGATACCAAAACCGTCAGAAAGAACATCATTAAAATACAATTTTGACTTTATATTAATAGTAGACCAATACACTAATTAAAACCAACATCGACTAAACTTTCTATTTACACTAGTTCAGACAGCACAGGAGGCAAAGAACTGTGTTTCAGAAGCATATGCGAATGTTAGAGCTTCTGTCATCCAGGTGCCATTTCTAACAGAACACATGTGTGCTGAACAGTTGGCAAAGAATGAAAAAGATTACTGCAGATATATGGGCACACAGAATCTGGAATGACAGAAAATTAAGTCCATATAGAAGGTGACAGACTGCTTGTAAGAAGATATTTTTTTCCTACAGTTTCTTCCATCTTCATGCATGTGCACACATGCACAAGAAAGATTAAAAGGTAGAGAAAGGACGAGGGGGTTTTGATATATTTTAAACACGAATGAAGAAAAGACTTTCTATTTGGTATTTCTGCTTTCTTTTCAGAAAGGAACAGATAACTAATTTGGTTATTAGGAAGCTCTGATTCCTAAATTTGGTCGAGGCAGATACTCCTTCTGTGAAGTCAGCATCAATACCCATGATAATAATAGCACCTGTCTTTTGACATCAAAGTTCTCTGCCTGAGAAAAAAATAATGTAAACAATAAACTTCATGTATTGTACTGTTGCTCCTGGCTTTGGTGTTACACAGATACACTTGGCCAGGCACAAATGTTCTTATTTTGGAGACTTGGAATGTGACAGACATATTGCAAAACTTTCTTATGAATTTGGACTGCAAGAAATGGCATCGTTTACTGTCTTACAGCGAAGGGACTGTGTGTTTCTATGTAGTCATGTTGAAGCTGAAGAAATCTTGATGACAGATTCATTGCATCTACTAATTTTCATCTGGATCCAGATCAAGGTCAACTTCATTGGAAACATTAAGATAAAAAAAAGCATAGAAAGCCAACAAAAATACCAGTATAGCTGCAAGGACAAGGGCAACTTCCTGTAGAAAAAAAAGAAAACAAAAACCTGTTAGGAATAATACCATATTTTCAGATTAATCAGGAATAAATATTATTTCCCTTCTACAATGCACATCAAAATAACATTAGACATATATAACTGCATAAGGCATTGATGCTTTAATGATTTCACTATTGTGGTTACCATTTCAAATGTTGTAGAATCCATTCACTTAAAGATTTTGGTGAGGCTGATATACCATCGGAAAAAGGATATTTAGCTTAAAAATCTTTAGTCTTACCTAGAAATAGGAGCTTTGTATCTTTTTACTATCCTATCCCTTTTTTTTTAAAGGAAAAGACAGAATTCACAAACCACAGTTTTGAACACAAATTTAAGTTATGAATTTACACTGTGAATTTTGATGTTTTCTAGCAATATGTTTCTGCTTTTTGCCAACAAATTTGTAATTTTTTAATGAAGCAAACACAGTATGGTGGAAGTCAATGAAAATTGCTACCTCTACCTCCCAACCTCCTGGCATGCAATACAATATGGAACTACAAACTCCGTCAGAATTGGATGAAACTTTCCTTCCTTCCGCTCTGCAATAAGGCAAAAAGCACAACAATTTGCACTTGCCTCTCTTCCCATAAAACATTGCAATTTGCTGCATTTTCCTTAATTAACAAAAAAGAGACTTCCAAAGTATACATGATTTATAGCAGCTTTCAGAAGCAGAAAAATGTTTTTATACTACACATTATACTCATTATGTGACTGCCTATCATTATAAGGCTGGACTCTGTAAAATATAATCATAGTATTATCATCCTCTTTATATTTCTTTTATTATATTTATTTATTATATTTATTTTATTTCTTTACATAGCTCTTATTTCCTATATTTCTTTCCTTTTTAATTCTTTCAAAGAACCATATTTCACATTTTAAAGTTTTTATTTTTCTGTAAGGCACAGCACACTTCCTATAGTGTTGACTCTCATTTTGCTAGACAATAAAACATGAAAGATAAATTTGAGAAAAATCCTCATATCCCTTCAGCTCACGGAAAGTATGACTCTATAACTAACAACATCTACTGCTTGACTCCTGATCATTGTGATGAAATTTTATAACTGTGCACTTGAGATGCTCCAAAGGTTAGTCTGTACCTCCAAACCCCACTCTCCCTCTAAGGAAAGAAGCAAAACTTCCCCTCCAATTCTCAGCTTCATGTTAAGCTATAAAACAATTGCATCAGAACAATCCCAATGTACATTTAAAATGAGAGAAGAAGAAAAGTTCAGTGATTTTATAACAACTGATCTGAATTGGTACAGAAGATGTCACATCAAACCTACTCTGTCAATGGGGCTTAAAGGAGATGCGTACACTGAACCAAGACAAGAAGACACCATTTACTGTCCAAGGACAGAATCCGTCCATCTTTGGTGTAAGATTCATTGTGTTCTCTAAGAGAGGCCAAGTGAATTTTTCCCAAAAATGACCATTTCTCCTCTTAGACTAGAAGGGAGTGCACGTGGTACCTCTTGTGTGCACTGTGAGATTAATCCTACCCAGCATCTCTAGGTTGGTGGTAGTTTTGTGACCAGCACTGTCCACTGACATGAAGGAGTTAAAAATGTGCATTTCATTTTTTAAAGTCTAGCCCATAATCTGGCATTCTTCTATAGAACAGCATTTAATTTGCATTTACATGAATGCATTATATAGTTTATCAGAATGTTGGATCAATAATTCAACATATGCCATCTAATAAATTTTGAAATACTACTGCCTAGTTGGCATATGTTCTATAGGAGCATATTCTTTATTCTATAGAAATCTTTGCTTTATATTTTATATGGATGATTGAGATGTACTTTAAATTTGTTTTACCACATTAAAATTACTCCTGCAAATTTGCTGAGGCTGTTGGCTACAGATTTCAACTACATTTTCCTTTTAGAATTATACCATCCCCTTAACTTTATCCTCCTGATTTTGTGATTTAATTTAAAAAAAAAAGTCCATCTAATTCACTCAAAGGAAAGTGATTTTTTCTTTGTTGCAGTTGCAACACGTCAGTATCTTGCAAAAGGGCATGGCAGCATCAGACAGGTTTCATTTATTTCCTTGTATCCACAGCTGTGCTCCCAGACCCATCTGGCCACATAGCTACTAATCTTAAGAGGATGTAATAAACAAGTGACATACAACTGCAGGCTCCATCTGCTCAGGAGAGTGGACAACAAAACCCTACAATGCAGGCACCGTTCACACTTGACACAGAGAGCAAATTCATTCCAGTATTAAAAAGTTTTTCCCTTGTTTGGATGCCACAATTCCCACGCTTTCTGCTTTACAATAGGTTTACCTTTCCCCTCCCTTCTCCCCAGTCACCCTTATGAAATGCTGTGGGTAGCAGCAGCAATCTTTTCAGGTACCTTTGCATTAAAAATTTGTTTCAAAGCAAGTGGAATTGGGAAAATCTTGAGTTTTATTCTCAGGCTGCTCAGTAACTGCTTGACAGAAGCAGTCCTCTGCCTAAGTTTCACAATGAGTAGCACTGTGATAACAATACTATTTTCCTTGCACATTAGGAACTGGGCCATTTCCTATTTCCTTAACCATTAGGAACTGGGTGCGTGGATCAGTATTTATTACCCCTGGGAATGAAAAGTCTTACTAAAACTTCAGGTTTGAAAATTACACAAGAACCTTAATTTTGAATTACTGAAAAAGGCAGAGTAACAAAAATCTAAAATAAATGGCCTTACAAAGGACATCTGGCTCTCAGCTAGGGATATGCAGTCTCTTAAGAACTGCATCCAGTTTATGAACTTTATTATAAACATAAATTTTGCAAGGTAAAGAGCAAATGAGATGCTACACCACTGTACTGTGTTTGCAACAAATATATTGTCATTTTAATTTGTTTTATACTTTTCAGGCTTTGCTATTTGTATTTTAAGTCATGCATAGAAATGAAATGTTAAAATACTCCCCGCTTGGCGTATATAGTTCCCTTTCTCTCGCACTTTATGGATCATCCCCATCATCCTCTGCAAAATCCATTTACTCAAAGGATTTCACCATGAATAATTAAAGAATAGAGAAAAAGTCCTATAGAAATAAACTTGAAATGATCAGAGGTTTTTTTGTCCTCTTTTTTTTTCTTTTATATCATGGTACGGAATACTAGGAAACAACATTCCTACTCTCAAATCCCAAAGTACAGTCACAGAAGCCTTTAAAAAGGAAAAGAATTTTCTATTTTATTCTCTTACATGTAGAATAACATATGTAGAACCCTACTGATTTCACTTTGGTTAAGTTTTACAGAAACTGTTCATAAAGGAAACACATACCACTACAGCATAATTTAGTTTAACTCTCCTATCTTTTTTTGTCAGTTTTATGTCTCCCATGCCAAAATACTTGGATTATGTCCTCAAATTCACCCTGATGGAGCAAGTGGCGGAGCTAGGATCTAAACAAGATTAATCAGGAGAGGGGATGAGGAAAAAATGTTAGCTGTAACACAGATCTGGACACTGTGTACGGCAGCATCATATCTTACATATATAGAGAAATAATCATACTTCCAGGAAATGTCAGGGGGGTTTTACATGTTTTTAATTGTCCTTCAAATAGAGTCACATCTTTTTTACCTGAAATCTGCTTAAAATTAAGCGATAAAGTACCACAAATTGCTCTCTTTGAAATGCTAAATTCTCCCTAGCTCTTTCCAAAAAGAAAAATCATGCTGACCAAGGATACCTGTAAAAATAAATATATAGGGACTGACAATCTTTTTATCTGATACAGTTTTTAACTGAAGACTTTAGGTGGATATTCACTGCTAGCATGCTTTAGAGTTTCAACAAAATCATATTTATAAATGAATGTTTATATGCAGGACATTCTACAGTTAACAGAAGGCAACAAAAGGAATTTATGAACTTTTAGTCACACTTTTTAGGTTCTAATTTTTTAGTGTGAAAATTTCAGATGGAAGAAAGATCATTGTTGTCTCAAATAATGAGAATAAGGTACTATTAGAGAATAATCAAAAACACCTGCCTACATGCCTATAAAGCAACAGGATTCATTTTAAAACAACTAACAAAGATGCAGACAGTACTTAAAAAGTGGAGTACTCTGCCTTGAAAAACTGTGACTCCAAGAAGGTCTTTGGATTTCATGGGTAACTACTCCCTCAGTGTGATTTCTGGATGTACAATGGTGGAGGGATTTTCAGCAGGGAGATGAGTGGTATTTATTTTATCATAGAGAAGAATGAGAGGTAGTTTCGTTACAGCATTATATACACATGTATTTAAGTAAAGCATTTCACAGTACGCAGGTCCTTTTAGCCTGTTTACAAGAAACTTTCAAGGCCCAGATGCAGTTAGGTTAAGTTCAGCCTTGAACTAAGATGCCATTTTCTAGGAGCAAGAACGAGTGAACATTCTTCAGGAAAACATGGACTTCCATATCTGCAAGGCTTTTATCATCTGATCTCTCTCAAAAGTACATTTTTATTTAGCAATTGGAAAGAGTACTTCAACTTGGGCTTGTGTGAAAAGAAGAACCTGGCTGCCAAGAGTTAGCAACCTCGCTCTCCCAGCTGCTCTTCTCCTTCAGGGCCCCAGGAAAACTCAGATAACTTCCATGGTCACTGCTACATCCTGAACCCCTGAAGTATAAGGTTATTAAAAGTAAGAGCACCCTATGTTTAACTGCTCAGACTTTTTTATATAGCATCAAAAGTCTTCTGATGTTGACATTTTCCTTCAATTTTATTGATTTCATTTCTAGCATTTGAGGTTTTGCTGTTGTTGACAAGTGCTACAGATTGGTCCTAAGCAGAGACATAAGAAGGCTTGAGAAAGATGGTCTACTGCTCCAAGCTGGTACAGAAAATCCTCCTAAGATTTTGCTTGGTCCATCTTCTTCACATCTCAAACCACCATGATTATGATACTTATGTGTTCAGGTCAGGTAAGGGTCTGATTTTGTTCTTCTCTTTGTATGTGTTGCTTCCCCTCCCTTTCATTTCAAGGTCAGAGATCAAAGCCTGACTACAGGGATAACTGGGAATATCACACTTTATCCATTGGTGGCACATTAAGTTGCTCTGCATTTTGTGAGACATATAAGTTGAACATCCAGTATTTTGGCCATTACAAAGTGCTTGGACTTTGCAGAAAGTATTTGGATGAAATTTTATGATATGTAACATATAGAAGTGCAGATCAAATGATCTAATAGTCTCTTGTGGTCTTAATTTCTACAAAGCTATGAAACAGTATCTTGGCAAATGTAGTTCAGTAACTTAGCAGATTATGAACAGCATGAAATTGGACAATATCCTTTGCTAAAATACACTAGGAATGTGTTGTTATCTATTCCTATCTAACTTGTTCCAGATGTGATAACATTTCCATAGTGAGGTATCTAACTACAAAACAGATTAAGCAGATATGCAAAAGAATGACAGACAGTAAGCTCTCACTTTGTTTAGGAAGCATTTTTTCCTTAGCTGAATCTGTGTACTGTATTACTAATAATTCTCTGTGGAGTGATATTCTGCAGTCAATTATATCTTTGCAAGTACTTTGCAAGTACTACTGTAAAGATTTGTGCATACCTTTCAAGACAAGAGAAAACTTCATCACTTGTCCCATGGACAACTGATTTGTTTTTGCAGACTGTGAAAAAAAATCTCTCCCCAAGAACTTCCATAACTTTTGGTCTCTGCATACCAAACTCCAGCTATCTGGGGGCCAAGCTTCCACATTTCTCAAACCATTTTCTGCTTGTCACTTTCCTGCTGGCATGTTTTCCTCATCCACTGAGAGCAGAGCTAGCACTGGTGGTGGAATGACCTTTCTGCTCTGCTTGGTAAGGATGGTCAGCTGGGCTTCCACCAGCACAAGCCCCATGTGGGGGGACAACAAAATGACCCAGAGAAAGTTCAGAGACTCCCTTTTTGGTACTGCTACAAAGAATTTTTTTCTTATCCAAACACCAGGAGACATACAGTGTGCTTTCACTTGGAGTTGTTTCACAAGACAGGGGTCCTACTTTTTGAAGACACAATGTATTTTGGCACTGTCTACACTCGTGTCACATATGCAAACAGAGCCGGTACAATAGCTCTGCTACAATATTTAATCTTTAAACATGTTTAAAGAGCAAATATGTCACACGCCAAGTACTAGTATGGTCACCCTGCTTGAACTAACTTTGGATAGTTATTAGTGCTCAGCTGCTTCTCTGACATTATCAACACAGATAAAAATCCCTCATTGGGGAAATTAAAAAGTACTAAATGCCAGTGACTGAAAGAAACTTTGTTACTTTAAACCTTGCATTAAAATGACAAGGCAATCAAATTTTGACAAGACAAGCTAATTAGTATGCCAGCAATGAAATGTGAAGAATCTCCAGGGAATTGGTTCTGAAAAGTTTTATGTCATCTATAGGGCCTGTTTTAAAGCTAATGTTGTCAGCTCTCCTGGTGAAATACACAACAGTTGAATTTCATTATCCTAGTAGAAATTAAGGACTAAAATCCCTTCACTATTTTCTAGTCATCTTTTTTTCTCCTCCAAATATTACACTAAGTCTTAGTTTACAGTCAGGCATGTAAGTTCTTCAGGACACTAAAGCAAAACACCCCTAGAGTTATCAATGACATTAAAAAGCGTATTGTTTTAAGTGGCTGTATGGTGCTTATTGTGTTTGCCTATTGTGTGTGTTTCACAGAATTGCAAACATATTCCCCTTTCCCACAGAGTTTATATTTTCAAATTTATCCTTCCTCTACAATTTTTTATTAGCTTCAACTTAGCATTTTATAATGAAAGATTAATTTATTTTGAAATGCTGCATACTGCATCATGTACCAAATAGATACATATATAAACAAATAAAATACATCTCAAACACATGTATGTGTCTGGTTTCTTCTCAAAGATTTACAGAACTTTGAACATTTCTATTTAAAGTGCCTACTTATCACACTGCATTGTAGTTACATCACTTTTTTTTTGCCCTCTCAACACAAATTAAAGTTAATCAACTGCTACAGCACAGAATTAGGGCCTACATAATAAAAAAAAGACTAAAATCCCTGCCTTTGGTAGGTGAATCATTTCTTATTACCAATGGTTTCTTATTACCATTACTCATCCCAGGGAAAAGGAGGAGCTTTTAAGAGACAGTGGGGAGTGGAAATGGGTTTCTGCTTGCAGTGGCAGGTGAATTTCCTCCTGACCTACCTCACCTTTCCAGGTGCCCTTAAACAACCGATATGAGGCCCTGGAATCTGAGGACCAGGGAGATGAAGATCCATCCAAGTTGGAGGGGTTTTGTAGGGCAGGTCAACCTACTCCTCACATCAAAACCTCCTCAATTAAGAAAAAAAGGAAGGACAGTAATCATTGGTGACTCCATTTTGAGAGGAATGGAGGACCCAACATGCCAACTGGGACTCAGCCCATAGGGAGGTGTGTGCCTTGGGGAAATCACCAACAAACTTCCCAGCTTGGCATTGCCCACTGACTATTGCAGACTGGTTTTCCAGGTGGACACATACAAAGTCCCAACAAGACTAAGGATGATCAAGCGAGACCTCAGGGCCTTGGGACAACTGGTCAAGGGATCTGAAGATCAAATTGTGTTCTTTTCTTTCCTGCCAGTTGCTGTCATACTAAACATAAGTTGTCAAGAATTATTTCAAAAATTATCCAGAAAACAACAGAGGAGTATTTAGGATAGGTGTGGAGGATGGATTTAACAAGATGGCACTTGGACAGCTGGAGGATCTGAACACTGGACTGAGCAAAATGAGCCGTGCTTTGAGAGACGGGAATAGGTTATGGGGCTTCACAACTAAGCAGCCTCTCCAGGGGTAAGGAAGGAGATTTCCCTGCAGACACTCCAGAAGCACCTACTGCCCAGGGTGAAGTTCTGCTGCTGGAGGGATTGAGCAGGGTGAAGAGCTGTCACTGCGAGGTGGGAAGAGGTGCACCTTTACCCCAAGACATTAAATACACCTCACTTCCATGCTGAGCACTGCAGGGTCTGTCAGCAGAAGAGCAGAGTTTACCCTACTGAAATTGCCCATGTTTTGGTAGAAGTATTGTAACATTTAGTAAGCCTGAGGTTGTGCTGGCATTAAGCAGGCTCAGTGAGAAGGATGTAATCAAAAGCCCTACCTTCCTTCTCCTACAAGCAAATCCCTGCAGGGAAAGGTGCCCAACTTACCTTTCTTTTTGCTTCAGCTCTGTCAGCTTTTCTCAGCAATTTGGAAGCAAAACAAATTACTGTGATCTATCTGGGGAAGATCCAGGTTTGTTTTTTTTTTTAAGGTCAAGAAGCACAAAAAAGTATTACATCCAGAAGAAAATATTTTAAAGGGGTTTTTTGGGGGGTTTGTGGGGTTTTTTTGTTGTAGTTGTTTTTTTGTTTGTTTGGGGTTTTTTTGTTTTTGTTTTTGTTTTTTTGTTTTGTTTTGTTGTTGGTTTTTTTTTTTTTAAAGCAGAAGCACAATTGTAAGCCTGAGACATCACCCAGTGCAACCAGCAGAACTCCAGAAACACACTCACTCAGGACCTGGAGAGCACATGCACACCTCGATGGCCAAAGTCCTTTATTCACTAATACTCAACTCCTCATTACAGATAGGATTACGCATATGTTTTCACATCCACCCACATTTTTAGGAAAGAGTTATTTAAGAAAATAAGGAAATGAAACAGGTTTTGAAGGACCAAATCTCATACTCTTCTCACTTGTGAAAGACATGCAAAAAACGTGTACATTTTAAAAGAATTAGGCTGTACACTACGTCTCCAAGTAGAACATCACTTTTAAAAGGTCACATCATTGAAAGAAAAATGAAAAGAAAAAGGGAAATGTAATAAGAAAGGAAGGAAAAGGAACTCAAAAGGTTAATAATCTATCCTTTAAACAAAAAAGGCAATCTACTTTTTCTCATTAAAACCTGACACACAGCACTAACTGAGGAGATTATGTTGTGAAAACATACTGCATCGCATGGTAATGCTTGATCGAGATCAGCAATCAGGAGCAAAAAGAAAGCACTGTTTCGTGATTATAATAGCAAATTCTGGAAGACAACCAAATACATCATCTAGCAGCCTAACAGCTGTTACAGCTTGGTAGTAATACCTTGGCATTTGCTATAAGCTATAACTTGAAAAAAATTATTTCTCATCTGCCAGAAACAAGAAAATGTTCTCCTTTTAACATTTCTGAAGATTCTTTTACTAGAATACCCAGGTAATGGATGCGCTTTTTTATTTTCCTCAGGTTTTACTCTTGCTGTTAAGTTAATAGTGTATCAGTTAGATTTAAAAAAATAAGTTTGAGGAAAAAATACTGAAGGCAACATAAATAATCTGTGTTCAGATAGATCCCAGCTTGATGACACACTGGGTAGTAGATAACAGGAAATATTTCTAATTGTCCTCCTTGCTCATATTCACAGCTGTGATCAAAAGTAATCATTACACCTCATACCTACCTGAAAAGGGAACATTTTCAAAATAAAGTTTAGTACCTTTCCATATGTTTTGCTGTTAAGCCTTCTTTTTCCAAGTCAGAGGCAGTACACAAGGATGCAGACTAAGACAATAATGCTGAGAATTAACAATACTTAACAAACCCAATCTTTAAATTACTACTGGAATAGGATGAGAAGAGGAACATGGGAGATGTTTATTGTAATTTGTCTAAGTATATGAAATAGTTTAAAAAATTGTTCTGTGCTTAGACACGCTCCCTAAAATCATTAATTTTCTACGTACACGGTACTTTAAACCCTAAAGTAAGCATGCATCATAACAAGGACATAGACTACATAAAATTTTTCAGCACTTCAAACATTCAAGTAATTTTAGGGTTAAGTAAAAGAAGTTCATCATAAATATTTTAGTTTCTGCTTAGATTTTGAAGTGTCATAAACAATATCTCTCAGAAATCAATAGTCACACAGTATATCTAGGGGGAAAAGAAACAAACAGAAAGGTGGTTTGAGCTATCAAAGAGGTCTCTACCTTTATGCCGAGTGCAGTTTTCTTGGCCTCTGCTTTTAATCTTGTAGCTCTTAACACAGGCCTGGTTTTCTTATAATCTTGTTTCCCTAGAGTAAAGAAGCATATTTAATGAAAATGACACAAAAAATAATATAAAGAATGAGAGCATTTATTTCAATTGAAAAGTCAGGTTTAACATATTTAAAACACCCCCCAGCCCAGCATTTTAAACAACAGCTACTCTGTAACATAGGGATTCAATCTGGGGAACAACCATGTTTAACACAGACAGAAACAAGATCGACAAATCAGTGCAGAACCTCTTACTCCAGAGTGACATCAAAATATACATATGGACAGATATCCACTAGATACGAACAACATTTAATAAATTACTCCATAGTAATCAGCCAGCAAATAAGTAGATTAAAGGCAGATTATGTTTTTCCCTCTCACCAAAATTTTCATTAAAATTTTCCTTGGTTAGACATCTCTGATGCACATATAAATGTGCAATACAAGACATTCTGGTGAATGTAAAGGTTCATAATTCTGAACTGGAATATTATTTGCAGGTATCAGAACTCAGAGACATGGAGATCAGTTTGAGTAAATGCTAATAAAACCATTGCTTGACACCATCTGCTTGTGTAGAAACACATTACACAAAATCTTCTAGATGAACTTTCTACAAGTTACAGGAACTATCTCTTGCAGTCACAAAGAGTGCAGCCCAGGGTTTGATTACTGTAAGTCTGTAACAACTGAGTTCAGAGGAGGACACATAAGTACTCAGAAATGGTAGAAATGGTATAAATCATTTATCTCAATAACAAAGCATAAAACACTTGGTATCTCTCAGAGATATTTCTGTTGTCTGAAAGGCCTGCTAGTGTTGTATTATGAACTATAAACCACAGCCTCTTTAAATTAACAGAAGTCAAGGTACAGATACAGTCACAAAAGGACAAGAAAAAGAAGAATCTGTGAAGGAACTGTTCAGAGGGACAGAACCTCAGTATAAATGCTCTGGCTTTTTAAAAAAGTCCTTTTAATTTTTTTCCTCCTGATGTGTACATATCTTTTTTGTTCTTTATGCCTAATTCCAATGCTAAACTGTAACACTTAAAGCAGAGTGTTTGGCCTTTTTCAAATCACTAAGTTTACCTATTTGTACATTAGCTTTCATTACTGTTACAGTCAAATAGTTTAACCTTTCCTCTAAAACTTTGTCCAGTGGTTTTGTATACAAAAATCCCGTTTGTCCAAGCAGATGTAATTTTACACTCATAATCAATAATGCAAACTTCTCATTTTATGGCTACCTTGAAAACTGGGATATTATACTGTAGTGATGAAATTCTGAAATGTAAATGTCTTCTTCCAGTGATACACTGGATTCATGGAAACACACTTCTGACTTTGTCTATTTCTTGTATCACCCCACTCATACTCAGTACAGAGATTGTCTGTGAAGCAAACCGTGAATGCTGAACTCACATTACAAATTTGCTTTCACTATATAATCTCTCCTCAGTCCTGTGGATTATACATTGTGAGGGTCTCCATACTATTCTTTGGTCAGATATTATTCATAAAAGACTTGAAATAACTTTAAAATACTCAATAACAAATGGAAAAATAACTGAAACTATATGTATTAGGAATAAAGAAAAAAGGTAGCATATATATCTAAGGAAACTCAGAAGACAGAGTGGAGAAAGAATGACAGAAAGATGATTTATGTCAGATGCTCCAATATATTCATCCAGTCAATACATCTTATTAGCAGATGGGACCACTGCAGCATTATTTTTCAAAAGTCAGTAAGTAATATCTGATAACAGGATGCATCAGGAGTACAGTAATTTTTTAGAACAGCTGGGGAAGGCCTTGTCATGAGATGGAATGGCTAAATCATGAGATTAATCCAGCCAGAGAGAGAATGTGTTTCTTCTCCCTAAAGTTCCACACTTACACTTTTGCCATGAAATAGTTAAAAGATTGTTCAGAATTTCCATTACAAATGGCAGAAGTTTATTACCCATAAAAATACAGTCCAGGCTGAAATTTGGTGTAGACACACCCCAGCCTCAAATTTTTTCTGTTTTTTTGTTGGGAGCCAACTTTCATAAATGATGCAGCTGTTCTAACTTACTTGTGAACAAACTATAGAAATGTATCAATCTGAAATGTTTTAAGCATGAAAAATATCTTCGTTTAGAATTTTATAACTGACAAGCACTAAATTCAATCTCAGTTCTCATAATTCGAGCTTGTTTCAGTTACCCCGATGGAAGAGCAGCAAAGACAGTCAAAGATTTCCCCTCCAGTGATGCAACAGCATTAGATATTGGAAACTAGAAAGCTTGGTAAGGTGCATTAGGAAAGGGACACAAGCCAGTTAGTAAAACCCACCTCCCTCTCCTCCCATTGCCCATTCTCCCTCCTCTTCCCCACAGCTCAAGTGTGAAGGTGACGAGAGCAGGGGCAGATGTTGCATAGAAGACCCAGTCTGTGAAATACATGCATGGGCAGAACCATACATTATCCAAATAAGAAAGCTTATTGCTGCTCTTTCCCTTGGTTTCTGGCACCCTGCTACTCTTTATTCCAGTATCATTGCTATAGCTAACACTGGATTCTACCTATCTAGAGAATACTTCCAGATTTATATTAAGTGTGATATGAACAACTAACCCTCATATAACAAACAGGCTATTTTAGTGATAACTCTAGAGCTGGTAGTTCTCCAAACCCATGCACCTGCCATTAATTTACCACTCTCCTTGCTAAATGCGATACCCAAAAGGAAAAAAATATGGTAGGGAAACAGTCTGAGTCCACCAAGTGCAAAAGTTTAAAAAGGGCATCTGTGGACTTCTTTGTAATGAAAACCAGATTCAGCAATCGTACTAAAAGACTCTTAAAACATGTGAACTTTCTGAGGCCTTGGGAAAGACATCTGCTCTACAGGACTATAAAGAACAATGAAATGCAAAGCTCCTGCCATGTGAATACTGATCATTACCACCTGGAAAACAAGGAGAAAAAAGTAATACAGGCTCCCTACAGCCTCCCTTCTTTTGGGCTTGCAAATTCAACCAGTTGGGATAAGCATATTCACACTCTCACTGTCTTCTAGTTTTATCTCACCCAGCAAGTTGTCTTGTACATTTATCTGTCAGAGTCATCAGTTTAAGCTATTTCTTCTTCTCAGGAAGTGATCACCACAGCCAGTTGAGACAGACTCATCAGACAAAGCCCCTTTTGTCTGCTTTATTCAATGCCTATCTGAGAACCAAGTTTTCCTGATGGAATATATGAAGGCAAGAAGAAGCTAAAAAGACACAACTGGAAGATTCCCAGACCAAGTTTTACTTTTCTTATTACTTAAACAAAATCCTTACCTCTTTGACTAGTCATTATTGTTACCAATTTGTCATCTCTCAAACTCTAAACTCTAGTGCCAGCTTCCCTTAACTTTTTTAATAACTACCACTATTTATCTATTTCTTTTTAAACAAATGTGCCACTTCTTTCCTTTTTCAGGTCCACCACTTCCTTTCCATTTTTAAGGCAAAAGAAGTACTCCATGGTAAGGCAACAATTTTTACTGACTACAGCTCTCTGCTTGTCCTGCTTCCTGACAGTTCCTCCAAAGATCATCCACCTTCCCGTTCAGTGCTTGAAGTAGCCTTTGCCTTTCAGAAACTCCACAGAGCTCACCTTGCACCTTGTCCCTCCCTTCCATCCTTCTTTTCCACTCCTTTGGTGGCAAAGTGCCTCCAGTAGCACCTGAACTGAGCTGTGCCATGTTTATAGAACCTGTTTGGAAGACTTTCTCCAGGTAGAAATGAAGAATATTTTACTAGCTGTAGAAAAGGGTGAAGATAAGGGAGGTTTTTAGCTACTAAAACAGCTGTATTGTGAAAAATGACAAAGGCTGTCTCCTTCAGAGGGGATATTAGGGATATTGCACAATATGCAAAGTGAGTTTGTTTCTCTTCATGTAACTAGGAATAAAAATCTATGGATTTTGCAAGATTTTTTAAATTTAACTCCACTTACAAGGGAAATTGAGATCCCATACATCTTCTATTCAATAATTTCAATAATATATTAGAGATGACCTGATCTTATATATTCAATATTCTTTTTAATTAAACTTCCAATGACATAATGATAAATGCAAAATAACTAAATAATATGTATAAGTTAGACAAGTTCATTTAAGTTCTGGGTTAATTTTTTTTAGTCTACAGAAATACTGTGACATTGCCAGGTAGAATGCAGAACACTGTACTTCTGCATACATGCCAAGCTCCTTTATGCATGTAACTGAGAATGCAGCATGTTGAGCACTGTATTTCAGAAAACTGACTACATTTAGGATTGTGTTTAAAGATGCTTCTGTTTAAGACACAATCTGAAAAAAATCTACAGAATAACTTCAGGAGAAAAAAAATTGTATTGCCAACCCTTCTAGATATTTACTCTTTCATTCTAACAATAGCTCATTACTGGAATTGAATAACAGACTAAAGACTGCCTCTCTGCTTTTCAATTCATCAGGCTTAAGCAGAAACAGGACTGCATCTTTGGTCTTTGTTGATGCTGCTGTCCAAGCTTATTATCATATGAATATCTAGTTATTGTTTTATAAATGTTCACATTTCAGGAGCTCCCTGCTTTCTTTTCTCTCAGCAGACTTTACAATATCCACCTTCATTATCATCATGGGGCAGCATTGCTCTTCGCCTGCATTTGCTACTTTAAAAATTAATGCACTGCTATTTTCTGAATACTGTACTGTGTAAGCTGCTTATGAGTACATTATGCTATCAAGCAAGCACATGCAGAAAAGCTTCCTAAACTGTTATTCTTTCAATGAAAATACAGCTGGTTCTGCTTCAAAGGCACTTCTTTTCACCTGCAAATGGACTTGCTTCTACACTTATTCCTCAATTCATTGTCTTTTATTTGTGTCTGCAAATCTTTAATTGCCTTTAATTAGAAAGAAGTAAATTCAGTGCTTTAATCTTGCAAATACATTCAATCATAATTCTGTCTGGGATGAATACCAAGTTCTATTCACTGACTGATCTTTATAACAAAGGTATATAAATTTATTGTCCGTTTATATAGACCACATCAATTAAGCCACAATGGAAAACCAAACAGATAAGAGTCAAAATATTTGAAATGAGAAATGTGCAATTTAAATTTAATTACTCAGACAAATAATTTGAAGATGAGTTATTTACAGCATGCCAAAAAAACCTGACAGATAGTTAAATTTTTTAATCCATGCTACAGATTTAAAATTCCTTTCAACACTTTCACTATAACTTGTAACAACCAACAAACTGCTGTCCTGAATCTTTCTGTGCTGGCATTATAGTCATACTCAAAACATTAGTAAGACATTTTCCATACATTAGCAATCCATTTCATATGTTAAAGTACTGCTTAAGGATCAATAAAACTACAACTAGAGGGTAAATTTTAATTACCAGTAGTAGTTTAACCAAAGTACCTTACTGTAACTGATACTGAAAACCATACTAAAATACATACATATCAAATTAGAAACCAGAGACAGATTGTGGCAAGATTTACTGTCAAACTGCATGTGTGAAATCACACACCTAGTTTAGCTGAAATCAATTGGTTTATTATGATTATTGATATGAACTAGTGAAGGTTCCTTCACAAAACCCCGTAGAACAAACAAACAAGAAAATGGACTTCTGGTCTTTTCAGGGTTTCCATAGTCTGACTTCAAGCATCCTGTCCTTTTCCCTGCAGTAACAGGGGTAAGGGAGAATTAGATCTCATTAGCAGGGACAAAGGCCCAAGACAGAGAAAGGTTCAGTCATGCCGTCCTCCACAACCTCCTTATATGCAAGACACAGAAGGTCTTACACCTGATTTCAGTTTTAGGCGATTGCTAGTTTGGGTCTCTCTTTACTTCCCACAGAGAGAGTTCTCCAAAGAGTGAGTTGATAGCAGCCTAGCATAGTCTAAAGAGCTCGCTGGTGCTCCCTGTTTTACTGTCAAGAACAACTAGAGATGTTTGGAATCCAAGTCAGGTGGGTTGGCTTCAACTCTAAGTTTAAACAGATTAAATATGAACCAAGGAAACAGCTCTAAGGGACAAACGGAGAAGAATCAGTTCCTACATGATTTTATCTTGATTCAAGACGTTTCCAGACACGGCCAAATTACCTTTGAAGTAATTATCTTGAGTATTACTAGTACTATAGAAAGAAAAACACAGA
This sequence comes from Brachypodius melanocephalos, assembly GCA_013398615.1. Lineage (NCBI taxonomy): Eukaryota > Metazoa > Chordata > Aves > Passeriformes > Pycnonotidae > Brachypodius > Brachypodius melanocephalos. The sequence goes on from VZSR01001685.1 coordinate 33,002,751, forward strand.
GCCACGAAGGGACTGTAAATTGCATTGAAAACCACAGCCCAAATTCCATCCCTGCTCAGCTGACATGGTGGTTCCCAAGCCAGTTGGCTATGCCTGTGCTACAGAGTCACTGCACCCTGTAGCATAATTAGCACACTGCTTCTTCAGAACTGCTCCCATGGACCAGCTATGGCCCTGCTTTAAGCTACAGTCTCAAGGAATGGGTTAGGTTAGAAGACATTCCTGGGGCTCATATGATCCATCCCTCTGCTCAGAACACAGCCAATTTTTAAACTGTATTCGACCTGAAAGTCAGCTCCAGTGACTCTGGAAGCAGGTGTAGCTGATCTTATTCAGTTGAATTTTTAGTATTTCCAAGGGTAGAGATTCCACAACCGCCCTAAGACACTCTTCCCAACATTTGGCCATCCCTCTCGTAAAAATATCTTTCACCCATCTATTGAGAATTTGCATGTTCTAACGCCTTTTGTCCTACCATTGTGCATTTTTGAGAACGGTTAGGCTTCACCCTGCCTGTAGACTCCCACTAAGTATTTGTAGACAGCAGTAACATCTCAGTTGAGCTTTCTCTTCTTAAAGTTGAAAAGTCAGCTCTCTCAGCCTTTTCTGTGCCCTAGACAGACATCCTGACCCTTCACTGGTCCCACTCCAGTATGTTCATGTTCTCCTTGTTTTCTTGTGCATGTGCACAGCACTTGCCTTTTTCAACTATCGGGGAACCACTTCCATGGAACCAGCTAAATGGCTGACAGCTGAGAGAGAACTTAGTCATAAAATCACATTGCCTGAAGTACCTTAACGTCACCATTACAATGGAAGCGAAGTGCACCAAAGGAATTCAGTTGGGTCTGTAAACAGCAAGTCAATGGACTAAAAGGTTCCAATCAGTTTGCACTAGCTCCAATTCCCTAACTTTAGAGTAGTTTGTTTTTTAGTAGGAGGAAAGACAAGCATTTATTTTCTTACATGCCTTGGGACTCCAAAACTGAGCTCTATCATCTCTTACATAGTAGTACAACTTTTCTTTAAGTGCCTTTCTAAATGCCAACAAGTTAGATGTCTGGCATGGAAAAAGAAGTGTTTTTTAAAGTGCTTAGTAACACCATCGAAAAGCAGAGAAGTACCTACACACCTGCCTCCTAAAGTGCACAAACAAGTATTTAATTTTATGATCTTTAAGAGATTTTAAACCAGTTATTGTATATTCACTGAATAACAGAATTTCAACCCAGTGAAACTCTGTGAAACTCTGCTCTCACAGAACGTATCTTCAACATGCCTGCTTCATTCTGAAAAAAACCTATTTATGTAGAATGTTGAGGAACCTCAGAAAAACAAAATTCCATAGGAATTTCATGCCTAACTTCAGTAAAAATTAGTCAGCAAACCACAGAGCAGTAACAGTTTTATAACCTAAGTCTGAGAATTACCAATACAGCCCGAGCTCACATCTGTGGAAACAAGATCAAGCTTTCAAGTATTTATTATTGTATTTTGTGTTATCAGTGCCGCATAAATAAATTCAATGACCATTTTTTTCCTGAGAAGCAGAAGTGAGATTTTCTTATTTTTAATTGCTGTGATTCCAAAGGGAGTTTTCGGAGTCTTAGGTTAACAGAAAGATTTTTATATGTCTTATACCTACACAAGAGTGTGTCTGCACTCAGAAAAGGCATGAAAACCCCCCACAGCCTCTCTATTTTATTCAGGTTTAATTGCAGCTCAAATCACTGACCATTTTTCAATCTTGAGAGACGGAACAGCTTGACACTAATAATACATTTGCAAAGGACACATCATCATTTAACACAACATTAAGTGCTCAGGGACAACTTTTTACTGTAGACACAATGTGCGCTGAGCTCAGGGTTGACATTTAATGCTACAAAGATAATCCAACCAGTCATTCATGAGGGGTAAATTAATTTTCAAGCAACTATAGTTCAACTTTAAGCCAACAAGAAGGACGCATTAAAATGAATAACTTCATTTTATGCTGCATGCAAGATTTAAGAACCCCAAAATAAAATGCATTCTTAAGTACACCAAAATATACCCATTTAATTATTGCTATCTTTCCCTCATTCCAAACCAGAAATCTGGTCATATTTGCTAAGTATAATATTCTGACTGGAAGCAGAAAATGCCTCAAATTTTCTATGAGTTGCAATGAAAAGCAGCATTTCATTATAAAATGGTTTACATCTAAAATTTGTATTAGACATACTTTGATTGTAACAAGTAATTAAGAACATATTTAAATTAGCATCTTTTCTGATACTTAAGGAATATTTTAAAAATCTATATAAGCATTTAAGAAAATAAATTTAGGAAACCAATTATCAATAATGTACAGAACAACAAATAAAAACAATACTTTAAATCAGCTAATTATTCAGGTAATTTGCTTTCAATACCTGTAGAATTATAATACTCAATTAACTGCAAGATTATAATGAAAGATCTGAAGAACAGCATTAAAAATATTAATGCTTAGTACTACTATTTGATAGGCAGTCCTTTTTCATGCCTTTCAGTGCTAAACTATCTGTTGCAATCCCCTGCTGAACTTCAACAGGTGCATGGCTACAGCCATTAAAAAGTACTGACTCCATGTAACAATGGCAGGTCTTCAACTAACTTTTCCAACAATCTCGTTTCCTACTAAAGGAGACAACTATGAAAACATTAAATACCTTTCTTAAAAATAAAATAACACGATTAATTTGAAACAATCACTGGATATTTCACTTGTTTCTTCTCCACCTACATAATATATACACACATTACTTTGTACATGTTGAGTACATTTGTACTACTTTCCTATGCAACAACTGCTCGCAGTTACACTTTCATATAAACAACCATATTTTAGTATAAATTCTAAAAATGAAAAAAGCAAACCAAAACTACTACTGCAGAGATGATTTACAAGAGCATGTAGTAACAAGTCAAGAGAGAATGGCCTTAAATTGAAAGAGAGTAGGTTTAGATTAGATATTAGAAAAAAAATTCTCTACTGTGAGGTTGGTGAGGCACTGGAAGAGGTTGCCCAGAGAAGCTGTGGATGCCCCATCCCTGGAAGTGTTTAAGGTCAGACTGGATGGAGCACTGAGTAACCTCATCTGGTGAGTGCTGCCCATGGCCGGAGTTTGAACAAGATGAGGTCCCTTCCAGCACAAACCATTCTATGATTCTGTGAAGTATTCACTATCAATGCAATTAAAAGCCATATTTTTATCAAACATTTGATGAGATGATTTTTGGGCAACAGCAACTATCGTACTATTCTTTTGATGATAAGAGGTGTGGAAAAGGCAGCATAAGGTGTGATGAGAGACACACAGAACACAATGAGTCTTTCTGCCTCTGATTTAGGCTGCACCCAGCTGCAATTTGGCTTGCACCGATTTTATTAACGGTTGGCTGCAAATAGAGGAAACGTGACATATTCCCCCAAAAGTGGAAACAGATCTTACTGGGATCTTTTATATACATACTCTTCTTACACATTCATAGTCTGCCTGTGATTCTACTCACTGTTACAAACCCTCCCTCCAAGATTACTGCATAAGCATTTCTAATGCTTACTCAGTTTGTAGGTTGAATATTTATGCCACAGTTAAGAAATCTGCCCTTTTTCTGTTGCATTATATTCTATTTTTCCAAGCCATTTCACTGATTTCTCAAATTTAGTTTGAATTTGCCTCTCATACTAGTATAATTTACAGACTAAATTCATCATCCCATTGGCAATTAAAATACTGGGTCTAGGCCACTGTGGATCCACTAGTAACTACTGAGAACAGCTTTCATATCAGTTTGATACCCATCTTGCAGTAGCTTCATATTCATATATCTCTAGCTTGTTTACCAGACACATTGACAAGGCCAGGGTAAACGGCACCTCTTCCTCTTCCCCATCAATGGTAAGTTTGCTACTCTATCAGGGAAGAAAATTGAACTGATTTGACAAAACGCATTGGCTGTTACTGACCTCCTTGTTGGACTGTGGATCCTTACAAGAAACTGTCCCTATCCTGCTGGAGAGCTTACCGTGAAGGATAAGGAAGCTTCATTCAATAATTTATGATTATTATATGTTCCATCTGTCTGCCTGTTACTGTGATGTTGGCTTTATAATTACCAGAGGTTAGCTCCAATAAACACTAGTCACCCCTTCTCCCATGTCTAATGCTCCCCCTCAACTTCTCTCCAAGGAGCCACAGACATCTGCAACAATACACCTCCAACCTTTCTTCTGGGGGCCTTTGCTTAAAGGAAGGATGGTGACAACTAGTCTAGGAAGGAAATGACACAATTTGTCACCCACACCTTCTTTTTCCCCAACAGAAACAGAGAGGCCTTGGAGGTGGCACAGAAGACCTGAGCAGATAAGGCCATACGAAACACAGTACAGGACTTTCACCACAAATACCATATCACATCTGTTTCTATCAGTTTCAGTTTTCTTCTCTCACACACAATAGGATGGCACTACTTGAACAGTATTAAAGAATGTATCTGATTTTATGAAAAACAAACAAAGCCTTGCAGTAAACAAAGATCAGTGAAGTTGCACAATGAATCAGGGACAGAACACCAGAGACAGTACAGCTCAGGAGAAGCTAGGTCACTTCTCTGTGACACCTGCTTTGCTGAGCAGAAATTCCTTTTAATGTTAAACTGAGATTCTGATGCCCAGTTTACATTAATTCACCACTGGTCATATCTTGCTGAAGAAAAGCTTCCCAGGTCTGAACCAAACAAAGCCTGGACTGGAGCTAGAACTTGTAGGTAACAGACTCAATTTATGGATTTAGTATAAGTATGGGATTCATGTTGTTCACCTAGGAGCAGAAGACCTGCAAGAGCTGAGTGGGATATCCTATGAATAAGTCACAGCCACACTTGAAAAGTGAAAGGAAGAAAATATCTGAGTGAGGAGACTTGCAAGAAGTCAGGCACCATAAGAATGGCACAAATGTGATCCTGAATGCTTTAACTTCTGATCCAGTGTCTTATCCAGTGGATAATGCTTTTCTCAGGATTGAAAATAAATAGAATGCTGTCTGCCAAGATGTAGTAATTTCTTACTAGTAAGTCATATCATTCTGGACCAGCTCTATATAACAAGACCACCCCAAAATACAAGTTGTAATTTATTAATTCTGCCTAAGTAAAAGGTTTCCAGTAATACTGACAGCATTTGCAGTTCTCACTTCAGTGAAGCACATTGCAAAGGATGCTTTGTCAGACCTACATATCACTGTCACTCCAGAAGTCAATGCACTGACAGTCATAGCAGAGGTGGATGTTACAGGATACTGTGAAAGTGATTATGTAAGATAGAAAAACAGATTTTTGGAGTCTCACTCCAGCAATGCAGAAATCAGAAGCTTTTAATGGAATTAGCCAAGAAGGGAACATCTCTTGTACACATCACCATTATCCCTTGGGATCCTAAAATTACTTGTGAGGAATGATCTCTCCAACTCACTCATAATTTTAGCACACCTAAGAACTACATATCTTCAGCTCACCCGTAATTTAAACTTCTTTCCTTCAACAGAAACACCACCTGACAGGTCTTAACTAAAAGTGAATGACAGCAATAGCAGCTTACTTAAAAGTGTAAAGGAGATGCATATTTATGAGCACCGAGAGTAATGGTTTCTGGACCTGAGAACTAAAGGTGTAATAATGTCTTGATGGCATATTAGGAGACAGAATTCTACCTTCAAGAGCCAAACCAGGCTTCTGTCAGTGATGAGTGTTGAGATAATAGGATAGAGGAGCCTGGCTAACTTTTAAAGGTAATTTTTCAGACCTTCAACTCCATCCTTTTCCCTTTCTGAAGGCTCACAGAAAAGGAATTACACGCGTGTGGATAGTAAAATAATGGCATCTTATTCCTGGCTTCTGGACTGAACTTCCTGACAGGTGAATGTCTGGAATTCTTCACAAATACTGCAATCTAAAATAGACAGCAAGAATAGCTAGGCTTTACTTCAACCTTCTCTTCAGAAACACAAATTTGTCAAGTAACTTATATGTTGCAATTTTTCCAGTAACTGACATCAGAGTGATAGTAATGATTTTATCTGAGACTCTTATTTTATTTCACTATTTGCATCAGGATCACTGCTCTGTTGATATTGTAATGAATTAAATCAGTTGGTTTCAGTAATAGCCTTACTTTGAACACTACTTATTATAAAATATTTAAATAGTGAAAGGCATGTATTAGGGCAATCTATTCAAAGAACCAAGGGTTGCTCCCAATATCCTTTCTTCCAAATCTTATTCCACAGGATGATCTTTTAAGTATGATGTCTCTTGTAGGAAACATACAAAAGATGGAAAGAGTGTTAAGGAAAAAATTCTACCATGTGGAAAACTATTTGATTAGATCAGATAAAGCATGGAGCTGTCTTCTATTCCTGAATCTTCCATAAAATTACTGTATGACCTTGGGAAATCTCTTTTCCTTGCATGACTTTGGTACTCATCAAAAACTATTGAGATCCTAGTCTAATAGTATAATAGAAGTAAAAAACACTCATGAATGTTATCTATTAGAGATGATTCTCTGATGGCCCATATTAATTTATTTTTAAAGATTTTAAAATTACATTTACAAATATAATGAGAAATAATTAAACAAGTACCTGAAAAAGTAACTGAATCTGCTTCTGACCCTTAAATTCAATTTCTTATTCATTAAAAATATGTGTTAAATATTTATAAACCCATGGACAAAGCAATTTCAGTTTCTGGAATTAAAAGCATACAAAATTAAACAGAATTAAACAGAAAACTAACTTTCAGCTATGCTTTGTTCCTCACAAACTGTATGTGGACACTGCTCTGATCACAAAAGTCCTGTGTGCCACCCTCAGCCTTCCCTTGATGAAGTCCTGCTGTCTAGAGTTACCTAATGTGGTCTAGCATGTGACACAGGACACAGAACACCAGCCATGCACCATTAGGTGGCCAATGACTTGGTCTTAGTTCAACTCCATCTCCTGTGAGAGAGTCCTGATGCAAACCATCAGCACAGAGAACCCCCCATCTCCCAGGTGAGCTCCCAGCAGACAGGACAGGCATTGATCTGTGCACACAAGAGTTTATTTGTAAACTCTCTGAATGGTCCTCTATTGACATTCCTCAGTCTGGCCGATTCTGTTTTTTAAACGCACCAGAAAGGACACTTTCATTATACATAACATGCAGAGTGAAAAATAGTCATTACATTTATTTTTCAAAGTAATTTTTCAGTTCCTTGCAACCTAGAGGTTTGTCTCACATTTGGAATGAAACGTTTTTCTGAATGTCTTATTTTGCAGATAGATAGACAGATAGGTAGACAGATATAAGAACACGGAACAACAACAAAAAAAGCTACATGCCCCCTCCCTTTTGGCACATTTTTCAACAGCTCCATTCCTCAGAAGAAGAGACACAACGTCACTCTCGGTAACAACAGGGTCCTTGTGACAGACATGCTTTTCCTAAAGCAAAAAAAAAAAGCCAGTGAATCTCACTACGCCAAGTTCTAAGAATTTAGCAAAGGGATTTTGCAAACGCAGAATAGATGACCTTAAATTATCAAAACAGTATTACTACAACATTTGAGTTCAAACACTGTTCAAATGGCAGCCCTAGTCGACACACCAGTGTGATATGTTAGTGACCAACAGTCCCCAGACACACATAGGCCTTCATCACTTTCCACTCCAGGTGTTTACTCCACTCTAACCCACCCTAGCCAATATATCAACTTATTCCAAGATTTACTGAGAACAGAGCTCTTCCCATGTCCCCCACGCTGGTGTACACTTCCACGATCTAAGTGATTCTGTGGGGAAAATTTCAGTAACTACTGTGCACCTCCATAAATTTCTTTCAAAATTTGATAAACTAAGTTAAATTAATACTTGGCAAATGACTGATTTTGCATATGCTGTGTAATAAATAAATAGGTGGAGAAAGAAAACTCCACCAAAAGAAAGCACCTCAGTCAGTGATGCATGCAGTGGAGATAGAACATATTACCATGCCCTTATGCCATTACCTTTGGCACCTGCTGTAAACTGTTTGAAAATCTTCCTTTTTACTCACTAAATATGTTCCCAGGTTCCTTGTCAACCTACAGACACTACGTGTTTTCCTTTTCCATCACTCCCTGGAGATGAGCTAATTGCTAGAAGTATGTGATTTGAGCTCCTTTTAGTTTCCTATTGAGATTTTTTGATGACAAAATGCCTGTATCACATCCTACCACTGGGACATGCTGGGACAGCTAGGACCAATGGGTAACATAGGAAAGTCCTGTCTAAGATGTACAACTGGGGATCCTCTGATATACTGCACACTATACTTACTACTAGACTGTTAAGTACTGCACTCCAGTAATACAAAGAACAAAACGTGCAGCAACATCAAATGTACACTTAACAATTTATTAAAAAGTACCGCCCAAAAAACTGAAAAAAAATGATGCTGCGGAAATACTGTGATAGCTTCATCACACTGTGTTGAGAGCACAGGCACTAAAAAGCAAAGGTTAGTGTTATGATCAAAATGTGTCCTTTTTCCCTTATCTCTCTTCCTTTCAGCATGAATTTCATGTTCTCTCCCCCCCCACTCCCCAAAAAAAGGAAAAGAGCCTGTGAAATTCAAGATTATGTTGTCAGTTCTCCTCAAATCTTGATTTTGGTAAAAATATTCAGTATTAACTTTTCCACAAGTAAAACTTCAGTCAGAAAGTTATGGTAATCCTTCCAAATGCATTCTCTAGCTATAAATATCTCAGAAAGCTGCTCCACTTCACAGTGAAACTTTGTCCATATGGAACATATGACTAGGAAGGACTTGGTGAACTACTGAAATCCAGTGCTTTGCTAGAGAAGGCACATGTATCATTCTGTCTTCTTTAAAACTGATCATAGAAAATGATCAGTTGGAAAACAAGTTTGAGCTTTCAGTTTCGGGGGGTTTTTTGGGTATTTTTGGTCGGTTTGTTTTGTTTTTTCTTTAGCCTACCAATAGGATGTTACCCAAGAAGCTCAATCTCCTGTTGGTAAGAAACTGCCTTCTGTTTCCGTTATGTTTCTCTATGGACAATTTATACAGTTACGGACTGGATATATATGGACTGTGTCTTTTCCATGTGTTTACTTGAGAAGTTCCAAAAGGAACCATGTTTGTCTTAAATCATGTTCAGCTGTGCTAAACAAGGCTTTTCTTGGTCTTCCCTAGTAGTTCTTTCAGCATTTCTTTCACTTTCAATTTATCTTTCTTAAACACAGATGAGCAAAACAGTACTCAGTACTTCAAACTCACTGTCCCCAGTACCCTATTTAATGGCTTTAATATTTTTTATCATTACTTTAAATACATACAAGGATAAAGTACACTTTTTTCATGACCATGAGTAATCACTAGGAACGAGGGAACTTTTCCACTAAGATTTCAAGCCGATGAATTGACATCACTGGTTGTGAACTAGCTGGTCATCAACATGCACAGTTCTTTGATACCACTATGGCCATAAACAACAAATGGTGAAGAAATGTAATTAGCTTTTCCAGCACTGAAATATTATTCATTTTATCTTCACACTTATGGATTGGATTTTGCTCCCAGTTACAAGGATAAGCAACTGAAACAACTGCTAAATTCAGTAGTGTGATACCTGTCCCAAATTTCCACCACAAGAAAATCCAACCTTCCTACTCATGGTCTCTTGACTGTAGGAAGTGTTTCTCTTCAGACTAAAAATTACCTGAAAGGTAGCTGAATAAAGCAAAAAAATTAACACTAAACTATGCTTTTAATTTCTCTTTTTTCATCTGTGACAGAAATAAGAAGAGAAAGACAATCCTCTGTTGGATTCCATTTTTTTCTGCTTTTGTAAGAGCCAAAATGTTTTACTCTCCCTCTCCAAGGAATACATGAAAGCATTTCCCTCTTTGTCCTTTTCACAATGATTACTCATTAGAATGTGATCATTTTCTCTACACAAACATGAGTTATTTTCCCTTTTCCATTAAATCATTTGGATAGAAGATCTTTCATGGAGTATATATGCTACGAGGTCTGTGGTTTTCCAAGCTGCCTATTAAGACACACAGAGCCTCCTGTATTACAGACATGAGTCTTTCTTGTAACCCTACCAAATCTTTGCCATCTGGTATTGTACTTAACAGGTGGATTTTCTGAGACATTTCACACTATGAAGTATGTTAAGGATTGTGCCCTCAGTTCTGTTTGATTTGCAATTTATTCAATGTTTCTCTCTGTGCACTCTAGTTTGCACAGTCCTCATCTATTCCAGAAAAGACAGAGAGGACTGCAGTCTATCTTTTCTGTAAAGGTATTTCTTCAGAGACAACCCCGCTAGTCATTTCACTCCACTTCTTTCCACTGTTCAGTAGGCAAAACTCCACTGTACTATACCTGAACATTATGGAAAATGCTGTGTCGAAAACAGAACTGCATTCAGGTTTTGTTATGCTTTCCACACGTGTGAAAGGCAACATCGTTGTCCACTGAAGACAGTGTAAAATACCTCTAAAAATACATGGATTTAAACTACTGTAGTTATTATCCACAAAGTAACACAACCTGCAGGCCTGATCTGACCTACAAAGGCCACTGGATTGAAATCAAAACTGATTCTGAAAAGCTGAGGGAAACTTACACAGGGCATGAATCCTTCTTACACTTCATAATCTGTTCAATCTGCATGTTATACGGAATAAAAACTCTTCCTTAACTCGGCTAACGTGTGGCTTGGCTTTGCAAAGTGCTCAACAGCAATATTGGCTTATGGCACTTGCTGGCCTGAGTTTTGCCACACACCAGTTCCTGCAGTGTGTTTTCCTGGCTTTGATGTGTATTAGTTTGTGCATGCAGCCAGATGATGAAGCAGATCAGGGAGTTCACTCAACTCACCAACTGCTCAGCACATACTTTACTTCAAGCTGGATCAAAATGGTATATAAACAGCTCTGCCATCCCAGAGGATGGTATACTATACACTGTGATATGGTGGCAGGAACAAGAAGAGAGAAGTAGGTGTTGTTAAAGGTCACTTTGTAATGTTGAACTGTACCCTCTGATTATCTGGCTGCAGGTGCACCAATACATTAGACAGTGTGAATAGGAACTGGAATTAAAGGGTATGCTCACTCCAATTGTTAGAACAGTCTCTGACACATGTGTCCACTGTCACTCTCTCCCAAGTAATTCCTACACATGGCTCAAGAAGAAACTGAAAATTGCCTAGAGCAATTTTCTATAAGCAGTGTGCAAGCAGCTACTCCGTTTTAGGGATAAAAGAGTTTAACAGTACCATCAGGGTTATTTGACCTCTGTGCCAGAAAGCAGTATAATGCTTGCTTAACCTACAAGTGCAGACATGAATCACCAGCCCAAACTCTCACCCTTCACCTGTTAGAACAGAAGTCCGTAGAGATTATTCTTACACATCTCCACTCAGTGCCTGCAAAAGGCCCCATTTACATTCTACTTCAACTTAAAACTTCTCTCTGCTCTTTAGTTCACAGTGACCACAGGTGCCTCAGGCCAGGTCTAAACTGACAGCTGCAGACTCATTCTGCTCGTGATGTGAACTGGTAAGGTGCGAGCAGGAGATGCATTGCCACAGTACACAGCATCATGGCCAAGTTAATTAGTGCTGATAAAAGACAGGTCAACACAAGCACTGTGCTCAAGAGGCCCAAAGCTGAAGGGTTTAATACACAGTGTGAGCTCAGACCTACTCAAAACAGCTTCAGTAAATCTGGGCCGCACTCTTATCAGTATGCTGTAACCTTGAGCTAAAGGGACCATGTCTAATGCTGAGACACTGTTTCACTCCATATGCTAGTTCATTATCCAGCTCCTCTCTGTTTTGACTGCCAACAAATAATGATGTTTTTCAACACTTCTCCACTAGGAACTGAATGCACAAACATCGCATCATAAATGCCACCCAACATCTGCCAGGCAGTTACCATCTTCCCATGCCTATCACCTAGGCTGAACCTAAGCAAGTGATTTACTGACAATCTGTGTCACATCCTCTTACCTATCGCACCCTAGATCATCCAAACATCAATGCTTATGAATGGCCCACAGGTATTCAGTTAAAATACCACAGGAAAATTATTTCTAACAAACCCCCCCAACCATGCATTCTAAACTTACTGTTACTTAGTTAATGAAAAATCAAATATTGCAACTGAGGATATCAGTTTTAGTACAAATCTTACAGCACCACTTAAAATATGCTGATAATGATATTCACAGAAAATAACTAAAAGCCATGCTTTTCCACTTTGCCTGTTTAACAGGTGGTCAAAATTCTTGAAAATACTATTGTTTGCTCTACGAGTCATTCCAGAACAGTATTAGTAGCTTAGCTGAGCAAAATTCCCTCTGTTGGTCCCACAGTGAATAGGGTATCTATGTAACTCAAATAATGACAAGGACCAGATTTCAAGCAAAGTATTTAAAAAATTAAGCAACAGATCAGTGACTTGCCTTGTATTATCTGTAAATTTAATAACTGAAACCAGAGTGCTCAATCAGGGCAAATTATTTGTTTTCCCACACTCCACTTATTGTAGAGCTCTTCGTTCACTTCACAGTGCTTTTCTGTACTGATTAAACTACTACACAAATGAAATATCTCAAAATTACTTTGAATGTGTGAATATTTTCAATAGTGCTTACTTTAATCAGCCTTTACTATCAAGTAAAAGCAAAAGCTAGTCACATGATGTTTGAGATTTCTGTAATTCAAATCAAACAAATGCCTTTTCTTATTTTCATTCTAGCAGTTTGAGCTTCCTAAGACCATTCTCCTTCTGCCCTGTAAGTTCTTTTCTTATCCAACACTTTAAGCCTGCAGGCAATATGTAGAGCCGAGCAGACAATCCCATAAATAGTTCAAGACCTTGAAAAGCACAATGTAGCCAGTTCCTAACTTTCTTCCAAAATAAGGCATAGTACAAGCAAAAGTTTCCACTGAAAAGAAAAATATTTTTAATACAATCCAGTTACAGAAATCCATGACAACACGCAATTAATGGACTGCATGATAGCAATCACCAATGGGATTCATAACATTCAATCCATTACAAAAGCCAGATGACTTTTTTGTGGTCATGCTTTCCCTAAACATGGACGTCTAACACGTTCTTTTAAGGCCATAAATAGGTGCAATACCTGATGAACTACATAATGCACATGGTCACATCCTGAAGCACGAAATACAAAAATCTCTTCAGTTAAATCTCTTGACTTGATCCAAAGTGACTCTTATGTCTTTCTTCTTAGACCACCATGCCTGCAGTGCTTGTCAGACTCCTTGCTGCCTTCATTACTGCTAGCCCAGACAGGGGAGGAGCAGAGGTTAAACAGACCACCACTTTCCATGGTAGGACAACAGCTGGACAAAACTTAACTGCACCCAAAAAACCCAGAGCTACTTTTCATAGCACGGTAGCTAAAGAAATGCAGTTACAACTACAAATTATGTTCACATTAAATATCTATCAAGCACATCCTGAGAGATGCATTTGCGCTGGGTATTTCATTCTCATGCCTGCTCCACTGCTTTGTTACGATGAAATGAAAGGAAATCCAATTTGTAGTTCACTGCCCAACTCTCCTTGCATTTATATTAATGCAATAGTACCTACGAACATAAGCACATGCACCACACGTAGAGAATGCGTATATATGAACACTGTGCACACCAAAAAATTATGTCTGAGATTTTTTAGAAATGGGTGTCTAAAATTAGATTTACATATTCACACTGAGATGAGAGTACTTTGAAGTCCAGCTTTCACACATGAGCTAAGATTTTCAAAGCCTAGTGAAAGAATTTCTAAAAATGTTAACTGCTTTGCCTCTGAATGTAATATATACACACTTATATGTGTCTATAGTGAAAACTTTATATATTTTGTAAAGCATTTTAAGAGTTTTTTCTCAGCTGAAAACTGATTGCAGAAATTAATTCACTGAAGAACTGAATGAAGCTGAGAGTAACTACATACACAAATATGTAACATTGCAACAGCCTTGTAGACACTGGATACCTTACAGGAATTGCAAGTGCTTGAAATAACACCATGCTGAAAGCCAGTTCAGCAACTGGAAATATGTCATATTATACTCTCATTTGCACCTATAACAAATTTGTAGCAAATCCACAGAGTGAAATAGTGACATTGTCACTATTGTGATGAGATTAAAATAAGAGCAGACTATGAGCCTCCATCTATATAAGAGTACTAAACAAGAGTAGTATGAACATATAGTACAAGTAGTACTATAACTAAACAAGCTCAAAGAAACCTTTGCTGTGGAGAAGGGATGGGAGCCAATGGTCTAGATACACAACCTTTCTCCTTATCTCCTCTTGAAGGTGTGTGAACACATTCCCACAGTCCTCTGGATCTGCAGCCACTCCTCCCATTCTTGCTCAGAATGAGTCTATGTCTGCCCAACAAATGAAAACTAAATAATATCCACACAAATATAAGTACATATCCAGATCTACCATCACCTTTTATGCTCTCAGCCAAAGCAATAAAACACAGCTCTGCTGCTTTGGACATACAAACTATGGGATCACAAGCTGCATGTGCTTAACATCCATCATCAGTCTCCACAGAACATTTAAAAACATCCCAATCGTCACAATATGTGGATTAAATTAGTATAGCCAGACTAGGCTTTACTTTGCAGCAGTGTTTTCCTCAGCTGCTCCCACTTTAGTTTCCAAAAAGTGATTCCACTGGCATAAAATTAAAATCAAAACAGCACTAACTGGCCAAAGGATGTAGTTCATTTTTTGTGACACAAAAAATTCATTCTTCATAAAACCTCCTCCCAAGAAAAAGGAACTACACATGGTATCACTGACCTAACACTGTGAAGTATGAAATTTAGATTCCAAAACTTGCCAACAGTCACACATAATAGCAAAAGGAGGACTTTTTTCGCCACTTCTCTTTATTGCATGCTTAGTAATAGAAAACTTCAAGAGAGCAAATGTAACATTCCATAAGCAAAAAAAGGTACACCAGAACTGTCTACCTCTTGTGGGTTTCTCTCACTATAAATATACAGTAGGAGAAGACTTTCTGAGTAGTCAGTATTTGTTTCTGTACTTTTCCCCTCCTTTCCCACAGTAAATAGGTGACTGACATTAAAATAGGGGAAAAATTATGACTAGTTAAAAAAATAGACTGGAGATTTTTTATTCCATTGACGTCTGTCCTGCTACATCTTTGCTTATGGCAGAGGAGAGCAATCTCGATGTAGATGTTGCTTTCTGGTTCTGTGCCTTTTTGTAACAGACAAAAGAGACAGGAATTGCTGCTTTGTGACAATTGGGTAAAATTTTGAAATTTTTCAGTACAATTCAGTTCAAACATTTTTTGCTGTTGCTGCTGTTATTTCAGAAATTATATCTAAAATTTTCATGCTGATAAAAAGCATTTGCTGATCCAAACCAAAACAACCACATTTCACTTCAAAGTATGCAATGTGTTTCAATGAAAACGATCAAAACGTAACATTTTCCCTCTTTTAAGGCTGAAAAGGAAGGTTGATAATAGCCACTTTTCTTGAGTATGCAATGGTACTACTCAGAACAAGGAAGGTAGAGGCACACTAACTCCATAAAAACACAGATGAAGTAAACAGTAACAGAAAACAGAAAAGGTGAGGTGGTAGAGAGTAAAGACAACTCCTATAGCAGAAGAGAAATGGCAATCTGCCACAAGAAGGGCTTGTCTCTGGAGACAAGAAGGCAACAGGTCCATGCTCCAGCTGGTAGCTGGAGGTAGGAACCCCAGAGATGTTCGTGCTGCCACTAGTCCCCCAAGCTTTTCTCCATCTCAGGGCTACAGTGACACCACAGCCTTGGCCCTAAGGCACCTTCCTTCTGGACAAGTCACCAGCCTCCACACCAAGGAATTTTCAAAAGACCCAGCTTTACCCATAAAGTTTTATCTGTTAGTTTGGGTGGGCACCACTCTCTCCACTCCTGCACTGCCACAGCAGGATTCAGGTCTCCTACCCAGTCCCCTTCCCTATTGCTGCTCCACATGTGTGATGCCAATGAGCACCACCTCCATCACCAAGTCACCATGCTCACTCTACCAAAGTCAGTAGCTTTGTGCTTTCCAAAGCAAAAAGAGAATGTATTTTCATTCATAACTTTTACTCCTTCCCAGGGGATGTGAGGAGCCTTATTCGGTCCAAAGAACCCCTGGGATATGCCTATAAGAGTTCCACCCCCTAAAAGATCAAGCTGGCAAGTCAGGAGATACAGAGCAGACAATATGCAGACCTTTGAGTCTACAAATTGAAGGTTGAATGACTGGCAAACAGCCTCTCCTCATGAAAAATTATGCTACAGCAACACAATACTAATGGGAGCCAAAAGTATGTCTATTCCTGATTTGTAGACCAGGTTTTAGTTATGCTATAATCCTCTCAGTAGGCCTGCTTAGGATCCCACAATCACACAAGTCATGAACACTACCCACAAATCCTGCGGCTTCCATGCCGAGCAAGCGACACACCAGATGAAGAAGGATGGAAAATATACATGTGGAATTGTTCTGGGAACTTAAAGCACACATAACAGTAAACAAAGCAAATATGGTACAAAACCTGTTGCTATTTTCACAGCATTTGTGGAGCAAAGCTGCATAAATGCAGAAGGATGCATACTGCCTCACACCTTTCCTCAGATTCCAGCAAATTAAGCACAGCAGCACAAACAGCAGCAGGGAGAAGGAAATGCTCTGCAGAAGAGCTTCCCTGTTTGCTGCTGCACTACAGGTATATATTTGGATATGTGAGTGAGAGATGAATAAGAAGTGTTAAAATTACTTTTCCTCATGTCTCTTCTACAGCCTTGGCTGCTCATGGAGATTTGAACAGCAAGAAATCCCTTGGTGCCATCCTCCCTTCTCCAGGCACAGCTGAAGCCAGTTTTAAAAGGTTGCTGTGGTTGTCCCCTGTCCACCTGGGGATAGGCTTCACGAAGCCATTGCCAGTTTGGTCTGATAACTAAAAGACTGCCTCTGCTCCCCACTGAGAAGGCAGTGCCAGTGTCAGATACTGGAGCACTAGCTTAAGTGGCACTACAGAAAAATTTTGGCTGGTGGCAGGAGAGATGGCTGAAAGCCAGCTGACAGAGAAGAGCAGTATCAATCACTGTGCTGGGGAAATCCTCTGAAAATGCTACTGAAGCAAACAGCAACCACTAGTGGCACAGAGGCAAACAAGACACGAGTGATCCTATTCTCATGGAGAAGAGAAAAAGGCAAACGGCTGAACTGAAGTAATCAACATGAACTTGAACCATGGCACAGGGCAAACATGTGGCATGCCGTATGGAAACTCAGAACAAAACAGAAAGCTTGGAACAAAATGAAATTAAAAATCTGCTTCTATTTCAAATTACTCCACTAAACATCTAACTGAAAATTGTGTTGGAAGTTGATATGACTTTGTGACATGTTGTTCCTTGAAGGCTGCCATTTTTCATCCAAAAAAAGGTATGAAAAATGTTTCAATCTGGTTACCTTCTATCCAGCAAGGCTAGAAAACATTAAGTTGCAAGCTAAAAAATAACATCACACCATTAGTCAGCAGGAGATAGCTATTCAGCCAGAATCTATCATAATGTTTTCAACAATCCATATATACCAAATGCCTGGAAAAAGAAGGCCAGCAATCACTCCAAGCATGGATTTTGAGCTTTAAATGCATTTGATAAATTAATTTTTTTAAAGACAGGCCCCATGCAGCCTCACTTTGTTTACTGTTTGTACATATAATCTACCTCAGAAAGGGTGACCAAATGTCCATCTGCAAAACAAATGAGTTTGGAGCACGAGGGCATTCTGTGTTCTGAGGGATCATCTGTTGAACAGCTTCACACTAAAACATCCCTGCAAAAGTACCTAAGCTGTCAAATCTAAGACTTAATGAATGACTGTGTTTAAAGAAAAATTCTTCCTGTATAATTTCTAATAAATATGTGAATGAAATCAGGCCAAGAAGAATCAAGAGGAGTTAAAATGAAGAATCTAGAGCATCTCTCCTATGAGGAAAGATTGAGAGACTGGAGAGTGTTTACCTAGGAGAAAAAGAGTAGGCTCAAGGAGGACTTCTTTAGTATATATAAATATTTGAAGATAGGGTGCAAAGAGGACAGAGCCAGGCTCTTCTCAGTGATGCCTGTCACAGGACTAGAAGCAACGGGCACACACAGAAATATGCAAAAAAACTCCCTTCTACTTCTAGGATCGTCAAACACAGGAAGATGTGTTGCAGAGTCCCTATCCTTGGAGATATTTAAAAGCCATCTGAACACTGTTCTGGGCAGCCAGCTCTAGGTGGCCCTGCTTGAGCAGGGCAGATGGGTGAGATGACCTCCACTGGTCCCTGTCAACCTTAACCACCTTAATCCTGTGACAAATGGATGAATTATTACCAGTTATGCAAAACTACATAAGAACAAAAACATCAAGAAGTAATGACAAAAAAACCAAAAAAAACCCCCAAAAAACCCCCCAAACCAAACCCAAACCACAAAACAAACCAACAAACAAGACAACAACAACAAAACAACAACAACCAAAAAAAACCGCAAACAAAAAAAACCCAAACCCACAACACCACTTTTATGTTCATTAGGGCAATATTGGATGATATTTGTCACTAATACACCTTTTTGCCCTGTAGCACATCTAAAAGCATAATAAGACCAGAGAGCTCACTCCACCAAGCTCAGCTACCAGGCCTAAAGATAGCCCCAAATGGTTACACATAAAACACAAACACATCTGCAAAACTTAAGTTTAAAATTGTATCCATAAATTTTCAAACTCCTCCTTTTACATTAAGTTCAGAGAACTGATTTCCATTGGCAAACTCTACAGTGGTATCAG
Organism: Brachypodius melanocephalos; assembly: GCA_013398615.1. Taxonomy (NCBI): domain Eukaryota; kingdom Metazoa; phylum Chordata; class Aves; order Passeriformes; family Pycnonotidae; genus Brachypodius; species Brachypodius melanocephalos. Next base: position 33,021,755 of record VZSR01001685.1, read on the forward strand.
TGAATGACCAGAGAGGGAGCTGAAACAATCATCAGAGCTAAAGGCAGAGCACAGTCTATTTGTGCTCTCTGTCCTCTAAGGAGTATTACAATCACAGAAACACCTCCTAGCTTATGTAGTTTATTTGCCTGCCAGCATGATTCTTCCCTATAATAATTTTTAGTACTTGATTTTGCCAGGTTAAAAGCAATGTGTCTCCAGTAAAGAAAATGAGATTATGAACACTCTCCATATTCTGCAGTACCCAATGGCTGATGCTGCTGCAGTGTGTAACGGAGAATGTGCCAAATTGTTCAGACAACACACCAGGCCAAAACTGCCAAGTCAGCAACGTAACAGTACCTCTGAGTGCTGGACCCCAGTACTAATACTCCTAGCACCTTGCTAATAGCACAGCATCTTCTCCCCTGCTCAAGGCACAGTTGATCAGTCCTGGCATCTCACAGCTTTGAGAAGTGCAGCTGTGCCATGCAGTAGTCATGAGCAAGAAACAGCACAAGCTGTGGAAGAGTGGAAAGTAATTATTTGAGCCTCCTGCTTAAATAAAGCTTTACACCCGCCCTGGTCTCTCCAGGGATCCTGTTGATCATCACATTTTCACCCTGTAGAGGATTTCAAAAAACAACTCCAACCATGGTCACCTGAAAGTGTTCACAAAAAATACTCAAAAAAGCAACCCTAAAGGTAGTTGAAAAACAAGTGACCATGATGAAAAACAAGTGGAGAAAATGCCAAAAAGCTGATACAAATAATCCTCTATCCAAGCAGCCAGTTACATAGGATGAGTTGTCCCAAAAACAAGCTGCAGGGCTCCCATTTCTCATCAAACACATTTGGGTGCAATATTTGTGGTGTCATCTTCTACTGGATAACAGTTTTCTTGCAAGGTTTTCTACACAAAACCTAAAAAATCCAAAAGCAGAGAGTTCGTATTTTTAAACATTTTTCTATTGTATCTGCTTCTCATCCAGAAAGGCACTCACAAGCTTTCAGCCATGTTTCTCATAGAATGAGCCTAGGAAATCAGCCACACAAACTGCCCCAGATTAGGAAACATAGACCACTTCACACCTATCTAAAACAAATAAAATACAAAATAATCCCTTACAAAATAATGACGATAAGTTAAAAAGACCACTAAAGAGTTATATTACAACAATCAGGCAGCACTTAAAAAAAAAAAGATACATATATGTTCACATAACCCTAGGTCTTTCACTGTGAGAATGCACATTGTAAACAACCTTTTTGTTCCCCAGACACTTGTTGTTCTCTGCATATTTAAACAGGTGTGTGTGCTTAGCAACTGTAAAACAAAAGTAATTTACTTAAATAACTGTGTAGAGATTAAGGTACTTCATTTTATATATAAACTTTCAAAATACTGTGACTCTTTTATATTATTTAACATACAGAGACAGAATCCTCATATACGGATTTCAAAAATAACTCACCTTTGCATTTAAGCAAAGAAAGGGGAATTTGCATTTGCTGTGTGAAGGTACACGTGTGCATGTACATACTTTGTATACATGTTACCTACATATGTACTAGATAAGAACAGAAAAAAATCCTAAGGAAAAAAATAAACATGTTTAAAATATCCATTAGTGTGACAGTAAATACAGTTATATAATGCAAAGGTCTGTAATGTTCAGTGTATCAAAAATTGTTATGAATGAGGAAAGTTACCTTGTTAGAAATGTCCACACGTGACATTAGAGAAAATCAGGAAAATCAGGAAAGTTCCAACAGTTCAGAAACATTGTGAAGCTACTTCACTGCAGTATGTCACCAGTGTTTCCAAACACACAGTATACACTTTTTCTGAAGTCACTCAAAATACGGTCTTCATAAAGCTGAATGAATTACTCAACAGCATTTACAAAATGAAGTTTTTCAAGAGGAGTGCTACATTTACTAGTGGGCCTGGCTGGTGGGAAAAAAAAAAAAAAACCACATTGTTTTTATTTTAAGCACACAAATTTTTCTTTCAAACTCTTACCTATTTGTTTCCTGTACTGGTCAACAGGAGTCCTCGATGTAGAGGCATCTTTTCTACCCATTGTTTTCAATCCAGAAATCACTGTCAGTATCGGAAAAAAAAAAAAAAAAAAAAAAGAAACCAAAACAAAAACAACAATATTATTCCTAAATAAATTACAAACAAAATTAATTGTTTATAACATCAGAATAATGGTAACAAGCAACATTTACATGATTATACACAAAGCCATAAGCCTTCCCGGCGTACAATGAGACACTGGAGTTAATCATCACTATTCTGAAGACTATTAGATACATTCTAAACATACCTTTTTCTCCATTGCATGGGTTATTAACATTACAGAATGCCTGTTAGTTTGAATGAAAATAAAGAAAAAAGAAAGGATTTAAACTGATTGCACTGTAATTCAGCATTTGGTACCACTGAATCACATTCCCATGTAATTTATTTCTTCAGTTAATCAGGGAATGAATGTATTGTGAGCTGCTGCCATTATTGAAAATACATTTACACCACACACAGGAGTTAGAGGCAGGACTAGCCTGTGTGCATCCACAGGTGAAATTGCTCAGGAAACCCACCTGCAGACACAGCCCTCCAGCCACCTTGAGAAAAGAGAGGAGCAGATAGCACAGCAACCCCACACTCTCCTATCTTCCTGCCATGGGCTCTAGGTATCTGTGAATGAAAAGGAAGTGGACAACAAAAGCAGAGTTGGGGCTGTATGCATGTTACACCTCTCATGCATGGTATTGATAGTTTAAATCTCCTTCATTGCATTTAAGTAACAACCATCCTGACTCTTGAATGGGATTTTCATGTTGCACAGTCATGTTGCACACCTCCTTACAAGGAGGTGACACTAGGATTGCACATGGAACTGCATAATCATTCATACAAAGACGTTCTTTCTCGTATATTAATGCTTCCACACCATTCATGTAACTGAACAAGCATCATCTGAACAGTCCTCTAGCAAATTTCTGATCTATCTTTTAACATGCAAAACCTTATGGTTTCATATTCATCCCACACAGGGCTGCCATACAAGTGGCAGATTCTACAAACATGCTCATTTCACCTCTTTTTCTCTGGTTAAGAAATAACTCTTACAGTCATGCTTATTGCTCAAAACACTGGGATTGAACCATTTTGGCTGGGCTGAAGACATTACTCCTCACAGAGATGATAAGCCCCACCATCTGACTGCCTTTACAAGTGTCCCAACATCAACACTCACACTTCATGAGAGGACTGACGTTTTCAAGAAGTGTCAGATTTACTATTCAAGCACAGAAGACGCACAGCAGCCAACCCCTGCCTTTTCCCAACTGGCCCTGGTGAGCACCATGCCAAGGGCAAACTTTGGCTGAATCATCCTGGGTAGCCACAAACCATGTGCAGATTGTGCACATATGGCTGTGGAGTATCTGCAAGAGTTGTACTTTTCTGTTAGGCATAACCAGCTGTGCTACAGCAAGACGAGCGTCCCTGGTCGCTGCCAAGGCACGCTTCCTGGGAAGTGCAGCCCTGGAAGGCACTGAGATGCCAGATCACGACCCAAAAAGCATGCCATGGCACTGCTGAACACTACTGCCAACATCCCAAATTTAAAGCTTCAAACATGATTTAAAATACAGCTGCAGAAATGAGGCCCACTAGTTATTTGTGCATTTTAAAACTGTAAAGTTTATTATTTTACATCTTGTCTGTTCTATAGGAATTACTGACATTTAATGTCAAGTAACAAATCCAGGCTCCTTAATTTCATTTGTGGGATACATGGCATAAAATGAACTTGGATGCTCCAAAGTCAGCAACCTTTTTTAAAATGTACTCAGGAATAATGGCAAGGTAGAGAGGAGTACCACCAATAATCTGAACTGAAAATTCAATTAGTGTTCAAATTTTTCCATACATTACTTTGGCTGAATTCAGAGAATACTCCCCGTTTTACGTAAAACACGTTAGCAGTGAACTGTAATTCACTGGGTTGTGTTTCTTTCCCCCTCTATTATGCTTCACAGAAATTCTCTAGACTGGGTTGTATTTCATAACATTCATATCATCATAATTAGAATGGAAAAATAGAAGCACTGTTTGAAATTTCAGCTAATTGAGGAGGTAACAGATACATTTTTACACTGCAAAACTAATTCTTGGCTTTTTTATGCCACTGTTAAGAGACTGTTTTGACTTGCCTTTTGCAATTTCCAGTCTACTAATGGTTTATAACAAAACATCAGCTGTGAAAGATGTATGCAGTTTTAACAATGCCAGTAAAACAGAAGAAGAAAACACATGCAAAAATTATTTCCTGACTTATACCACAGAGATGCTTGCGTTTGCCTGCATGGCTCAGTGTCACCAACTCTCTCATCTAGAACCTCGCGTCCTCTTTGTTCTTCAAAGAGATGCAGTAATCATCATTCATTTCCACTGCTTTGATGGTTATGTAGCAAATGCCTGAGAAACCCACGGAGACACTGGCACACAGAGCCCACTGTCTAATAAGATAGCTATTTGCATAGAAGATCAGCCACAATTTAGAATGCATTGTGATAGATGTGGAAAGAGAGTAACAGATCTATATTAGCATGTACGAATCTGAGATTGTTTTCACAATTTAATTCCTTGGGGACTAAGACTCATCACCTTCTCTTGTAAAGAATCCCACATTCCCCAAAGAGGCAACTTGCCATGAGCTAGACTTAAACTAAAATATGGATTAATAAGAAGTAATATTTATTATTTATGAACCTTGCTGTAGGAGTGGTTTTCAATGCAACTTTCTAACCTTTTCTTGATTACGAAAAAGCCTGAAACCTTTTTGAGTTACAAAACTAATTCTTCCCATTTAAAATAGGAGTGGTCATCCTACAATAATTGATCATTTTTACTGTAAAAGAAATTTACATTCAGGTCTCTGACCCTTTTCCTGCTTCTGACATCAGCAAATGGAGGATCTGGGTTCTCCTGCATTTCTTTGCCAAACCAAAGAGATAGGCAGCACACCATGCTGCATGCATCCCAAACAGCCTTCAAGTCCCTGGAGTTTTAACGACTACATAACCATTTAAAAACACTTGTAAAGGAGCTTGTCACTGCTCTTTTCCCTGGCTACTGAAATTACTTGAAAAGTAATTTCAGATAATATGAAAGCAATGTGAGCCATCCTGAACTTTCAAGCTTTTATAGAAGATTGTTTTAAGAAAACAAAGGGAGGACTCAATGAATGATTTTGTATTTATTTCTGGTTCAGAGATACTATAAGATTAAAAGACATCTTTGTGTGGTACCCTTCACTGTTCTTTCACTCCCTTTGGCTTCCCCTCTAGTAATTCACCCTTGGAAGTTACACATGCAGAGAAACACACAACTTTGTTTTTCTCCTCTTTTACTCCTAAGCAGTGGCTGATAATAATTAAAACAATAAGTTGCTTATTATCACTTCTAACTGTCAATAGCATTTTGTGAGATTAAAACCAGTCCTAAATGTCCATTCAAGGTCTGGCTACACTTTAAATCCCAATTCACCGTTCTTGATGTATACACAGCATCTTCTACACCAATTAAAAAAACTGAAGCAATTACTGTAATGAAATAGAAACTTACTATGGATGACTTTAGAAATACTAATAAAAAATAAGAATATGATCTATATATTCAGAGATTGCACTTTGTACATTATTGGTGCGATACAAATGATTAATAACAGTGATAAGCCTCAAAATGTAAATCAGTGAACACTCAAAAGGTATGCATATCTGCATGTGTACAAACTTTCTTAGCAGTAATATTTGATATAATGTCTGCACTCTTCAACAGTAGGTTGCCTAAATATTAACAGTGGGCACATTAAAGAAATAATCAATGAAATTACTGGTTTTGTAGCTGAAATACAGTTAGTCAGCTGAGAGAAAAGCAAGTAAAATTTCAGGACAGAAAAGAACCAGAACTACAAAACGTAAAGCTACTGGACCAAGTCTTTGGCATCTGTATATATGCAGAAGTTCCTCACTTTTAATTGCAAATAGATATCTACCTTAAACAAAACTCCTTTTTCGTTTGTTTTGTTGGATGTAATGCAAGCTGATCATCTGAACTCATGAATCAAGTAGTTTTTAACATGATTCAAAGGTGCTATGAAGGAACTGGTCTTCTCCCAGTTAACTCCACAGCTGATAGTTTAAAAACTAAGAGATATCAAGATTTACAAGAGAGCAAAAACAGCCTTTTATCCACCTCAGGTAAAATTCAAGGAGCACACCAAATCATCTGCAAGTTATCCCAAAGAACTGGTAGCACTACATTTAAAGTGGGAAGCCATCTGCATGTAGGTATTTTGGAAATTGTTGCTGCTGGTTATTATAATTGGGTTTTTTTTGTTGTACCGCTGAAGTACAGTAACTAAAGTCTGTCAACACAGCAGTGGAAGCAGCCTGCAGCCAAAATTGCTAAAATAATGTAGATTAATTATTTAACCATACTACCGCCAAGAAAAAGAATTTTAAATTCTTTACTACTACTACTACTTCCACCTTAAAAAAACCTTCTACAAACGAAATACATTCATGTTCTTTTCGTAAGCCTTACAGTAGTCTTCCATTCCTCTGCAAAGTCTCTCTCAAAGAATGAGACTATTCTTTCAAAGGAAAGAGTCCCCTGCCCATGGTGCTTCTTGCATAATCTCTCTGCTTTATCTGGGGATTTATTTATTTTTTGGTTAATAAAAGGAATGTAATACTTCTTTACTTAATTTAAGCCTGAAAGCAGCAAAGGTGATTTAAATTTAATTAAATTTAGGAAAATTAATCAAAAACACAGGATCCATAACTCCAGTCAGAACAGATATTAAAATGATTTCAATGTTCTACACAAGGACAACAAACACTGTACCACATCCCAGGATTCAAATGATACAGGAACTACAACTTTTACTCAGATGTATATCAGGCTGTTTCATAGCTTCATGTAAGCTAGGAACAAAACACACATTGTTACTCCCTATTAGTACCCTCTGCACTCTAGGGAAAGGAGCTGCTCTGTTGTTTTTTAGCTATACAATACCTACAAACTGCATGAAATTAGCTCTGCATTTATTTAACAAAAGTAATAAACAGGTATTCATAGGAATGTTCATAGGAATATAGGAATTTCATAGTAACATAATTCATAGGAATTTTGAGCATATTCTCATAAATGTTTCAAAATCCTAAGGCAATATATTCTGAAAAACTAATTTCATCAACAAGCCAGATTAGTTCCACTAAACTTCAGGACGGTAACTGAGACACACAAGCTACACAGGAGGCCATCTCCACTCCCTCTGCAATGGATGAAGAAATAAATGTAATGGCTAGGAATTCAAATCACCTCTGGCAATCTTGGTTTCTTGTTATGTTCCTAAACGTCCTTAGAGTGGCTAACATTTGGTGGGATTATTTACACCCAAATATTTGCATTTTCTTGTCTAGTGAAAAGTCTACATAATTTTGCTAAACATAAAATGTTTTTAAACATCTGAAGAATTGAAAAGATTATCCTTAAATGTACTCACCGCTAGAAAAAGAGTGAAAATTTCAAGGGTAGCAAAACCTGAGTAAGATTTTTAAAAAGTACTTCATATGTACGTAAAATTGTTTCTTAAGCAGAAACAGACTATTAAAAATGTTTAAAGGTTCCTTCCATTCCCAGAAGAGTAGAGTTTGTGTCTGCTTCTACAGGATGAAAATGTAGTAGGCCAAAACACACTTATAAGAGCACTATTTACACAGAAGAGATTTATTTAGCAATTTATGTTATTCTTGTTATAAAAAAATAGGAAATTTTGCACAAGAATATTCCTAACTGTAGTGATTCTATGCACCTTACATTTAATTTTCATTATTAGGTTGTTATGCCTTCAGAACAAGATTCTCTACTTACTTCAGAGATGAGTAGAGCTACAGCATGTGTGAAACATGTATTTAACTAAATATGAAGACAGATTTTCTTCTGAACAAATTTAAAATTACAAATGTTCAAAGAGGAACTCTTCCCCCCATTTTTATGAATCTATGATGGCATTAATGTGTCAAGAAAATATCTTTAAAGAAGTTCATGAAGGAAAAAAGCATACACGTGGTTCACTTCTGACATGCAAACAGTTCAAACTGTAATACTTCACACAGGGCAAAGTAATCTCTGCTAAAGGTAAAATTACACAGTAAATGACACCATATGCAGTATTTCAGAGTAACATTCTTCAAAATAACAGAATCTGTCTAAATGTTTTTGGGGAGAGTGGGAGCACATGTGACTACGGCAGAAATCAGAGCTAAAAAGGGTAGAAGGAGAACAGACATCCAGACCATCCCATGGCCGATAGGCAGATCCACCAAGGATGGATACAGCTTCCATGGGAGCACCTGCAGATGCTGTATAGATACCTCTGTGGCACGAGGTGTAGGGAGGACCTCACTGCCACCACCACCCAAAACAGAGCAAAGCACAGCTCTCTGCCTCAAGAGTTAAAAGCTCATTGTGTCAAAAGCAACAACGAGAAACGATTATTTGCTCTGGCTCAGTAATTGATGCATCAGCAGAGGACACTTTTGCAGTTCAGTTACATCCCAGCATTTTACTCCCTCTTTGATCCCCCTCAATTAAGCCTTCTATACTCCCCCTCTTTAGTTTTGGGAACTCACAGAAATTCTGTTTTTCCTAAATGCTACTTCTTTCCTGGGACTGCCACAAGCCATGGCCGTGCTAGAAGCCTGAATGCTTTTATTATATACACTTGTTAATCCTCATTTGTAGATTTTTAAGCTTAGGCTAATTTTTGATGTAAATGAAATTCTGATTTCTTCCTCAAGTGAGAAAAAGTATTTAGGGATTATCCTTTCCTTTAGTATATCCATCTAAAACTACAGTTCTCAATCATCCAGAGAACAGTGTTTCAAAAAGTTTTCAGTATTGCAAAATGGGATAATGACCTTTTTTGAAAATAAATCTTGTAACTTCTGAAGTTATTCACACACAGAGAGAAATTGGAACAGGTAGCAATTTCATATTTATCATGCTTTTGTTTCTATGGTGCCTTTCTTTTCACTTGCCTTACCTTAAGACTACTAAAACCACAAGATTTCAGAGTAAATTATTTAAAAACTGAAATTGTTTTTTTGAAGCAATGTATCAAAACAAGACAGTTTGAAACTATTGTAATTTTTCCTTTCTTTTCATGCTCTCACACTGTTTATAAAAAACCCCGAACTTTTAAAAGTATGTGATGCTAAGTCTCAGTTTAACTTTTCTCCATTAATTCTAATATTGATATCCACTTTCCTTGAATATATCTATCATTCAAGTAGATATCAAACTCTCGGCAAATAAAATTATCTTAATAACTGAAAACCAGAAGAGAAAACAGCCACAAATACGCCATGCAGGCACAAAGCTGGGAGGCAGACCAGTGTGCCCTTTTGTAACATATTTCACTGTAGTATAACACAACATCCCATCACACAACTTCAAGTCATAATAATTGCCAAAACTGGACACCATATTTATAGCCTAATGATTTCTTCCCTTCTTACCCTGAGCAAGCTTGCAAAAGTTGAAAGCACTGTACAAATGACAGCAGCAAATAATACTTCAGTTCACATAAATGTAATTGTAACACTCAGGAAACCCGAATTATTAGTTCCATTACTAAACCTAGTATTCAAAAGGACTTAAAGGGTAATCTCTCCATCCAGCATTCAGAACAAATGTGCATTTTTTCCTTTCTCTGAAGCTACTGCAGCTCAATAAGTATTAAACAGGCTGATCTAAGAATGAAGAAAAACAGTTTTACGCCATTTTTTTGTTTCACATGCTATATTAGGCATTCAGGAAAGCAACTCAGCTTTTAAAAAAAAATCATCTAGCCTAGTTCACCAGGCAAAAGAAACATGAAGTGTAAGGAGATATAATTTGGTGGGGTTTGCATTTATGTTCTCGTCCATTATTTAACAGCTGATTAAAGACAGAGTAATCACAGAATCGCTCAGGTTGGAAGAGACCACAGTAGGTCATCTGGTCCAACATTCCTGATCAAGCAGGGTCTTCCTAGAACACATGGCACAGGACTGCATCCAGATGCAGATCCTCCACATAAAGATCAGAACATAAAGCTGGTATGCATTTCATCAGCCTTAACACAATATATCTTTTTTGTATTTTCTTTCTTTAAAATTGAGATGAAAACCAGTAGATAACAAGTAGGTAACTGAGTGTTAACAAATAAAATGTAAAGTTCAGCCCTACAACACTTAAAAATGAGCTTAATGGTCAGGCTTAGTGAACACAGACGCACAGGCGTTAACAGCAGTATTTTCAAAACCAGGTCCTACTTGGTTTTGAAGGATTAGGCCATAACTGGGTGAAAAGTTTAATATGGTGTAAATAACATCAGCTCAGTAGTTTCCAAAGTAGTTTAAAACAATAGGCCAAGCACACTCTCTGCAGATTTTATCTAAATTGCTCAAGGCTTGGCTCTCCTGAAGACTATCCAGAGATCCCATTAAAGGCAATGATTTTTAAGATAAAGAATAAAGTAATAGCTTACATGATACCATCTCTTTGGGAGGTTTATGTTGTATTTGGGCAAAAAGGGGAGTAGAAGATCATCAGTATCTATCTACAACCTGAACCTTGAACTAAGATTGAATTAAATGAATGAATCAAAATCAGGTTAAAACCTTTATATGCACCAAATGAAAAAATTAGCTTTGATAACCACCAAAAAAATCTGGTAAACTGTTTCCTTGCCTCATTTTAAGGCAGAAAAAATTGTGGAGTGCAGCCAGGAAGAAAGGCAGTAAAATGAAAAATCGTCGACCAGCAGAAAAGTCTCAGTTGAAACAGAACGTCATGCGAACAGCTGAAGATTTTGGATGAAACAATTTATGCAAATGCCTATTTGCACTTTTTTCATGGCTCTTCCCACTAATGGGAACAGGGTGGGAGGAGACTGCATTCCCATCTCTTCCCTCTGCTCCTGAACAGTGCGCAGGTGTGTGTCGTAAGGAAGAGATTTTACTTCAGGGTTCATTGTCCAGAAGAATGCCAAAAGAAAGGATGACACTGAGACAAACACGTTAAAAAAAGTATTCCTTTTGTTTTGAGTCATTCAGTATGAATTAAATTCTATCTACCATAAAAATACTAGTGAAATACAAAACTGAACACATTTTGATGAGTGGCTGCTTTAGGAGATGGCACTTTTTTTAAGGTCCTGGGTTCTGATGTGTTAAAAGTTGGCCTTTTCTGGCCTAAAATACACCTCTGATGAGAGATTCCGATTCCAAAAACCAGTTACAAACAGAATAGCTTTAAGACTACTAAAAGAAATCATTTGAAAAGCAGTTTGTGAGCATTTCCAAAGGAACCTAGCCTGAGATAAAATGGCAGAGGACAGCCCACACCATTTGCTCAAACTTCCTGAGTGCATGTCTCTAAGCACTAGGAGTGTCCTGGGGTGACAAACCAGGACAAGGGCTTTGCACATGCCCCTGGCTAGAGTCAAAACAGAATGTGTGCTTCTGCCATAAAGTTTTATTAGGAGAAGGTGATTGCACTGCCTGAAATCTAGCCTTGTAGATGACATACAACAAAAAACCTTCTAGAGCATACAGTAAAATGAGTTCAGATTGGTTTTCTTAAGAACACAGCGCCATCACCAGAAACTGCAGGTCTGTTCTCCTCCTGCTACAATTGCCCAGTTTGGCCACTACTGTACCAACAGCTGTACAGCCTTGTAGCTAAGTTTAAAAGTTTAAGGAGAGCTGGGTCAACTCTGAAAATGAAGCTAAGTCACCTCTTCTTTTACCTTTCAGAAGACTTTATCACATGCACTCAGCTTTACAGCTGTCCCAGTTGTTTCCACAGCGATCTATATATTTATTTTAATAAGGTGAGTAAATAAAAATGCTAGTATAGTACAAGGGACACACCCTTCCAGCTCTTCACTATTTCCAGTAATGACAGTGCATAAATGTGAAGGCTCAAAACCAGAAAAGAGACAAGTCTGGCTAGAGTCATTGCCCTGAGATTTTTGTACACACATTATTCCCTCCCCTTCAAGGTCCCCTCAAGGTGGAGTACATATTCTATAGTGTCCTTCTATGGTCTGGATACAGAATTGAACCAAGCCTATACAATATACATTACTTATGTGCAATAAATGACAGAATACAAATGCTTTGAATTCCTTACTCTGCATATATGGCTGTGTTTTAGTACGGCATCCACATTTACATCATAATTTCCATGGGTCTATATAAACATGCATGAAGATAAACAGGCACTCTCCCCATGCAGAACTGGAAGAATTCATGCAGAAGCCTTGCTCTGTAAATTATTTCAGATGTATTGTAATGAAGCCATAAAAGATATTAGCAAGTGTGCTGGAAACTTTAGTTTTAAATTATTATGATCTGTTACTCTAACAGAAGTTATTAATATTATTTAACCCCATTGGTGTACTTAAAATGAAAACAGTTTCAAGTTTTTTTCAATAGGTTTTGTGTCTGTAATATTTTTTCCAGAATATCATTTCTGTTTAGCCTGCTGGTCTCTAGCTTTGTATACACAAAAATACACCAAAATAACCCAGCCTTTCAGATTTTCCTAACTTTCAGAATAAAAAATAAGCCTCAATCTAAAAACACTTTATTAACCTTTTCACTCCAAATTACAGAAAGATCCAATCATAAATTAAATAGCATGTCAAAGAAATCCAAGAAAAGCAACATCTACCCTTGCTTTTACCATTTCAGAATAAAAAAAAAAATTAAACTATTAGTTGCTCAATTCTTAGCAGTTCCATTAAAATAATACTCAAATTTGTTGAAAAAACATGTTCTTAGAAGCTTTCCATGCTGCATATATACACAACAAAATAGGATCAATGCTTTTTATGTCCTCTGCAAAGGGAAGAAATGACAAATTCAGACAGATTCAGCATAGCCTTGCCTAGGACACTAAACAGTACATATGCAGGAGGGCTTCTGCAGCAACCAGGTGGGAGGCAGAGTTAACAGAGCTGGCTGAGGTAAGGCAGATGTGTGGTCAGAAACATCACAGTAAGTGTGACCCCAATCTCAAATCCACCTCCCAACGGCAATTCTACTAACAGAACTAAGTCTGTGTCTTTCAGGACCTTTACCATGCTTTCAAATTTTTCAGGACACCTTTTCCATAGAAATAAAACTAGATGCAACATTGCTGGACTGGTCTTATCATTTAAACCATGCTCCTACCTCTCCTCGGCAGCACCAGCCCTTCTTGACACTGTCCTGCACTTGAATCCCCTTTGTCTACAGGACCTCCCTCATAAACCTCTAAGTCTTCCCTCGGCCACAGCTTTACAAGAGAAAAATTTCCATTCTGCACACACATTCAGCATTCCTTGTTACTTGAAATGTGCACACAAACTACATTCTAACAGACTCGTGTTACTGTATCTCAGCGATGCTTTAAGGTTATCCTTTCTTCATCAATCCAGCAATCACTGAAATATTCATCATTTGCCACTATTGCTTCTATGTTTACACACCAACAACTGACCAAATGGACAAATACATCACACATGATGCAAATGCTGGGGGAAGTCCTCACAAGCTCTCAACCATTGCCAGCGGCCTCCCAGCCATTACTTCTGAGTGCTCGCAGCCCACCAGCTCTTTATCCATTTTATCATTACTTTACAGTTCTAATATTAAAATTAATTTTAGTTGAGTGACAGTAAATCAAGGACCTAACCAAAATTTAAATGTTAGCTTATATAAACAGTGTGCTTTCAGTTTGGCAGCTGAGACACAAAAACAAGTAATCCACTGCTTCAGGTTAATAATTTCCTTTTGGCAAGAGCATAAGTAATACAAAACTGGTCTAGCAGTAAAGTAAGTGATGCAATTTTAATTGGAGGGAGTGTAACCAGCTCCTCAAACAATGAGAGCAACACACTGACTACTAAACAATTTCTATAGCATACAGATTACATGAAAGAAAGATCTTTTTAATATAAGCTTTTAGGCATGATCACTTTTAAAAGTAGACAAAAGTCAGAGTTTAAGCAGAGATGGTGATATGATAAAGCCAAGCTTGGAAATTTCCTTCCCACTGACTTGGTACAGTGACAAATTGAAAATATAGGTAAGTTAAAAAGAAGTTTTAAATATATTCAACTTAAAACTACAGAGCAGTCCCATCAACAAGCTCTGGGTGTCCGAGAGGCTTTAAGACGTTACTGACCCAGGTGCTTAATCTCCTGCCACAGTTTAGGAGCTGTAAGAAAGGACAACAAAAGGGGGTATGTCCTGCGCCCAGGACCCAGGATTCTGATTCCCAGCCTCCACATCAGCACAGGGCATCCTAAAAGAAATGTGAGTTCAGGTGAGGGAAGTGAACGGAGGTGCAGGTATTGCCAGCTCCTCCATCCAGACTGCAATCTGAGGAATGGGGAGAAGCGACCAGCTGGCACCATCTTAAACTACAGCATTTAAAGATTCCAGAGTACATCTGGCAGAGCCATTTGTGAATAAATTTCAGCATAAGAGTTTGTAGAACTGAGAACTTCATATGTAAAGATTACAATGAAAACATAATAGATAAAAGCACAAAAAGATACAAAGGCTGATTGATAATGTAAATGTGAGGGGGAATTATCATGGGTAAACTTAACCTTTTCTTCATTTACACCACACAGCACAGCCAAGGAGAAAACAATTGAGACTTCAAAATATACTACATTTTCAACCCAATCTGTTTCCCCAATATAAAAAACAGTTCATGACATAAAAAGGTTATTATTTTGTTCCACTATTTATTTTATTTCAACAGAAATACATGAGGATTAATTTAGCTTTCTGGATAGAGGCAAACAACTACAGACAATGCAACCCCATTTTCAATTTGCTGTCTTACCAAGACTAGAAATAACAGCATTAATAAGTGACAACAAACTTGTGTAGAAAATGATGTGCTTCAGCTTGTCCTCTGGATTTTAACTTTCCAACTATCATTCCCAACAGCAACCTACTGCCAACATTTGCTTTTTCCCCTCTCACGCTCATCCTTGCTGCTGTAAGTGACTTCGCCGTAAGTTTCTGCTGTCAGAACAGTCTGTCCCTATCTATTCATTTTACCAGCTCAACATCTAGGCCTGGATTTCTACTGAACCCTTCCTTTGCTATCTCCAGTCCTTCTTTCCAAACACTTCTGGGTTTACATTGGCTAATTCATCAGCCATTCTTCCCAATTCTGCCTCTTTTTTGATTGTAAAACATACTGAATGAAGGATGATGACAAGAACAATCACAACATATGAATGAACAATATTTTGATGATGTATGAATTATATTTAAAACTGCAAAAAATCTCAGGACACAATAAACTGTATTATGCAATGCTCCACTGTATCACTGCAGTGTGTGTTTAGAAAGGCAGAATCAAACCTAAAAAAAAATCACTAATGCTGATTTTTAGCCCTGTGGCTAAAAAAAACACAAAACAAATGAGAAACAAAGGAATTAGCACAGTCCATGTCAGGAATGCTTCAAGTATTTATTCAACTCACTGATTACAGGGGTATCTGTGCACAGCTAGTGATATAAAAGCACCTGGGATTCCATGACATTTTCCCATGACCTTCAAACATAATTCTAAAGAATAAAAATGTATCAGGAATCATAGGCTGTTTCAGATAATTCTGTGATATTAAGGCTGCATTAATGCAAGTTCCATTTGAAAACATACACACAAGACCTTGTTATTCTTCCACAGCCATACCAGTGACCATCTATATTTGTCATTACATGGAACAACAGCTCCTTCCTCTACAGCAAACACCGCATTTTCTCTAAAACCTTCTTTCTTATTTTCTTTTTAAAAGGAAAAACAAAAAGTTACCTGCTTATTTTGTGTGTCAAAAAGTACTTCAAGAATAAATCTGATTATTAAAGAGCTGTAAGATACACTGTTGCTTCATCTCTTCTACCAACCATACCACGAGGTTCATGTTGTACATATTACTCCAACGATATATGGGATCATCAGGTTTGTTAGCTAAAAGCAGTTTCACTGTGCCTGTGATTGATAAACTATGGGACTATTAAAACATTAAAAATGTTAATCTTTGTAATAATCTCCTGAAAAAAAATTATATTAATTTAAACCATGGATCATTTTAATATTTAATCATTGCAGACTTCACTTGCAATGAAGATAGCCATTCACTGAAAAGCACTTCATTTTTTTATTTTGAAAAATGATCAGCTAGTATTTATTCTGTAAATCTTTTCACAGTTTTTCCTAAGCAAAGTAAACCTGCAAGCAAATGAAAAAATTCACAAGAGCAGAAAAATTTAAGGCAGAGTTTGGGTCAGAAAACATTGACTTTCACACTTCCGTTTCCCAGGAGTAACTGCACTACAACAATAGTACTGTATGAGAGGTGGGGAATTGGGGGAGACTTCTACTGCAAATTGGAGTCACTGGCTGTTTTGTCTACACCTTATACCCATCTACGCTGCGTCCTCTTTATGTATCTCATAACATGTAAACATAGTAATTCGGTTTTCTTTTTCACAACAGAGTAACTTGGCTCCCCACAGTGATACTAAACTGGTTTAGATTTTCTAACAAGCAATCCAATTTTGTAACATTAGCCCACTACTATCCTCTACTATAATTCACAGCTTGCCTTGCTGAATGCAAAAGTTAGATTACTATGGAAATATCCCAAAGGAAAAAATCCAACAACTTCCCAGTTATGGTAAAAATCTCACATAAACTCTAAAATCCTAACTGTGATTAACAGCAACTATGATGTCTTGATGGTATCAATTCCTTTGGAAAGGTATTTATCTAACCAAAACTAATTCATGGTCTAGAGAAACAAATCTCACAGGAAAATGCAAGGACAGTATCTTCACTGTGCTCCAAAAATATAATCCAAAGAAAACAACCCTTGTCTTGTTTTCTATATAGGGTCTACTAAAACTGGAGCTACTGCCATAAAGTACACTGAGTTTGAGATGCCCTTCAGACTGGGCTGTTGGCTGGGAAGTTGGCTGAAATATCTGAATTAAGTAAATCCTAAAGATACCCTGGTTGGTACCACAGATTAATATATTAGCTTACATGACTAGACCTCACTCTGTATTTTTGACCAATAGTGAGGTAGAAGATCTTCAGACTGGCACACAAACCAGCTTCCTTATCTGAAGAGGCTGCAGAGTCTAACAGCAAGAAGTACGAAATCCAGAACTGGTGGAAGTGAGTGTAGCATCTTTCAGTGCATATAAACTTACTCTGCAGAATTCAAATTCATAGAAAACACAACCAACCAAAAACCAGTAAGAAAGATACTGCCTTTACTCCCAATTTTATGAAGACAGTATTTATCTCTTTCCATATTACCTTTCGCTAAAGTACGTTCTTAAGGAAAGACGTACGGAAAAATCCTGGTCATTCAATGTCATGCAGTAATAAACTGGTACTCAGATGCTTGTATCTGAAATGGAAGGCATAGTCCTGTCCATAAAAGCCACATCTTTGCATGAAACTCAATATAAGATTTAAAACTAAATACATAAGGAATTTTACCACTGCTAACAGGCATCTCTGCTTTAGTAATCTGATTTGAAGTAATCTTTCAAAACCTGGATGTCTGAAGAGCTCCCACACTTGCATTGAAAAAGTATTTTCTATATTGTTTTTGCAGATACAACATACTATTTTAAGCACAATAAGAAATCAGTTGTAGAACATTGTGGTAATCTCTTCTTAGCTACATAAATCAAATTCAAAGAATTCCCTAGATTGTTGATGGACCTCTTGGGGTCTCTACTTGTGCTCATCTACTCCTGGCTCAACCAGGTTTAGCTAGAAAACTACACATAAGTTATATCTGAAGTAGATTTGCATCTTTCCAACTTTGACAATGACAGAAAAGAAGTCCTAGAGGGTAAATTGTATTAATGCATGATGAAAGACAAACATGTCAACAAAAAAGCTGGCCAAATTTTCCTTTGGGTGAGCAGACAAGCTATTTTCTGAGCAATGGTTCGTCCTCAGCCCATTTTGTACCAAGTAGTGAAGTGATTCAGCCAAGGATGACACATCAAACAGCACTACCTAACAAATAGTTCAATTTTCCCCAGATTTGTAGAATTTTGTGTATCTCTTAAACAGCACTTTATATAGCTTTCCACTATTTAAGCCACATATCAGTAGCAAATGCTGCATTAAAATTCAATGTATCTTCAATAGCAGGTACCCTTCCATTCTGATTAGCTCTTTAGGAATGAGCCTGGGCCTCAACAGGAAGGAACTCAAAACCTATGACACGCAATTGAATTACTGAGTGTGAAGGTGTGTGCTGTATAAACAGCCCAATTACACCATGAGCTCTTTCAGAGGGGGTTTCTGATCCTACTATGATCTGTCCTTGTAACTGTGTGGGCTGAAGGAAGGTGGAGCGGCTTGAGAGTGGCATGAACAGCGTGGCAGAGAATCCCCTGCCAACACTTCACATTTAGAAGTTTTTGCAGCTCACATATTCTCACATAGTTCTGTCCAGGATTTTCTGAGCACAAGCATGACCAGTGCACTCTGCAGAGAACACAAAGGAGTCCAATGTACCCGGACCACATCACGCCTGTAAGGCAAACATAGCCAGCTCAACGCTCCGGGCTGGATCAGATTTACTGCACACCCACAGCCAGCCGAACACATCCAGCAGCACTACACTACGCGTGGGGGGCCAGCACATACAGAGCACCCGATTGTCCAGCTCTAGACACCCTAACACCTCACACATGACGGGTTTTCACACACACACCAAACCAGACTGCACGGGCCGGCAGCATGTGAGCAGTCGTGCTCACGAAGGAAAACCGTGAGCTATCCTCGTACGCATGCACCAGAGGTTTCGGCCAGTTCGGCCCCGCTGGCGTGCCCGGGCCAGGCCTCGAAGACGGCACCGCCGAGGAGACCCCTGGTGAAGGGTTTATTTCCCTCCAATTTGGCGGTCTGGTGACGGTCGAACTTCTCCGAGCATGGAAAAGCAGCCGTGGCAGACGAGAGGTCCCCGTACGATAAAACAGAACACCAACCGCGACCGCAGAACAGCGCAGCACGACAGCGCTTCCCGCCCACGCCCAAAATGGCGGCAGCACTGCCGACCCTCTCCCACCACAGCCGCTCCAACCCGCGGTCCGGGGGCGGGGCCGCCAGGACTGACAGCGAGCTCCGGCCAATCGCGAAGCCGCGCGCTTCCCGTCGGCCAATGGCAGGGCGGGTCCGCGGCGGTCAGCGGGCCGGCCGCGCGCCGCCGGCGCGAGCCCTCCCTGCCCGCGGGCCAATGGCGGGGCCCCCGCGGCGCGTGAGGGGCGGGGGCCGCGCAGAGCTCGCTCGGACCCGGCGGCCGCGGCCGCTCGCCCACCCCGGGACGCGGCGCGGTACCTCGGGCCGAGCGGCTGAGCTCCGCCTCCTCCCTCGCCAGAGCGACTTCCTGTGCTAGCAGGGCTCCCGCCACCTCCTGCCCGAGTGCCCCGCCTCCCGGTCCCGCCCGCTGTGTCCCAGCCCCACGGCAGCTGCCGTGGGGAGGGGGGTCTCGCTCGTCTGTTGTGATCGAGTGAGTTGCAGGGTTTTCCAGGGAATCTGCTTTGGGGCAGGCTGAAAACTCCGCCACGGAATGTTTCAACATACCCCACTCACCGCTCACTTTTTACCGCTGTATTTCTTGAGTGTGCCAGAAATAATGTTCGGACTGGTAGAGCGAAAAGCAATTAGCTTTCACACTGTAGAATCACAGGATGGTTTAGGTTGGAAGGGACCGTAAAAATCATCTTGTTCCAGCACCTCATCATCCTCACTCATCACAAGCCAAGTGAGAACTTAACATTCAAAGTCCTAGGAACAAAACACATGGAAAATTATGAACTCCCAACAGGTAATTCTTTGGCTGCCTTGAGATGGTGCCGGGCCTTCAGCACTTTTTACTTCTGTGCAAGAAGCAAGCCACTGACTCTCAGAACAGTTTACTGGTTAATATTGCAAGTGCATGCCTTGGTTCCTGCAAAATGGCACTTGATAACCAAGTGTAGCAGTCCCCTGTAAGGAAAGATACACCAAAAAAGAAATATTTGCATTTGTTTACCTCTGCAGCTTTACAAGTGAAAGCCGTACCCAGCCGAACTTTCCCCTTTCTAGATGACATGCATACAGAGTGGAGAATGAGCCTGCAGGAAAGTTGATTACTCAGAATTTGTGTCTGGCATGCATACCAAACCAGTTCTCTCCAGTCATTTCTACAGCAAGATTAATAGATGCTGTACATGATACAGCTTTCTTAGAAGGATAGCCTGTCCTGATTTTGAGAGATGAGACAAAATGCTTTTTTTTTACCCTTTTGTCCAGAAATCTCAGGCTAAGGGTATTTAGCTGCTTTGAATGTGGTAAGTCATTGGACACAACCCCAAGTTTTCTTTCCAAGAAATCTTGTGCTCCTCTGGAGCTGGAGTTGTCACAACCATCTTGGGCATCTTCTCTGATTTTTCTAACTTCTATGTTCAGAATTTTCAACAATAATTTTATTTCATCCATACTCTTGGTGGTAGGGCAGAAACCATATACATGTAAAATATTTTAATACTTCATTTCATTTCCTTGATTGTTTTAATATGATTCACTTAAACCTAAGTCATTATTATGCTCATGGGTATTTGAATATAGTATTGTGTAAAAAACAGCAATCACATTCAAATAGACATTACATGTAATTTTTGACTGTAGAATCACAACCAAAAAAATTACATGAAGAAGTACCAGGATCAGTGTTCTTGGCTACATTATTTTGTATTATGTGAACCACTGCTGAGGACTTTGTCCATATGAGCCCTAGTAGCAAAATACATCTGGTTCTAGTTCAGTTTCACCTAATTTGACCTAATTACAATATTCATTTCACTACTTAGTTGTTCTTCTAAGTAATAAATCGGTGTATGCCCAGCAGCCTCAATACTTAATCTGTAAAGAAGCCATAAGGAATTATGACTTCATGAAAAAGAGCTCTATAAGCACTGAGATGTCTTCACCGTTTTAGTTTCACTCTTTCATGTCTTCATTCTTAATCCGCATTTTATGGGAAAATTGTTTGTTTCCCACTGCAATTTTTTTCTTCAAGAAGGGCTTCACACTGGTTAGAATGGAATGGTCAGAAGGGCAGTTGACTTTTGGACAATGCAGTGCTACTGACAAGATTGCTGTGTTTTGTGGATTAGAGGCAGCCTGGGTATATATGTGTTCTAGGATATTTTTAATCTGTTTCTTACAGGTAGTAGTAGAAGAGAACATTACTATTACGTGACTGTAACTAAAATGTATGTCATTCAGAGAGGGATTTTTGTTGATCTTGCCACGCCCATCAATTTGCTGTCATATCCCTGGATTAGATTAGTGTAAAACTCTTAAGTGTATTTTTAAATTACATAGTTTTATTTCACAATTTTTTAAAAGGAAATGTATCAGACATTGTTTTCAGTGACTGTCTTTTCCTAGTTTTCCTCCTGCTTTCATTCTTTCACAAGATCTTCATCTTCTTCTGACAATTTGACAAGAATCTGTCCCTTTTTGTTCTCATCATATGCAATGATTTTTAAGTTTATGATTTATGAAACTCTTTTGAACATAAGTGTAGTTAAGCCCATTGAAAATAGGTTTCCTTTTTTATTTATGTTTTGCAAAGCTCTGAGAAGCTGTTCCTGAGCTTTTAGAGTTTAGTTAGTTTAGGTAAAAGGTTAGGACATGATGCTCAACATCTTTGTTCTAAGTTGACAACAGAGATTAAGTTAACATACAGAAAACTATCTCCCCAAGGTGCAACAACTTGTCTACTGTCTAAGCTGATGTTTCCTAATGTACATCTAAACATCAAGTTAAGCTAAAGATGGAAAAAAATGTTCTTAATTATTTTTCTTCTATTAATTTTGCTATCACCAAGTAAGAGTTTTGTCCCATCACTTATCGTGAACCATAGCTAGTATTGCCAATGAAACAGCTATTTGACTGGGGCTACTATTCAGGATAACATTGAAACTTTCAAGTAATGCCTGACTTCAGAACTTCTAAAAGGTATAGTATTCCCCATCTAATAAAGCTAAAACTCTCTTGATGCTCCTGTCGCTTCCTAACAATGTAATTTCCGGTGGCTTTGACAGATACAGTCTTGATCTCCTCATATCCAACCAGAACTGCTACTGAAAGAAATAATCAGCTTTGCTCATCCCTTTGTCCATGTAATTCCTCACTTTGCATCTCTCCAGTGTCTCCCTGTGCTGGCTCTGTACATACTTTGCCTTCATTTTCAAATCCTTTCTTCCTATCCTGTGTTGTTTTCACTTAACTTTTATATATCATTTCTCACCTCTGCCTAATAAAGAATTCCGATTCCATCACTTTTTGTTTTTTTACAAGCCCTGTTTTGTTTTCTCCGCATGTTGCTGGTTCTCTCAAATCCATCCAAAAGAGAGCTACCGTAACTTCATGCTGCTGGTGTGCTGTGCCTGCTCCTGTCATGCTTTTCCTGTACTTAGTATTTTTTTCTTATTAGTTAATGTCTGGTCTTACTTTTCAGTTCCAATTTCTTCAGCGCAGATACCTTCCTCTAGCTGTATGTTAGGTTAGTGGTTGACACTGCTATCCCTAAAATCAGCCATTCCTGAAATCCCTACAGCATAGCCCCAGACAACTGTCCTTACCCATGCTTCCTGCAGGGAAAGGGGGGTTGTGGAGCTCATCCTCTCTCCTTCCAGCCTTCCAGCTGAAAATCTCAACATGATGTCAGTCATGATAGATGGTGCATTTTGTGACACAGGCAGCCTGCCATTAGGACAAACCCATTTCACTGAACCATCTGATGGTAATGACTTTCAGTGACAGACTGACCTAGGCTGGCTCAAGTCAGCATGCTGGAGGTGAAAGGCTTCATATTCCATTACCAGGACTCTGAGCCATCAAGTCTGCTCCATCCTACCCCTACTTAATCTGTATTGATAGACTTGGTAGCATTTTCCTAACTGCAGTCATCCATACAGATGTCTGCCGTTGTTTTGTTGATGTGGTCAATCAATACTACATTAAATGTTAGCTTCAGTTTACCCTTAATTGTCTAAAGTAAATGTGATATTTTCATTATTTATACAACTATGCCATTAAATTATGAATTCCAGATTAAAAGAATAAAAGACTTGTTTACATTATTATTATTGCTCTGGCATCAACTTTTGGATTTCTGTGTAAAGAAATTAATCTCCTATCGGAGGGGGAAATGGGGACTGACAAGCTCTAGCTCCTGTTGCCTCTGGGACGTAATTATGCTTGCAAATATAAAACAAAAAAAAAATCATAAGCTTAACACACTAGACACTCTTGAAAGTTTCATCTCAGCATGAGGACATGTTTTAATTATTATTTTTGTCTGCATTGTTCAGATCGACAGTGCACCAACTAGAGTAAGTGCTTATCCTAGTTAATTCTTCATGAGACTTATGTCATTGGAAGATGCATTTAACTTATTTCCTTTTGCTTTCTTTAAGCTGGCATGGACTAAGTGGTTATCTATAAACGTTCCACAAAGGTCTTACTACTTTAGGGCCAGATCCAAAGCCTGTTGAGTCAATAGGAAGCATCTAAGGTCTTTGGAACAGGCCCTATTACAAGACAGAAGTAAGTGGTAATTTGTTTGGGGACCTTGAAGAATAAAAAAGGAAAAAACTCCTTATTTATGTTGTACAATATTAACAGATTTCCTATATGATAGATGTTTTCCATTCTTATGAAGCAAACTTGGACACTTAGAGATCCCCACTTACCTCAAAGATATTTTTATATATATATATATATATATTTTTATATATATATATATATACATCCCCACACATCTATATTGTATGTCCTGATTCCAACTGAAGATCAATAGCATTATAACAAAATCTTTTTCCACTAAAACTTCTGCTTGCAAATATTATTCTACATATTCTACATAAATATAGTTGTTATACCTAAACTACTATCATCTCTGTTATGAAAGAAGATTTTCTTATTTACTGATTTGATTAGATAATTACAACGATGTATTCCATATTGGGGGAAATAGAATGTTTTGAAAATTACCTTAACACTAGTTTGGTCCATTTTATTTAAAAAAGCTAACCTGCTAAGCATCAGCATTATAGTTACAGGATCAAACAAAAAGCTCAGCTTCGAATAATTAATGTGGGTTTTGCAATGACAAAATGAACCTAAGAAATGCTCTGCCTCCAAATATTAGTGTGGTCATCTAGGAAACAAAAACCTATTTACAATTTTATAAATTATTTGTGATATAATTTTGGATCCCTACTGTCCAAATTGCATGATAGTGCCCCAAATTACTGATAGGCTGATACAGTTCTCCTCAGTTTCCCAGAGAAATTTCCTCCAATTTGTATGAATAATAAAGTATTCTATTAAGTCTGAACTTGAATTTAATTTTCTCCCAGCCCAGATGTGTGCCTTAAGTATGCACCATCCCCCTTTCTAAACCACTGTCCCAGTAGCTAATAGGGAGTTGAACACATCAGTAGGATAGAGAGCTTTTTGTCCTACACCAGTTAGCCAGCAGCAGAATCCTTAGGACCCTCTCCTAGCAAGGGTAGTACCTGAAATCTTGTCTTTGTTTCTAATGGAGCAGAAAGAGGGGACATGCTCCAACCTTTCATTTCTCCAGCCTTTTCCCCTGGTCTCTGGGACCTGTGAGTGTGAAGGCTCCTTTTGCTAGTAAAGACTGAGGCAAAGGTATCCCTTCAGTACCTCAGCCTTCAACATGTCCTGTGTAACCAGGACCCCTATCTCACTGAGCAATGAGATCACTTTTTCCCTCTCTTCCTTTTGTCACTTAAACGTACTTGCATGCTTTATTCAGGATGTACTTTGACACTGAGGTCATGGCACATGCCCTCCCAACCCTCTAGAACAGGGTGACCACGTGCCAGCAACCTGTCAGTAATCATCCCTAGTGGGTGATGACTGGCCCTTCAGGAAGCTTGAACCACATTTGGGAATAGTTTGGCAGAGAGCTGGTCGGCCCAACACTGTGTAGGTAACTTTGTAGCTATTTAGTAGCAGAGGTGATCAAATGCAAGTGCCCAGGATCAGCCTTTGATAGAGTTCATTTTACTTTTTTTCTCTGTGGTACCAGTCAGGAAAGAAATCCTGAAGTCACTGTAGGTGATTATCTGAAAACTTCAGCTCAGAGCCTGGCACAGATTAAAAAATCAAAAATAGAATTTAAAAAAAATCTAAATAGAATAATCATAGTTGGTCAGAAAGGAACAGAGTACAGAACAAAACAGAAGTCCTTATTGTACCACAGTCTGTATCACTATATCTTATCATTCTGTCTCAAGAAAGACACCTAAAACCTAACAACATTACAGAGATGGGTAGCAAGAATGATCAGATGTGGCTATTGTAAAAGAGATTAAACAGATGAACACTCCTCATCCTGGAAAAAAAGATAACATGAGAAAGTAATT
Organism: Brachypodius melanocephalos; assembly: GCA_013398615.1. Lineage (NCBI taxonomy): Eukaryota > Metazoa > Chordata > Aves > Passeriformes > Pycnonotidae > Brachypodius > Brachypodius melanocephalos. Next base: position 33,047,369 of record VZSR01001685.1, read on the forward strand.
GCTTGCCGAGTATGTAAATAAGGAGCAATTGTTTGCTGCTTTCCAAAACTAAATAAAGAGGACAGCAAGTGAAAAAAACACAACCGAGGCAGCAGGTTAAAAACAGAAGTCTTTGCTGGACTGTGGACCTGCTTTCTTGCTTTGCCTTCTCTGGGGTGATCAGTGGACCCAGTTATCTCCCACTCTCTGCCCATCATGACAGATGCCGTGGGTTTGGGTCCTGCTGGTGAGGCCAATTCCTGCCCTGTAGCTGCCTCCAGCTCCTGGCCAATGTGCCTTGTAGATGACCCCTGCTTTTGTTCCTTTCTGACAGTAAAATTTTAATGTATCCAGAAATTCCATACCTCAGTGTATGTTAAAACTCTGTTTATGTACAGATTTGCATCTTGAGTGGATAAATGTGGCATTTATCTCTTTTTCACAAAAGATTTTATTTTAAGGTTACTGCCATCAGACTAGTATTTATATTATAGTTAGTGGTTAAGGCTACTTGGAAATATTTCTTCTCACCTAATGTTTGTTTAATGTGAGCACTGTTGAATTTTTAATTAATAAATTTTATGGACAGTTGACAAAATTACTCAATTAAATGATTACATGATACAGACCAAAGTAAGTGAGGCTTCTACAGAGGTTGGATGTGTGTTTCAGAGAAGGTTTAGTTTGTCACAGACAGTACAATGCTGTCTGCATTCCCCAGATTCACAGTTTACAGTCAGAAGTGAATTTGATCAGATCTGTCTGTATATGTTGTGCTAGGAAAACTTGTCAGCTCACTGTTGTGCTGAGTTTTGCTGAGCACGGAGACACAAGTCTGAACAAAATGTCTTGTATGCTCTCTGAAGGAGCTGTGGAAATCCAGAGATGGAAATTAAACCATTTTCTGCTGTGATTTGTTCCTATGGTTAATCTCATTTGTAATTAAGATCAAAAAAACCCAATAAATAATGGCAAAAAGAAGCTGTTCCTAATATTTCATCTGAATCTGTTTGATTCCCTCTGTCAGCTATTGGCTCTTCTTCTGTCTTTATCTGTCAGAGAAGTTTTCAGCATCTTTTCACTGGGAAGGTGCTTATATACTGTAGTCAGACCACAGACTAACCATACTTTTAATAAACTGAGATTTGGGAAGTTTTGCTAGGATTTCCTACTAGTAGGCATTTCCTTCAGCTCTCACATAATTTTTACAGCTGTCTGCTGCGGTCTGCCTAATTTATCAAAATGCTTTCCAAAGTACAGATGATAGAAATGCATGACTGATTCCAAAACTGATCCCATCAGTGACAAAGTCAGAATTAAAGAATGTCGTTAAGCCTGGAAGTTACTGTATTACATGATTTTATATCCAACAATTAAGCATGTACTTTGTCAAAGCTTTGTTTTGGCAAACCACATTGAATCATTTGGAAGCAGTGACCATAATAGTTTCAAAACATTAGTTTTCAAAATAAAGCTTTTCACCTTTCTGAGTATCACTTTTAATTCTTTGACTTTATTTAAAAATGGTTTAATGATTCCAGACCAGCAGTGGAGATTCTTATCACTCTTTTAATCCCATCCTCAATGTTATTTGCCATTATTTGTTATTTTAAACAACATTTTTGTTCTCATATTTTTATCAAAAATGGGTTTATATTCCTAAATGGAGCTTTGGCAAACACCTTAAAGCATCTGTGGCTCACTGATTCCTAGAAAAACCTTATTATAGTGTATCATCAATAATAGCTATTTTTTTGGGCGCACTGTCTATTTCTTAGTATCTTTAATGTGTCCTCTATTGATTTGTCACTAGGAAAGTCACCCTTCACAATTTCTTCACACAAACACAAGTGGACTGACAAAATTCTGTGATAAGTTTAATAAAAAATAACAGTTAGAAAGCAGGTCTTTAGCTTGACAGCCTCTGCCTACTTATGGCTTGTACTGTGACTACAGGCCCCTGAAGTGTGAGAACAGCTTCAGAAGTGTCCCCTTGACCATGTTTGCTGCTGGTCCTTTTCCGCTGTTGGGAGGGATGACAGCAGAAGCTGTGGCAAGTACTCTGCAGCCACACAGGCACCAGCTCACTCACTGTGTGTCTGGCATGCTGTTCCTGGCAAGGCTGCCCATCCCAACACCTTTTCCCTTTGGTAATGATTGACACAAGACAGAAGGATCCTTCCTAGAAAGATCCTGGCATCACCTGTGAGGGAAAACAGATGGGATTTTTACACAGCCTGAATTCAAGAATGCTTTTTCTGTCAGCACTTCAAACCACTAAAATAAGTACAGACATAGCCCATGTTTCCTGGCTGGCCATGAGTCCTAAGATGTAAGGTAATTAGGTCATGAATTCCCCTTACTGAGACATGGCTTTGTGGGTTTCATTCTCCCCTGTGTCTAAATGTTATCAAACCCAGAGTTTGGACAGTGCATCTTAATAGCATAGTGGCAGACAGCATTCATGGAGAGCATCCCTGTTCTCCTCCTTGTTTTGCAATGGTAGCATAAGATTGGAGCAGTAAGAAGCTGGAACTTCTCAAACCTTACAAATAATTGCCAAGTGCTGTTCCAGTTAACTGAGACAATAGTGAACCAAAGTGATGCAGTTTTGCACTGTAATGTTTTATCCTATCTGCTCTATATTGAGGCTTTCTTGATGCTGCCTTGCTTTAATGGCTGCATGGATTTTAATTTTTCTTTTTAATGAGATTTGTATCAGAATGATCTAAATAAAAGCTAAAATCACGTCAAAAGGATATTCAAGATTAGTACAGCTGAAGTGACCCATCTTTTCAATATCTTTATTCAAATAAAACGTACCAAAAGGAAGGACAGTCAAATCTGACTGGAATTACTTCAACACATTTTGTAAATGTATCATTACTAATGTTGATAATACTAATGATATGTTGAACTGTGAGTTATATAAACAAGCAATAAGAAAGATATTCTTTGCCTGAAAATATCTTAAAATAGCTTTGTGTAACACTGTGAGCTAGTCCAACAACTAAAAAGTGATCACAGTTTCAAAAAGGGTCATTAACTTCCAAGGAGCTGTTAAAAGATGTCAACACCAGTGTAGGATAAAATATGAAAAAATGCCCCATTAAGTATTAAGAAGCTATTTCTTAAACATCAGGTGTCAATAAAGTCTCAAGCAGCTCAAAATAACTGGAAAATTCATGTTTCAAGCCCAATCTGTATTTATAAATAAAAAACTTGTTTCTCAAAAGATCAGGAATTAGGATTAACTTTCTACTGGGAAATCTTTTCCAGGATAATTGAATTCTGTGGTGACAAAGAGAAAGTACATGCAAATAATTAATTAGCAATAATTCAGCATGAAGAATTAATACTTACTCTACATAATAAGGTGAAAGGTAGCATAGCTGAAAACACTATTATTCTTAATTATGAATATTTTTGTGCATATTATTCTTTCATCTACTATCTAATATCTTCATTTTTATTGAAATATTACTAATTCCTGAGTTATATGCAAAAAATTTTCATCCTGCAAACATTTGTGTATATGCTTTATATTATACAACCTTGTGCTAAGTTAAGAAAAGTTCTAGGTTCTAGGGACTTCAGTTCTCTAACATTTCTTTTAAAAATCAGCTTAAAATAAAAACAGCTTTTTCTTCTTAACAGACGGAACATTTTCATGTTAAGAGAATAAATAATAAATTAATGTGACAGGAGGTAGGATAAGTATGAAGACTGAAATGCTGCATTTACAGCTCTAATGTGTTTTGAGAAAAATCTGATCAAAGACATTTTATGAACAAAAATTTTCCATTTCTCTTTTGGGGTAAATTGTCTTTACTGTGGAAAGAGGAGTACTACTGGGAGAAGATAATCTTTTTTTGAAATCTGTTTTTCTAGAATGACTGCTTTACGTTTTCAGATTCATAGCCGTTGGTCTTTTTCTAGCTCTAATCATGCAAGTGATGTCATAAAAAGTAACTTTTTATATAAGTTTTAATTACATATATTTCAAATTTCAAGTAGGCTGTTCAGACAAAACGCTATTTAGAAGACCCTATTATACCATGCAGTAGTGTGTGATGAGGAGATGCTACATTTATTTTAGGAGAGAAAGAAATCTGTATTTCATTTGTTACACTGCTAACTTCACTTTAGGTAATTGCATTCAGCTTTATTATTGCCCAGAGCAATAACTGATTGTTAGTTATTGAAGTCTGAAATGATTTTTCTCATTTCCCAGGGGAATCTGGAGATTTACATGGTGCACAGCAGTAACTAATAGATATAATCTGGTCATAATGTAGCCCTATAATGTGTTATTTACTTGTTGAGAACATGGATGTTGAACATTTTAACATTTCCTCAAGAAATGTTGCAGATTTTACTCATGATATTTGAGCTTTAAATGTGTATTACTCTTATTTTCACAAGGGTTGCAGTGCCAGCAGCCTTTAGAAGATATATAAAACACTGGGATCACACACCTGTACTTATAACCCAGCTGCACAGGAACTTGAACATATTTTATCCTCAATTTCTAAAATGTAAACACATGAGTTAAAATAACCTATGATAAGTAAATTTCATCAACAAAAGGTACTCATGAGCTTGACTTGGAATACTCTGGAAAGGTGATTACATTGAGACAGAGAAAGGTTTTCATGGAGCAGAGCTTGTTTTTCTTGCTCTCCTCAGAATTATTTGTATCTATTTCTGTGCCACTGTATGTGCAACCTGGAGTATTTTAAGTAGATGTGTGCATTGTTTTATGAATGTCTCGTGCTACTCTGTAGCCAAAGGACACTGAAGGTGTGCAGTCACAAGCAAAATGTCCGTGTATGTATTCTGGAAGCATCAAATGTTTTAAAGGTGGGATTAAGATGCCTGAACTTAGGCATCTAATGCTATTTTGCATGCTGTGGTGTATTAAGAGCCTGTCCCCAAGACTGTCATATAAGGCACAGAGCCTGCAGGATTTTTTGCTTTTGCAAGCAGCCAAGTGAAGTACCTTAGGGCACATCAGGTGTCTTGTGACACACCTTTGTAGTCAACAAACTAGCCCACTGGAAATCTCCTGCATTTATTCAGTGCCCAGAACAAAGGACCCCAAACTAACTCTGACTTTTTCTATGGCAGTAAAATAAATCTTAAACAGCAATTACTTCAAACTCACCAGTTCTGTGTTTGCCTTGAACTACATTCAGAAACGGGGTCTTAGAGAAAGAAGAAGAAACTATTCTCTAAACTTGAGTTCATTCTGGCTCTCTTAGTTAAAATGCTCAGTTTTGAGGTTACAGTAAAATGAACTGTTAATGTTAAATAAACAAACCAATAATATGAAGTAAAGCAATCTTAGCCTAATAATATAAAATAACAATGCAAGTATGTTATACATTATACTCTAGTAAATAAAATACCAACTGCTGATTGTATAATAGTGGTAAACATGTTTTATTAAAGTAGGTTTTCCTTTCCATCAAATATGAATGTTTTATGAAGGTTTCAAAGTATTCCTCATGGAAACATTAAGGAATCTGTTCTTCTCTCTGTCCTCGGGGAATTTGTGACTGTTATTCACATTAAATCTAATGAGAATTACTGACATAAATACCTGGTGCATCAAGAGGCATCCAGGCTCTTAATCCTTAGCATCTTCATCATCCTTTCTACACAAGTTCCACCTCTTCCCAAGCTGCTGCTGCTTCCCTTTCTAGTGCTCATTTCCTCATACAAAAACATTCCTGCTAATGTGGGAGCAAGCACTTTCTTTAGTGAGGAAGACTGCTTGAGGAAATTCCCCCTCCTTGAGTAATTGTGGTGTGTGCTTTCTTTTGTGCTAGAGACATACCCTATCCCACACAGCAAAGATCTGGATGCCATTTTAAAGTTTTATTGGGATCTGTATTGGATGGGGAGGGAATCAGAGCTAGTTCTGCTCTCTGGATTCAGCTCCAGACTGTTTATTGTCAGGGTGGGAGATGAAAGGCAAGAGAGAAGGAAGAAAGCAGTAAAGTGAGGACTGCAGGAGAAAAGGAGGGGGAGTGAGAAAGGACAGGATGGGTCTGTGCTCTGATAAAAACAAAATATACAATTAAGAGTTCAAAGCCATTCCTTCCCAAACAGCAGTGAGAAAGAGCAAAATAAATTAAATAAAAGCAATACCATCCTCCCTTGAAACACCAACACTCACTATACTCCCTTCCTCTCAAAACACAAACAGCCAGATCTGTGTCCTGGAGTAAAATGTCCCTTTAAAGCTTACAATAGCTGTTCAACATGAGATGTTCAGCTGACAGTATCCTCTCTATCCCAAAGCACAATCCAGAAGGAAGGTGCTTCTTTTTTGGAAGTCTCCCAATGCCAGCCTAGATTCACTTCTGCATCTGCGTCTGCACCTGCACAAACTATAAATACTATGTACACTATAATACTATAAACACTTGAAGCAAAATGACCAGGTTCCTGTGGGTAATCTTACATATTATGCTGTGATAGATCACTGCCGATAACATGTACTAAAAATGTCACATTTCATGCTAAAGCCATATATCAGGTAACTCCTGCACTGGACCATCAGCCAAGGCCACATACATAATCACTAACAGAGTATGGCTTGAAATTTTTTTAAAGGATTTTAGTCAAAATTAAAATGACTTAATCTCTCCAAATCTTTCGGGGCCATTAATTTTCCTGTATCTTCATTCTGATCTATTTCATCATTGTGCTGTGTTCTCTGCTAGCTCTTTTTCCTCTCCCCAGTCACTTCCATGAAATTCTTCCCTGCACCTTGTCCCTGCACTTATTATTTCTGCCCTCACTAATCCCAACTCTCACACATTGTCCTTTCAAAATTATATCAGGGTTTTTTTAATAGGATTTTTTTTTTCTGATAAGTAAAACTCTATGCAGAACTGGAAGATAAGATTTTGAGGACTTGTCATACAATAGCTTACCTCATGAATTTACTTTCTCTAATTGTTGTCCTCATACAGTTTTTCCTGTAGCCACACCTATGTTCATTTGGCTAGTTCAGAACAGCACCTCTTGGTCTTCAATCAGAGTTCTCTTTTCTATACTGATTACAAATCCACCATTATGTGTTTGTCATAACCCTCTGCACACCTATATTGGGTTCTCTTCTGATGACACTCTTCTGCAAGATTCATCAGCCGTATTCCAGAAGAATTAGGTGAAAGTGGAACAGACAAGAAAGAGCTTTGGATACTCATGTAAATAAGATCTATTTTGCATGGCAGTGGAATAGAAGACTTGAAGTTTGGTGGGATATATGCCCAGAGAATGGGAATGCTTGGTAGGAAAACATTCAAGCTAGATGATAAGGCTAGTGAAATAGCAAAAGGAGTACGGTAGCTCTTTTATGGAAGAGCAATACAATGGTAAAACTGACCATGGATGACTTTTATTTTATTACTAAGAAGATTTCTAACCATTTGAGAACAGAAAGACTGGAATAACTTTCAATGAAAGCAGTTATAGCAAGAAATCTGACCCTTTTTAAGACAGACATTAAGGAAAGGGTCTGGTGTGGTGCTTGGATAACCAGGAGGTAGACTGAGTGTTCCAGGGTTTTTTACTATTCCTTGCATTTTTTCAGTGGCCTAGAAAAACGTATCTGTGAATTGCTACATCCTTTTCTTGCGTACTGTATAAACAATTACCTCTGCTGTATGGCTTTGTGTTGCTGCCTTCCAGTTTTTTCAAAGTGTTGATAACATTTCCTCCTCTGAACACATCTACCTGATAAGATTGAAGTGACTTATTTTTCTGTTTCAAGCACATTAGAAAAATAGACTTAATTTAGTGATTTTTGTTAACTTCATTACTAAGCAAAGTAGGAATCAAAATGCACAATTCTTGCTAATGTCTTAGAGAACTGACACTCTGACTTGGTAAAACCAATTTTATTGAAGCTCCAACAAACTGTTAGACAAATATGTCAATACTGTACATACCCTCTTTGGCTTGCAACCATGTACCTGTTTTGGACAGATTAACTCAGCAAATAAGGCAAGTAGACGTTAACTGTATTGATTGTCAGGTGAATAACATATCAAGTACATATACAAAAATAGATTACATTTTCAATAAAAAAACCCAGGACCTATTAAAATAAGCTTCTAAAATTAACTGTTTCAATTCTTACTGCCATTTGATACTCTCAGACTGTGTGTTAAGAGTTAAGAGCAATTATTGGCTCCTGCTTTTCCAGAAGACACTTCATTAAGAAAAGTGTTTTCTTTCAGAGGCAGTGGAAGTTTCCACCATTCTGCTTGTCCATCAAAGGCTGGCAGACAGGTCATTAGCTGCTAAAACTGCTTGCAAGAATGGAAAAAACTCCCACTGAATTGAGTTTACCATTCTTTATGATACTAGTAATTTTTGCTGCAGTTCTAATTTCTCAGAAACTGTTTAATTAGCTCCTCACATCCTTTGCCCACGTCTTTCTTCAGGGTTTGCACTGAAATATCTCTGTGTTCCCTAACATACTCCATACAGACACCTATGGTCAAGACCTTTATAACAACAGCCTTAAAAATTTCCCTGGACCCTGAGACACAAATTCTAACACCCCATCTGATACAAAGCCTTTGGTATGATCTTCCATTGAACAGCTCAGGACAAGAAGGTATTTTGATGGTGATGGTAGGGAAGCCACTGCAATATTCTGGTAATATGTTACTTATTGGTAAACTTTATTAGTAATTAGTGGTGTATTTGGCAAGGTGAGAGCCACCACAGTGGGGTACATGTGCTTTCAGGGTGGGAACATCACTGTCACTGATGTCACTGGGCAGGTGTGGCACACATTCGAACCATTTGTTACATAGTCTTCCGCCCATATTTTACCTCTTAGGCTGCACTATTTGTTTAAAGCATGAGATTGCAGTTCTCATGAGTACAATTTTTAATTGACCACTTTACAAATAAATGAACTACACAAAAAATTATGTTTTTCCACTCTTTCAAGGATTATTAAATGACCTTGTCAGCTCCTGGAGGATAACAAAACCCAATGTTTTTCAGTTAAAGTGAGAGTTTTTCCCTGTTGAAAATTGCCTGGTTTTATTACTGTAAGGACTGGTCCACTGAACTTAGTGCAGCCTCTGAGGTCTCAGTGAGAATCCTATGATTAATGAGGTGGCCATTAATGTCAGTAGATTGAACAACTGAAATCTGATTATATTAAAGTGCTTCCCAAACATTAGGGTCACATTAACAGTTTATTGAAACAAGCTGATAAAATTTAAAATGGTCATCTAATTCCCTAGGGTTCCTAATTGTTGCATGATAAATCACTCTGTAGAGAAATCTATTACAATGTTCCAAATGTGAAAATGTAATTTACTGTACCATTAGTGGGGTGTTTGCAGCACATCAGTTCTTTCATGGAGGAGTTTTGCCAGAATAAGACAAAACTCTGTATATGGAGGTTTTTTTCTTCTAGATTGAGATAATGCACGGGCCTTGAGCTACTCAAATTATATAAGAAAAATGAGACATCTTAGGGAAACAAATCATCTGACAATGACTTGCAAGTCTATTGCAAAAAGTGCAGCATGAATGAGCATTCATCTATGTTTATGGTATTATTCTACTTACAAGCATATTTTTGTGGAGATTTAAAAGTTTTCATGGCTCAGTTATGGTGGCTTCTTACGGAGAGAGAATCAGCTGAAAATTCACACATTTCTGGTTACAAAACTCAGGTGATGAAACAAATTTTGGCACTGAAGGTCTGAGTTGTTCCAACCAATGTCTGCAAGATTTGGATCTTATCTGGATAGTGTTTTCTCCTTTCAGTGTCAAAAATTCCCACAAACACCTGTATTTACGTCTTTCTTTCCCCAGTTGATTCATTCTGTGCCTAGGTAAAATTTGAGCTTCTGAAATTAATACACATATTTCATTGTGTGCATGTAAATAAGTAGCTGAATGAGGAGCATCTCAGCATGCCCTAATTTAGTCTCTAGTTTGGTGGTAACCCCAGTCAAGCAGTCACAATGGCCTTAACTTCCAGCAAGAATGAAAAATGGTTTAATACTCACCAGAACTATTTTTAAAGGAGGAAAAGTATCTCAGCTTCATCCCTTTGATGAAAAGAGGGTTAAAATATTGTAAAAATGAGTGATAGAAGATGTCGCTATAAGACATGAAATGAACAACATGCACACGGTCAAGTTGTCAGGGCAAAAAGAGCAAAGTTTAATTTTCTACTTGGGTTTATATAGTTTTTTGACAATGACCATGGATTGGAAGATGAGGTTGCCACGTCTCCAACCGCACTGGCCAAACTAGCAGTCTATCATTTGTTTCCTCCTTAGAGAGAGGAATGATAACAAAAAGGAATGGTTACAATAACATTACTTGTTTACAAGAAAATCTGTGAAAAACTCCATTGCAAAAAATGCAAACATCAGAAGGCTGAAAAGATCAGAGTGACAAGAATGGAAGAAAATCATGGAATCATAGGACAGTTTGGGCTGGAAGGGACCTTAAAGATCATCCAGTTCCAACCTCTCTACCATAGGTGGAGACCCTGTCCACTAGATCAAGTTGTTCAGAGCTCCATCCAACCTGGTCTTAAATACTTCCAGGATGGGGCATCCACAGCTTCTCCAGGCAACCTGTTGCAGTGCCTCACCACCCTCATAGTAAAGAAGCTTTTCCTAGTGTCTAATCTAAACTTTCCCCCCTCTGTTCCTCTTTCATTTGAATCCCATTCCCCCTTGTCCCGTCATGCTCTTGTAAAACGGCCCTCTCCATCTTTCTTGTAGGTTCCCTTCAGGTACTGAAAGGCTGCAGTTAGGTCACACTGAAATCCTCCCTTCTGCAGGCTGAACAATCCCAGTGCTCCCAGTCTTTTCTCATAGGAGAGGTGCTCCATCCCTCTGATCATCTTGGTAGCCCCCTTTGGACTTGTTCCAGCCAATCCATGTCCTTCCTCTGCTGGGGACTCCAGGTTGGATCTCACCAGAGCAGAGCAGAGGCGCAGAATCCTCTCCCTCCTCTGCTGCCCACACTGCTTTGGATGCAGCCCACGACACATTTGCCTCCCTGGGCTGTCAGTGCTCATTTCTGGGTCATGTCCAGCCTCTCATCCAGCAGCACCCCCAAGTCCTTCTCAGCAGGGCTGCTCTCAGCATCCCCAACCCAGGTGCAGCACCAACCCTTGGTTAGAAATATTGGCATTTGTATTTAACATCCTGCCAACAGGTACCTGGCTTTTTTAAAAAATGTGCCATTCTACCTGTGACGAAATTTGATTCACATTGCATACTAAGTGGAAATATGTATGTGTTCCACATTCAAAAATCCGATTGCAGGATGTGAAGTTATTAGTAATGCTTGCAGCTTGGTAGCGTTTGGGAGTCTCAGCTGCACAGCAGAGTTCTGTGTACAGAGAGGCACAAGCACAGGACAAAAAAAAAAAAAACAACAAACCACATGTTTCAGTAAGTTTCAGAGGATGAAAAAATATATGGCAGATGGATGTAAGGAAGTGAAATGGAACATTAAAACAAGCTGCAGTCCTAGCATTGTTTGCTGTAGGTTTCACAAAAAAAAAAAAAAAAAAAAAAAAAAAAAAAAAAAAAAAAAAAAAAAAAAAAAAAGAGAGAGAGAGAGAGAGAATGAGTGAGAGAGAGAGAGAGAGAGAATTCTAGTCTGGCTGTGCAGAGAATAATAAGGTGCAGCTTTGTGAAAATTTGCTTTTCCCAGAGAAAACACATCTGGAAGAGGAATTAATGCCACTGCTTCTTCCATATGCAGTGCTTCAGTGGTCAGAACAGCCTCATGGGAAGTTCAAGTGCAATTTTCCAGGCTTAGTGGTGTAGAAGTCAGATTGAAGAGGATGCAGAAAAAAATTATGAACAGAAAAAACTGAAGATTTTTGAAATGAAAGAGACAAGAAAGAAATACAGCGACAGTTGAAGAGAAGTCCTTTAAAATGGGAAAAACATTTGGGTTTATATTCAGATGAAAGAGGAAGAAGAGATTAACCAAAAGCAGAGAGTAAGAATGACTCTCAAGTCACTATCCTAGGGGGGCTTAGGAGAGATCAAGCAGTGGAATTAAAACAAAATATAAAGTTGTGGAACTCATTGCTACAAGACTGTGAAGACTAAAAAGTGGTGCCTTTTTGTTCAGGTTTTTTGTTGGGTTTATTTTTGGTGGTTTTGTTTTAAAAGGGTATTAGACTTTTATGTAATATTGTTTAATTCATATCTGTTAAACATGACTGAACCAATGGGACCTTTAGCTTAAGTTAGTGAACAATGGTGGATTTAATTAGTTTTTTTCTTGTCACTTGCTTATTACTTTGATTTCAGATAGAAGTCTTGTGCAAAAAGAGTCACTAAAGATGATGAACATACCAGTCTTTCTAGGATGCTGATGAAAGTACCAGGCTTTCAAGGGCCCTTTTGAAACCACTGGAATGAGTCTGCTTGATCCTTCTGAGAGACTGAAGCCTGCCCAGACTTTGAGCTGGGTCTGACAGGACAAAACACATTTCCTTTTCAACTTCTCAGATCTTCCTGTGTCCTGATGGAGCTCAGGCATCCAGGTGCCTTTCCCCAGACACTAAGCTCAGGACTGAAACTGTGTGAGATTCAGATCACTGTATTAGATTTCTCTTTGGGCTGTGCAGCTCCTTGTTTTCTTCATTCACTTTCAGCCCTCCCATTAACTTTGTTCTTTTCAGTTGATCAATCATCTTTCCCCACTGCAAATGGGGAAAGGGGAAGAAAGAATAGTCCCAGGGACCAGTAAATTTTGCTGTGAAGTACTTACAGGATAATGTACTACTTTGTGGGGGTTGGGATTTTTGGTTGGGTTTTTTTGGAGTGGGTTTTTTTGGAGTGGGTTGTTTTTTTTGGGGGGGAGGGGTGTTTGTTTGGCTGTTGTTGTTGTGGGGGTCGTTGTTTGTTTGTTTGTTTGTTTATGAAGAAATAAGATGGAAAACTGAAAAAGAAAATGTAGACATGAGATTAAATGCTTCACCTGAGGAAGGGGAAAACAAAGACAAGGCAAGCCAAGAAAAGGAGACAAATAGAGGGATGTGGATCAACATGCTTCTGGTTCAAGTTCAGCTGTTACTGTGAAGTCATTCCACTGTAGTTCTCACACAGATCAGCATTTATTATTGACTTTGGAAAGCCCAGCATAGTTCGAATGAACTTGGAAAATTAGTACCTGTAAAATGTAAGAGTGGCAGGATTTAGATTACATGGCAGGGAGAAGCTTCTGCTTTTTTCTTCTCTCTGTCTTCTGTTGTCTGACACATGGGATGAAGGATTTAAGAAAGAGATAGAGCAGAACATGTGATAATTTTCTGGTCCACAGACATATCAGCACCAATACCAGGAGTAGGGGGAAAGAAAGGGGAAGGTTAAAGTCTCAGTTCAGAGTGTCAATATAGTGAATTGGAAAGCTTCTTTTGGGTGTAAATTTGCCTTATGCCTATACATGGAGCAATACAACATGTTCAGACACACTATTACACTTGAAGTTTCCTTTTTTTTACTGGAAGCATTTGGAGACACAGGGTGACAAGATTTGTGTGGTCCACCTACAGTGTGGCTTCAGAATTCTCCACCAGTTTGTCCTCTGTGCACAGAGAGTGTGTGCCTAGACTGGAACCTGATCCAGACCTCCTCACCACTGAAGCTATAGTGAGGACTTGCAATACTGGAGCCACTCAAAGCCCCAACAAATCAAACCTCAGCCCTTCCTACTCTGTGCCCTACTGATGTGTGGTAATCACAGAATGGGCCAGGTTGGTCCAACCTCCCTGCTCGAGCAAAGTCATCCCAGAGCACATGGAATGGATTGCATCCAGAAGTTTCTTGAATATCTCCAGTCAGGGAGACTCCACAACCTGCCTGGACAATCTCTTCCAGTGCTTAGTCACCCACAGGTTAAAGTCTTCATCATATTCAGGTGAAACTTCCTGTACATCGATTTCTACCCATTGCCTCTTGTCCTATTGCTTGGCATCACTGAGAAGAGCCTGGCTCTACGCTCTTCACACCTTCCCTTGAAATACTTATATATATTGATGAGGTCCCCTCTCAGTTGTCTTCCCAAGGCTGAACAGGCCCAGCTCCCTCTCTTTCATGTCTTTGTAAATCCACATGTGTCAGGACACAACACAAAGAGACCAAAAAACCACATTGATGAAATACACTGGTAGAAGTGCTGACACCCAAGTGGTGTCACCAATGGAAATAAAAGTGCTCAGCATTTTAGAGCACAAGTTTGAAGACCGAGCCACCACCCACTTATCTCTGATCAATTTTCTCTCTTATGCAGAATGAATAAGAAGTGGGAAGAGAACTGAGGAGCTGCCTCATCTAACACAAACATTGAGTTTCATTGTGTTAGGTTGCCATCCTGATTACCTGTACAAAGCAAAGGAATATAAAGATCCCAGGCAGGTGCAAAGGAGAGCCTCTTTATTGAAAAAAAACAGGCCTTTTAAAGCAGTTAGCAGTTATCTGTTTACATCGTTTTAAGGCACAACAAGCCCAAGTCAGCCAACCATCACATACCACGATGTGGACATGCAGCAGTCACACAGCACAGTCTCTCACATCTCT
>VZSR01001685.1:33062062-33091060 GCA_013398615.1 Brachypodius melanocephalos
GATTCAGTGATTCTGTGATTCCCTTCTATTTAGCCTAAGTAGCAGGCCCGAGCCATGATTTTACAAGGTTAACAAGACCCTTATTTTATAAGGCTTTACCTATATGCAACAGTTACCTAAAAAGGTCTGCCTCTCAGACAAAAGGGGTACTGCTGGGATTTGCATTATACTCACTGCATTGCTGGGCATCCTGAAGAATTGGCAAGAAATAAATAAATAAGAAAATAGACTAATAGCAAATTAATAAATTAGCAGACTGTTTCCATGACAATGACTGGTTTCCTAGTCTATATTATATTAATTCACTGCACAGCTATTAGTTTGGGAGGCACAAGGCTGTACGTCACTCACATGCTTTCTCTCCCCTTTTTTATTCTTAAGGAGTTGGCTGACATTGAATTGAGGGCTGCAAAGCCACAGTGGCTGTGAATATGCTCCCACAGAGGTTTTTAAATACACCATTTTATTGGGGAAGGGTTCTTCAGATGTAACTTGTCTGTCAATTTTTCTCTAATTATTGTTATTACCGCAATCTATGAATGATATCCATGAATTTCTGTGGATTTATGATAACTATGGATTTTTAGGTTTTGACATTAGAAACATGACTGTTGCCATAATGTGCAGTTCAGCTCCTCTGAAGTTTCTGAAGGGTTTGCATGCTGGTTTGGAAGAACTGCTTGCACACATCACATTGCAAATTAGTCCTTTAAATTGTTGGCAGTAGAGGTTTTTTGTGATACCCTTTGTGTGAAATTGCCTTCCTGGTTCTGGTAAACTTGACTGAAGTCAATAGAACTACTGCAGAGATGAATTTGGACCTTTGTATTTTGTTTATTCTAAAATAGAAAAAAGAAAACATATTGCTTTTATGGAATAAGAAAACATACATAGTATTTACCTGAAAGCTCTCAAAAGGTTTTTCATAAATACATGTCATATTTTCATTCATGTAAATGTGTATTTGTAATTTCACAAAAAACCTACTTATTAGTAGCACAGTTAAATAAGTGTTTTGGATGTACAGTAGGAGTTTCTTAGCTCAAACGTGATTTACCTTATCAGCTATAATGGCTATCAGGATAAACACATTTTGCTGTAAGTTAAAATGCATATTATTAATATTTTTATAGCAGATTACATTTATATAGCATCTTTCATCCCAAATACCATAGTGTATTATGTATATGAATAATCCCATTGAACTGGTCTGAATAGTCCATTGAAACCAATGGGACTATTCACACAAGCAAGGCTATTCACATGAGTTAGAGCTATGGAGTCTGGCCTTCATTATATAGTGCATTTTTTCTCAACAAAATTGTCACTCACCATACATGTTAATTTTAAATAAATTAATTGCAGAGGACATGAAATTGCAAATGCTACTTCTTTCAATATATTTTCCAAAATTTACATATATGAATAAGGGTAGGAGGCCAAATAATTTAATCTCTCATATATTAACATAATAGTTTAGTGATGATTTAAAATTATGTTTCTTGCTAATGGCTCATCCCAAAACAACTTCCAACAACTAAGGAGCTTAATCCCTGAAGTTTTTACTTCTGGAAGTAGATTTTAATTATGTTAAGAATCTTATTTCATTCAGTGGGATTGCTCATGAGTTAAGATTCTAGGATCAATATCAAGGACAGATAAACAAGTGGCTAATATAATTGATTGCTCTTTGGTCCATATTAAGCAAACATTTTACATCGAAACAGCAATTTGAGGAATCAAAATTGGGTGACAAACACTTTCAGTTCTACTTTTCATTTCTGTGTGTTAGACGTGTTCAGGAAGCAAACTTTCTGTAAGATTTGGGATATGATACTTAATCAGCTCTAATTAAACAACATGCCAGCAGTACAATTCCCTGAGAGAGTAATAAATTTGATTCTATTTCCGGTGAAAGGATTTCTGCTCTGCTCCACATTGTTTGTGCCTGCCTTCTCATCCTACCCTACCCTTGGTCTACCCACACCTTTGTGGAGCCATACATTGATCATGTCAAGGACCAATCTGTCTGAAAACTAACCATTTTTTGGGGCCAGATTAGCTTTTATCCCCACTATTTGTCCAGATAAAGTCCATGACTGTATAAATAGCTGTTCCATCATCAGGGAGAGGGTGATTCTCCCCTTAAAGTGCAAAATGGGGGAAACACTTCCTTCAAAATTGCCCATGGAACTACAGCATTAGCGTGGCAGGGCTGAGATCATCCAGGACCTGAGCATTGGAAAGGCTTTAACACTCAGTGGCAGTTAGTTTTCCCTCATACACAAGCAGAATGAGGTGTCTTGGAATGCTATCCCAGGACACAGAAGTAGCAGTATTCAGGAGAAAATTGCAACTTAAAGCATTGTATGGGCTCTCAAGAGGATCTTATCCACCTCTCCGTACCAAGGACAGTCAGGATTTAAATTTGAGAAACGGTCTGGTAAAGTGTGAAGATTAGACAAGAGCTGCAGCACAGTTCTTGAACTTTGGCAAGGTTCTGGTAGCAGAGGGGCTACAGGGGTGACTTCTGTGAGAAGCTGCCAGAAGCTTCTCCCATGTTCAAGAGAGCCAGTGGAAGATGGACCCACCACTGGCCAATGCTGTCAGCAGCAGTGGTAGCACCTCTGGGATGATGTTGTTTAAGAAGGGGGAAAGTTGCTGCACAGTTGCAACCAGAGAGAGAGACAGAGTATGTGAGGGCAGCATCTCTGCAGTCACCAGGCTCAGTGAAGAAGGAGGGAGAGAAGCTGCTGCGGGTGCCAGAGCAGAGATTCCCCTTCAGACAGTGGTGCAAACCTTGGTGAAGCAGCTGTGCCCCTGCAGCCCATGGAGGCCCACGGGGTGCAGAGATCCACCTGCAACCCCCATAGTAGGTGGATTCTTGAAAGAGACTGTGAACACATGGAAAGCCCACATTGGAGCAGGACCCTGGCAGGACCTGTGACCCCTTGGTGAGAGCAGCCCATGTGGGGCAGGTTTGCTGGGAGGAATTGTGACTCTGCAGGGGACCAACACTGGAGGAGCCTGTTCCTGAAAGACTGTACCCTGTGGAAGGGACCCACTCTGAAGCAGCTCATGAAAAAACTGTAGCCCATGGGGTGAATTCACATTAGAGAAGTTTGTGGAGGACTGTCTCCCATGGGAGGAATTTCATGCTGGAGCAGAAGCAGAGTGTGAGGAGTTGTTTCTCTGATGAGGAAGGAGTGTGAGAGACAGCCTGTGATGAACCTCCATTCCCTGTCTCTTTGCACTGGCAAAGGAAGGAGGGAGAGAGAACTGGGGGTGAAGTTAAGCCCAGGAAGAAGGGAGATGTGAGGGTAAGATACAGTTTTATTTATAAGATACAGTTTTATTTCTCATTATCCTGCTCTGATTTGATTGGTAATAAATTCACTTAACTTCCCTAGGTCTGTTTTTCCTGTCAGAGTAACTGGTGAGTGATCTTTCTCTGCCCTTATCTCAATCCATCAGCCTTTTATTATATTTTCTCTCCCCTGTCCTGCTGAGAGGCAGATTGATGGAGCAGCTTTGATGTCACCTGCCACTGAGCCTGGGTCAACCCATGACAACAGCACAGTGGCTGAGTCACTGGGGATCCAGAATCCTTCAGATCCCCGTACTGCCTGATCTGGAGCATTGACTCCATTGTTTTGGAATCTTACCTGAGGTGCTAGCTAGCACATGGGCTTAGGAAGACAGCCACTTCCTTTTCTTATTTGCCTTTACAGTGCAGTGCAATGTGAAATACCTCCAACAGGGACACTAGAGAAGACCCACTCCAGAGAGGAGCACACTCTGGCAAATGAGGGACCTCCCCTGGGGATGTGTGAGATGATTGTGCTTACATTCTTGCTTTACAGCAGGCAGAATGATGAGAAAAATCAGGAAAGTCCCATTCACCCACCAATTTGGCAAAATCAAGCATACAGAATCATACAGGATTATAGAATGGCTTGGGTTGGAAGGGACCTTAAAGGTCATCTTGTTCCAAACCCCTCTACCATGTGCAGTGACTCTTCCCACTGGACTAGGTTGCCCGGAGCCTCATACAACCTGCCCTTGAACATTTCCACAGATGGGGCGTTCACATCTCTGGACAACCTCTTCCAGTGCCTCATCACCCTTACAGTGAAGAACTGATTTCCAATATGTAATCTAAACCTATCCCCTTTCAGTTTAAAGCCATTCCCCTTGTCCTGCCACTTCATGCCATTGTCAAAAGCCCCTCTCCAGCCTTCTTGTAGGTGCTGGAAGGTGCTACAAGGTCCCTCTGGAGCCTTTTGTTCTCCAGGCTGAACAACTCCAGCTCTCTCAGCCTGTCCTCATAGGAGAGGTGCTCCAGCCCTTTGACCATCTTCACAACCCTTCTCTGGACCTGCTCCAGCATGTCCGAGTCCTTCCCATGTTGTGAGCCCTGGTGATCAGTGCAGTATGTGTTACTCAGCTAGACCCTAACATCTTGAGTCCAGTGAGGAGGCAGGTCTGGAAATGAGCCCTGGATTAGGGTTTGCATGAGAGATCTTTGTGGGCTTGCTGCTCTCCAGATTACCCAGGTGTTGGGCACACAGCTGGTCAGTAAAGTTAAATTGCAGCCTCACACTGGCAGATGTATTGGTGATAACCTTGGTGTGTAAGGAAGCATGGGCACTTGGGGATTTAGTTGCTTTCCTGCTATTGAAGTTAAGCAGTTCAAGTGGCTGAGCAGTGCTTGAGTCCCTTTGCAGATGAGTTCTAAATTATTAGAGAAAATGTAATTTTATCTTTATCTTTATATATGTGTGTGTGTGTGTGTATAATATTCCATGTAAAGCTTCCTCATTTCCTGGTCTAGAGGTTGTATTACCCCACCTTGAAGAGAGGTCATAGCCATATGAGACCAAAAATTCACTTTCAAGTTTTGTATTCACTATATGGGGTTGTTCATTAGTTTTGAATATCATACGGCCAAAACAGTCTTATCCTCTCTCAAAAGATCCCCTCAAGGTCATTTAAGAATCTCTGAAGGTCTCATATGAAATCATAATAAAGGATTTTTTAGCAAAATTTTTAAGAAAACATATTAAATACTTTGCATTTTTAAGTATTTATTGCAAAAACTTTAGATTTGCTATACCTTTAATACTAATGTCATACTTAAAATAAATCATGATGTGTACTTCCTGTGATCTTTCTAGAATGCAATAAAACAGATTGTTTTTAATGGCTGTTCCAGCAATGAAAAATATCTGTGTTAGGTGGAAACAACAAATTGATGCTTTTTCAATTCCTTTTAATGGCATGAGGATCTTTGCAACATGCTGTGAAAAATATTCTCTTAATGATAGGCCTGTGGCACAACTTAAGGAGTCATCAAGAAATAAATGCTCTGCTGTCTGGCTGGCAGCTTGGTGTCCCTTAATTGAAGTATTATAAGATTCTGTGCAGAGTAAAGCCTCCAGGGTTTTGTAGCTAAATGGCATGGACACCTCTGATGAGACATGCAGATGAAGATGTGTCAATACAATCTTCACCAATTTGCTGTAATAGCACAGACTGATTAATTTTATAACCACGGGTGCTTCTATTAGCTAACCTAAGGAATGATTTAGACTTTATTAAGCGACTTATTTCTATCTTTTTCGAGAGACTTCTGCAGCATAGTTTATCTCCAACTGCTAGACAGCAACACTTTTTCTAATAAGGATTCTAAATTTATTATTTAAGGATGGATCATGAGCATAAGTCAGTTATATGCAGCTTAGTGGGGGCAAATCTTTGTGACTTGGCAAATCAACTGTACTTAGTTTGGTGTTTCTCAAGAAATAAAGTGGCTTGATATCCTATGCAACTGAAATGGCAGCTCCTGTATACATTTTTAATGTACAAAAACAGAAATTGAAGCAACTAAATCAAAAGTATGTGGCTCTATATTTTTATCTTTTTTTTTCTAGACTATAAAACTATTTTAATATTTTATTATAATTGCTTATGGACATGTAGCGTGATTTGGTTACCCATAATCAACCAACACTTTATATTTTAGGGCTGTCTTCAATAAAATATGAATTACCACATGGACAATGCATTTCATGATTGCTTCGCACAGTGGTGGCTGTGCAATCGTGCTGCACTTTCTCTCGGGAATAAGGAACCCAAAATGACTCCTGTACAATCCAGACACAGCAGACAGTCAGAAAAACATCATATCCTTACCTGTTCAGCAGGAAAACTGATGGCCATGTTTTTTCCATCACAGATGCCATCATGCCTCCCACTGAGGAAACTCCACGTCCTGCATTGTACCCTACTGCTGCCTCCTGACACAGCACTGTGTTGAAGGAGAAGGTTTGTTCAATGAGTGGAGACAAGCCTCCTTCCTTAGTCTTACTTACCAAGAATGCTGGAGCATACTGACCTTGTCCTTTTTTATTTTTCTTTTAGCTCTGTGCTGTTTTCCAACTAGTCAGCCTCATACACACTATTAAAGAGTATGTTGTTTACAAAAGTCAAGTTCAAACATGTCAAATTATAGCCATCAGTATAGATATGGAGTAACCCACTTCCAGATCATGGTTCAAAGTTTCATTCACTAATACACAGAATGGCACAGAAAGCAGTTACTCTTTGCTCATCATGGTGCCAGGGTCTGGACACAATTTAATTCAGTCTTGTGCTCCTTTGTTTACAGTCTGATTCTGGGATGGGCACTCACTGCATGAACTCATCTGTTACAAGGTAGGAGAGCTGCACATACAGTCTGAGGTTCATAATTTTCCCCTGCCAGCAGAAACATGGATGTGAGAGGGTGTTTCTTTGGACCAGGGATTTTTCCTCCTATCCTCTCTGCCCTATTTGTTTTCTGTTTTCATTTGTCTTTTTTTGGTTTGGTTTTTTTGTTGTTGTTTGTTTCAGGTTTTTTGTTGTTTTTGTTTTTGTTTTGTTTTGTTTTTTGTGAATGTATGGTTCATCATTTTTATATATTAACTTTTCAATTGTGGCTGAATTCATAACTCTATTTCAACCTCTATTTGTTTGACTTTTTTTTTAAATTTCTTGCTTCATAATTTCATTTCTTTGACCAACTACTGAAATTTTGAAACAGTAATGAAAAATTCCTCAGTGGTGAACAATAAACTTTACTTGTTTTTCTGCATATGTGCAAGTCACTTTGGTAGCAAGATTCTCCAGAATCACAGCATTTCAGTACTTCATTCTTACAGCTATCTGAAAGTTCAGTCTTCAAAATTACAGGAATCCCTACTTTTTGACTTGCCTGACATTTTCTGAAAGTCAAATTATTTCCAACTTTGCCTCTTGTAGGTTCCATATACAATTTTCTCGTGTATCTGATCTTGTTTGATCTATCATGGCAGATCCAAGTGCTTGTCACTGCAGACACATTCAAAGAAGTCATTCTCCAAAGGCTTGTGGGAGCCAAAGGCATCTTTCCTGTGAAGAACAGAAAAAGCATCCCTTTGGAACTGAAGCAAACATTGGTGATCACCTTTCATCATTCTTTCTTCCCTACATCTGTAGGCTTCATTTTTCCCCCTCTCCAAACTGGTTTCTCTATCCCCCCTGAAATTTTAGAGCTTCTGATCAGAAGTGGAGCAGCATGTGAAATATGGCTGCTTTATTTCGAGCAGGTACATGCCAGTTCTGTCCAGTCTGCTCCCCTCAGTACTTCAGGCTTGTTTCTCCTGCAAAGATGAATTAATAGTGCCACTAATTCAGGCTCCATTTGTGTTAAAATGTGTAAGAACCTGCTCTGATGCTTACATTTCTCACTGAATGCTGCTCTGGCAGCTCCATGATACCCCGCCCACCAATTAGTTTTCCTTTGAGATCTTCATGGGTAGTGAGATTGAGGCTGCTGAGAAGTATTGTGGCATTTACTGAAGATTTGCCCCAGTGCTTGAATTGGTGGCAGAGAGACACCTATCAAGGGAGATTTGAGTAACAAATATCTTAGAAAAGTATATTTATAACGTGTGTCTATGTCTGTTTGCGTTTGCACGTTAGAAGTATGCTTTAAAAATAATTATGTATGGCTAGATCACTTTATAAATTAAAACACTGGCCTTCACCTTATAATTGAAGCAGTACCTCTAGCACCCTGTCCCCTGCATCCTCCTGGAGAGACAGAAAGGAGAGCTAAGCTCAGATGGGTTCACTGGCACCATATTATCCCATCCAGTGGAGTTCCCTAACCCTTGAATTGGGCTGCACCTAACACCAATTGAACCACTAAACACTATTGATTTTGGCTTTCTAGAGAAGCCATTCGTCTAGCCCAGAGTGCATAAAAGAGCTTCTATTCTCCCTGAAAATGATTTAGTAAAAATAACTAAAATAAATGTCAGTGGGAGATCTGTGAACTTATTAAGCACAGGTAGACCTCTTGATGTGTTGCACACCGACTGAATGTGTATATGTATAGATTTAAATAATGATACATGTATTTTCAGTCCTAAGTTTGGCACAGGACCAGGGTGGACCTCAGAGTGAGTGCAAATACCCCAGACAAATTACATAATATGCATCTGCATAGGGAAACCCAGAGCTGAGGCACACCATGTCTATTAATCCTACCCCAGAAACTACTAAAGGCTGGAGCACACATGCCCATAAATACAGACTGTGGCCCCTGGTCACTGAGGTGGTCCCTGGAGACTCTTTTTTACCCATTTTGGCAAGGTGGTTTTGTGTCTTCAAGGGTGACCAGAGCTGGGACAGAAATTCTGCCTTATGGCTAGAAAGCACTGTCTTGTTTATGTCCTGCATGGACATGCTGCTCTCTTTGGCCATTTAATTTGGTTGCAGGTTCCTCACAATCCAGGCAGGTTTCCAATGCACCCAGGAGCTTTGTTAGCTCTCTCTCCTGTCTTGCTGAAGCAGGAGCATATTGGTGTCTGCTGGAAAGCAGGAACCCTGTGCCTTCCCCAGATTCCATCTCTGCCCACCACAGGGCATCTGAGCATCTCCTGGTCTTTAAATTAATGTCTTGTTTAGGCTTTTTGGAGGTGAAGCACAGAAAATACAATACCATGCCAGATACAGGCATTTCAATTTAATTCTGATTCATAGTCTGCTGCAGGCAGTAAAAATCTCTCTATCACCCCTGACAAACTCTGGATTAGGCAGATACTGAGGCTCTAACAAAGTATTAAACTCTACATATGTGTGCACACACACACAGTGTTCATAAAGCCTATACATCTATGCATTGCTTTAAATTTTCATCCTAATATGGCATAATGCTAATTTATAGAGTGGATGCATTGCTCTGTTGGATTTTGAAAAATGAAAACAAAATAAATCTTCCCTAAAAATGGACAAGATTTTTTTATGGTACATGTTCCTACAGCATGACAGCCATTGAAAGAGCTATTTAGTATGTTACATGGTTTAATAAAAATAACTTGTCTGGCAACATCTGAAAGCTTTTGCAGCTGCAGGGGCACTTCTTGGAAATAAATTTGTGTTTACACAGGTGCAGCCATATTTAACAAAATTTTTATATGCAATGCAAACAGCTGCCTGTCTGTTTTCTTTGGCAGAGCTCTTTCCAACTGCAACAATTTGTATCAAACATATCTCTCTGTGATACCTATATAAACAATAGACAAAATTCCTGTGAAAGGAAAAGGCTTTCAATAATGCACTTTTTAGATAAACTGGAAAGCAGAAGCACCTTGATTAGAAAAGCTTGTCCCTTCATGAAATGTTTTGCATTTGAGAAGGGCTCAGGGGTCCACCAGGGAAGTATTAAACACTCTGTAGGAAAACTCAGAGTTTTATTGGGTTAAAGTCAAGCTGAAGGATTCTATGTTCAATAAAAGACACTTGGCAAATTGGATATTTTCCTTAACAAGAGCACTGCCAGTAGTGATGTACATTATATTATTCAACTTTTCTAATATTTTATATAGAATGAAGTATTTCCCAAAATATTTAGTCATAACTCTTTTTTTTTACTATACTTTAAATATTTGGGGTTTTTTTTTCCATTGTATGCAATTCTTGTTCATTCAGAAAACTGTTACCTACAACAGTCTTAGTAACCCTGCACTTTTCACTTATTTGCAAGTACTCATGCTTTTGAATGGCTGCCCTATTGCCATCTTGCTTTCTTTTGGTCAAAATTTTGTAGATTAAAAGTCTCTGGAATTTAAATTGTGGTCTGGAGTTTAGGTTTCAAAGACACCTTCCTCATCCTTCCCTATTCCCAACGAAAATAGTGAGTAGGAAAGAATTCTTCACTTAAGTTATCTTGATGTTCACAGTTTCTTCCACTATTTGTTCATGTAAAAATGTTTTCTGTTTAATTTGCAGCAAAAAAAAAGTTAATGTTAATATATGCTGCTATTGATTCAAATTATGTTCAAATATTTTTGAACACATACACAAAATACAGTTCTAACATTAAATATATTTAATTATTTCAGCAATGATGAGAAATAATTTTCTGTTCACAGATGAAGAGCAAACTCTCCAACAACATTATCTTCTCATGATTTTTTTTGGTTTTTTTTGTAGCCATACAGTATAGTGGGTGAACCCAAGCATGTGATATACTTGATCAGTCCTTTTACTTTATCAAAGAGTGAAGTGGAGAAGCTAACAATGCTTCTGGCAGCCTCACTGCAACAGAAACCTTGTGTCTGGATAAAGATTTTAATAAATTATATATTTGTGTAACTCCACTGACTTCAACAGAGCATCCAATGGGCTTTGTGCTGTACTTGCATTTGTGTGGAGCTGACACAGCTTCTGAGTGCTCAGAATGACAAATCTTTGTTAGCATTGCTGCAGCTTCTCAGAAAGCCCTTTATGAAATGCAGTTCAGCCTCCCAGCGCTATGGGGGCTTGTCACACTCTCCCAGGCAGTGTGCTGGAAACATATTTTTAGTGAGATCGCTTATTCGTTCTTTCCCTGTGAATTTTCCCCTCAGTATAAATACAGTCCAACAAATAACCTTTTCTTAAGCCCATTCTGCACACAATGTGCTCAGATATCTCCACAAGATGTGTTTACATATACCTATTATATCCCTATATCCCTGTATAGAATGAGGCAGTACTTCACCACTGCTTAGAATAAAGGCCACAGAAGAAGATGCTGTGATTGTGCATTTGCTACACTTTCTGCATTACTCTGTGCTTCTGTTTGAACTTCAGTCTAATGAGCTGAGAACCCAGAAGACATATTAAAGAAAGTTGTGCTCTGTGTGTAAAGGCTGCTCTATTTTTATATGACTATATTAGGTGTGAGAACCAGCTAGAAAATGAAATTTCTTTTGGGGTATTTAGCTTCTCTTTCCCATTTAAATAGCATTTAAATCATTAACTACAGTGTGATTATTTGTTTCTAGGCTTAAGAAACATGCTTCTATCATTAGGCATGCCTGCACATTGGTAATTGTGTAAGCTTTGTGGTTTTTTGAGCAATAGATTCACTAAGTGAATGAAGATTCCACATATATCTTAAGTTCTTAAATTTTCACCCTGGAAGGTTTTACTCTAGTGTGTTTAGCTGAGCTACACTGTAGGCTAAATTAGGAACACTGCTCTCTGACAACCAAGGAGTTGGAAAATACAGTATGTAAGCTCATGATAACAATATTTTTCCTAATAAATGAACAATTGGATAGAAGAGGGTACTACATTCAACTGAAATAAAAAAAACATTAACAAAAAAGAGATGGAGCAAATTTCATCTTGATGGAGAAAATTTTTTGCACATTTACTTGGGATCACTTGCTCAAAAGCAATGATGTCATAAGAAACTGAGCCGAGTCTGGGGCAGCTGACCAGATGAGTTGAAAATTGCAGTCCTTTGCTTCAGTAAGTACAAACCAATGGTTCTTACTGCAGCTGAAGACTCTTTTAAGCAAGTTGCCCAAGTGACTGCTGGACCCTAACACCTTTATAAACAATCCATTCCTGTATCTCTGTAAAACCATAGCTTGCTTTCCACCAGAATCCCTCTCCAAGTGCATGACCACCACCTCTCTGTTCAACCTCAGCTTTAAAAAGTATTTACATGACCAAGTACTAGTGTTAAGTGTATGAAGAATGGTATTAAGTTTATGAAGAAGCCTCCTGAGTCTATTAAGAACTTCCTAGAAAAAATAAGTTATTTACAGAAGTAATTATTATTTGTTTCAGTCATTTCTTCATTTAAGTTACTTTAGATATACTTTATCTAAACCACTCATAAGACTTGTGCCGTTTCCTATATGGGTTGTTATTTTTCTATGCTGTCTCTATGTGATATAGCCCAGGTTTGTAGGGACCCTGAAGGATGAAGTGAAATGCTACAGAAGCCAAATCCTGAGCCTTGGATCTGACTGTGGGCAAGGACAAAGAAGCTGAAGATGTACTTTAAAGGGATGGCCATGCTCTTAAAGTTTTAGTCATACAGGGTCCCTCAGAAAATAATTTACTTTACATAGATAGTCTAATGAAGACTTGCTACTGGGATCCTCCCCTTGAAAGGAATTCTAGGGCAACAACCCTGAAAATAAAAAGAAAACCTGTAATCAGTAGTGTTAACTGTAAGGTTAGCAAGGCTGGGATAATGTGAAGATACAGAAAATCAGTCACTAATATTAAAAAGATAATAATAAAAGCTATCTGAAACCAATCAGATAACTCTGTTAACTAAATTCAACTGTGCATTCATAGAATTTATAAATTGTAACTTGAGTTATGTCTGCAGAACAAAGACCCATACTGCCCTGTAGCAGGCGATGGGTGAGGGAGCCTTATTCATTCCTTTATCATTAGCTTATAAATCACCCCTCTTCCCTTTCCTGCTTTCATCTTACTTCCTCTCCTTGAAGATCCAACATCAATTTAGGTTGTGCTGCTATGTTACTGACCCAAGAAACTCCATTTATATTTATGTTTTAGCACCTGGGTTGGGCATTCTGGCAGAGCAGCCTGGAGAGGACTCCTGGAGCACACACTTCCTTGGCAGGTAGGCAGTTCACCCTGCTCTGTCCTGATGAGGTCAATAATATTGTCATTCCTTTACAAACATCAGCAAGTGTCCTTACCCCGGGTGCATAAACATTACACTTGCTGGGAATTAATCCTCCCAAGACAAGGTAGGGGAGAAACGGGGCAAATATACTATTGTATCATTCAGATTAATCAAATATACAGTAAAGTTGTCTTGCTTGTGATAATGCTAGTTGCAATAAATTATCATACAGATACTAGGAAATAAAAGTAGCCAAGGACTATTTGCTAACTTTCAAGCAAGTGGCACATCTCATGTCCATGTAATGAAATTTAATTCACATTGCCTTCTATTTCCTGAAAGAAAACAGGAACAGTTTTGTCCAACATAATCGTTCTGTGAGCAATCCCAGTTCCTTTCAGTCTACCCCAGTACTCTGCATACTAGTTGCTGACTGACATGTGCCAAAACTGGATGGGAGGATGTGCTAAGAATAAATACTACAGACAGCCCTGGCCATAATTATGCCATGGCTATATTTTGCCATGATCACCCTGCCCAGCTTCCTGGCAGTGTGCTCCATCAGTTCAAAGTTATTTTGAAGACAATGCAATATTTTAATTTTGCTACAGCTAAGGATTTATATAAAGCCCAGATTTATATCAAAATCCAAGATTTATATCAATCCCTACTTCATATCAAAAGTGCTCAGCACTCTCCAAAGGACTTTGGAGATTTTCAGAAGAGTATCATATCATATCACAAAGACAATTAAGTAGTAATATTTTTTTTAATAAATTGGTTTATTAAAGAGTACTGACCAGAAGGATACTGGAGTCTCTTGCTTCATTCTTGGCTGTGTCTCAAAAGAGTGAGAAGCAAAACAATCTAGCACCTTTTTTTTAAATCCTCTCAATATTTTTTAGGGTGAGAATAAAGATTACTATTCAGCACATGGCAACACCTCAAGTTCATGTTGATGGTAAAAAAATATCTGTATCCTAGGACTCTAGCCTGAAGTCCTGCAAAGCAGAAGCCCTTCAACAGTAAAGACAAAACCTGCTTGCTAAACAATATAATCTCATTGGTCAAGTGCTTCTAGGTTGTTCAAAGCTCTTGAGAAATCTGGTGTCTTTTGTTCTTGATGGTGTTTCAAAGCTGTTCTCCTCAGCACAGAATTTATTCGGCTTTGTAATCAGCAGGTGTTTTAGCAAAAGCAGGCTTTTTAAGGAGCATTTGACCATATTTTTTCCTTACTCTGAATGGAGTCACATAGTTTGATGACAGGCACAACCTTCTCAGCATCCCAGTGAACTGACTTTAGAGCTCAAGCTGGTGGCTGTAGCTACAAGCCTCTGTTGCCATCATCTTTTATTATGTAACTCAAGTTATATTATTGCATCCCTGGTCTGCTTGTGATTACTCTGCCACTTCATTGTTCTGGACTTTTCTGTTTGAAACAGATGCTTAAAAACATTTGAATAAGATATTTTAGTTTGTGGACTTCTTGTCATCATCCTGCAAATTTACAACAGTCAGCAATGTAAACATGTACTTGACAAACTCCAGCAGCTAGTAGACTTCAGAGTTCATCCACTCATTTCAGCAAGGCAGATGTTTCATTTTAATACTCTTCATACTATAGATTAGGATTATGCTTTTTCTTTCTTTTGCTTTCTTTATTTCTCTCTTTGAAAGGGGAATAAACCTGACATGCTACTAATGTCATTTCACACTGCGGGCCAGATGGCGAAAAATGCAAAGGCTGCAACTCTGTTTATGTATGGGAGAAAAAGGAATTTTGTTTCTGAAAGACTTTCAGCTCAATCATTTGTTACTTTAAACTAAACACTAGATGATGAATAAAGTAGGACTATCTGAACTTCAAAAAGGTCCTTGAGATTAAGTGCTTAACAATGTAATGCATCTGGAGGAAGAGTATTACATTATTCCTGCTTGCTGCATTGGAAAGATGTTGGAAATGTTTTCAGTGTAGTGGCTGCCTGCGAGCAGGGTGCTTGAAGACAACATTTGGCAGTGCCTTGGAAATTTCTGGAGATATAAATCATATTTCCATCACTTTTTATTATTATTAGTGAAAGATGGTACTTGAACAGACTGTCTATGCTAAATAGCTTGTTTTATCTGCCCTTTCAAAGCAACAAAATTGTGTATTTACCAAGAATTGTGTAAAAATGTTTGCAGAGAAATTCAGCATTATTTCAGGTAACTTTAGACTCTGAAACTTAGGGATGGGAAAGTTTTCACCCATCAGGTTTCTCTTGATGTGCAGATTATCACAGAATTCATCTAAAATTTGTGTTTCTACCTGATTTTTAGAGAAAGGCTGAGAAAACTAACTGTGCTTTGATTTGTATGCTTGAAAGCAAATGTTTCACGAGAGATCTCGGTTTGGAGATCAAACTGGTTTTGGTTTGTTTTCCTACCCCACGTCTGTGGTACAATTTTAGCACATCCTGAATGTTGCAGTCCAGTTGCCTCGTTCTGGTGTTTGGATGGACAGGGTAGTATTTTCCATGAAATACCATTACTCTTCAAAAATAGAAGTGATTCTCATGCATCACTGAATGTTCCAGTTTGCCAGAGAAAGTCAACCCTCAGAAAATGGTGGGAGCAAAAACAAAGCAATGCCCAGGTGCAGAATCATATTCCATTTCAAATCTTTGCATTTAGGACAAAATATTTCAGTTCTTGAGGTTTTTGTTTATTTTTTTATTAAAATAGTGGGGAGAGTTTGTTGTTTAGGGTTGTTTCTTTGTTTTGTTGGGGTTTTTTTTGCTTGGATGGGTGGATGGTTGTGTTTTGTTTGTTTATTTGTTTGTGTGTTTCTATTGGGAATTTTACTTCCGTAGCTATCCTCAGTAATTTTCAAACAAACATGACAATGAAGTTTGGACTAAGTAGGAGGAAATATTTTATTCCTTACTTTTCTGAGGTTTTTTGTATTATTTTTCCTGCTACTGTGCCATCATGGTTTCTCCACGACACCAGGTTGTGTCTGGAAGAAGAAACGCCTATGTAGCTTTCTTCAAATGAGTTATGTCAGGTTTTTAGAGGAAGGAATTAACTATGTAAAGGGGAACAACCTTTTGAGATTAAAATTGCCTGGATGAACCCAAGAAAAACTCAAATAGAAGAGCTTTGACCATCCTGTGACCTCACAAAATTGCTTCCTTCACTCTTGGCTGAACACAGTGATGATATATCACAGTATGCATGAGAATCTGCCGGGATGTGTTGGTATATTAGGCCCTGGTTAAGAAAAAAGATAGGGCAGGCACAGCCTGCATCTTTCCCTGAAACATTTCCCTGTGCTGTGCTACCCACATAAGTTATTCTCCAGCACCAAAGTGATCAGGAATAAAAGGAAAATACAAAAGAACTCTAAAAATAAGTGCTCAGCACTACTTTTGACAGTTCTACTGATTACAGTAGAAAGAAGAATCAAAGGAAATTAGTAGAAGTCTTTGGTTAAGCCATGTAAATACGTGCTCTAAAAATGTAACTTCAGGTGTATGTTGACAAGATGAGACTTGAATTTAGGATATTATCAAATTAAAAAATCTCTGTCTATTGTGGATGTAGTCCTAAAGGTCATGGTCATAATAACAAAACACTCTCACTACTTAAGGAATCTGTTCTGTCAGATATTAATATATAAGATATCAAAAAACCCTCTTATTTTAATGCTGTTGATATTTTCATTATTCAAAATGCAGATTACAATTTTTAAGTATGATGTAGTTCAGAAGTAAATGAGGACTGAAAGCTCTGACTGAACCTCATCAAATGCCTGCACTGTTTAAATGTGTCTGAATCTAATCCATCCTAATACTTTGGTTTTTGGCCAAATCCACATTAAAAGAGAGGCTTACTAAGATACAGCTGAACTTTTAATGTGAGTGACTGACTTCACAATTTTTTCAGCATTCATACTGCTAGAAATTTCTAAAAAATAATTCATCATAAAAGTTTTCCCCTACTGCAAACTACCATAATTGTATTGTAGACTCTAACTTTGTTTACACACAAACTCCAGTCTGCTTCCAAATAAGATTCAAGTGTGTGCTGAACTAAGCACGGCTAGAATTTTTGAAATGTCTGAAATACATTTTTGAATAAATCTACTGTCAGTCTTCTTTCGGTCTTTTCATTAAGTCTATCAAAACTGAAAGGGAGGTATTTTGATACAGAAAGGCTCCCTACAGAAACAATATTCTGCAGTGTGAGTAGAAAAGTCTTATAAAATCTTTTTGTGTTACTTAATTAAAAGATGATGGGCAGAAGGGATAATAGGTTGTTTCTCAAATTCTAATGAATTTTATCACCATAATGATGATTACCAAATGTCTGTATTTGCAAAAGAACAGCAGTTCATAAATATCAAATTTGTGCTATTATTAACGTGTAGAATGTGCCAGTTTTTATCAATATAGGAATCTGGTAATTATCACTAAAGCCATTAATTAAAATTAAGAAGTAACTAAATAAGGACTAGGAATGCCACTTACTTCTTAATATCCAAAGAGCAGAAATATCTACCTATTATCCTTTTCAGGCATCTGACACTGTGACAATGGAATAGAAGGTTGTCACAGCATAATAGTCCCCAGCTGCTGGGTGGATGTGAGCCGAAACTGAGGCATTTATCAAAAACAAATACCAGGGGAAGCTGGGAGACATTCATCCTGGGACAGCACTCTGTTAAATCAATGTATTTCTGTTCCAGCAGGTGACTGATGGGTGTGCTCTGTCTAAGAGGTGTCAATGTGGCACAATGGTCCCTGTCCCACACCTCAGGGAGCCATGTGGTGATTGTCCAGGGAAGGCAGTCACCCTCACACCCTGCCCCATCACAGCAGAGCCTCCCTGGGGGTTTGTGGGGTGTCACAGCATGTCAGCCCTCCATCACCCTCTGTCTCACAGGGCCCTTGGAGGAGTGTGCACAGCAGAGCCTGCACCCATGAGTGTGAGCAGCCCAAGGGGTGGGACTGACCCACCACCAGGCATCCCGACTTTCCCCACCATTGCTCCGGTAAAATCGGCTGAGAGGGAGAGAGGCAGGCAGGAGGAGGTCTGACACTGCAGGGCACGAGGGCGGAGGACATCAGAGAGGAGTGGAGGCTTGGGGAAGAGAAAGGGGCTGTGCTTTCAATCGCTGCAGTGAACCTGTGGCGCCTCTGGAGCCAGGCAGAAGAGCCAGAGGCTCTGCATGGAGCCACACCCGCACAGCCAGGGAGGTGGATAGTGCACACCTCCATGACAGCAACCATCAAACCCCCATGGAGCGCTCACTGCAAGCCAAATGAAGGCTGTAGGAAGGGGTGTTGCTGGAGAGGACTATACTCACGCTTATCAAGACACCAGTACTCACCTCCAAGCTTCATTTGCACGGGGCACAAAAGATTTTGAAGCAGACCCAGTCTGCCAAAGCAGTGAAGGAGGAGGTGAAAAGGCTACATCATTTTGAGGCAAATACCAGTTACCTGTGTTTCATAAGAGGCTTTCTGCTCTCCTGGCATTGTGTATGTATATCTCCAGCCTCACTCGCTGCCCCCTCCTGTGTAAAATTTACACAAGCATTGAAAGATTGTGGAATACCCAAGGAAATAATTTTTCAGTCGATTGAGTTCTTAATGGAAAAACCTCCCTGAATGCTATCTTACAAATTAGAAGATCCCCTGCTTTCTAAATAGTTCAATTGAAATCAGCTTTTGTATTTATCCTTCAGGTCATACAGGCTCAAATGTTGTTAGCTCTGAGTCAAAAAGTCAGATTTTTAAAGGGAAAATGTCAAGTCCTTTTAGGCTTCAACTGACCTTTTAAACCAGATTAGGGATTTGAAGCATTACACATGGATTTCTACATTTTATATCACAGTATTTAACAAATGATCAAATACAACTCCCAAGAATACTATTTTTACAAGCTTGACATTTCAGGCCTTAAAGGATGTTGCTGGTCTTTCTTTTACATAAAATTACCCTGGAGAAATTCAGCCTGTTTTCTGTTCCTTCATTTCTCTTTCATAACAGGGGAAGTTTTGTGCATTGCATTCCATGCACTTGTTCTCTCTCTGGCATTGCAAGCAAGAAAATATCGTGATGAAATCCTTGAGATATGCTCAAAGTGATTGCTACAATAAATTCACTCGGTGGGTGTCACATATGGTTAGAGCACAAATCAGGCAGTTATAGATGCCAACAGGGCCCTAGGAATAGATCTGACCTTACTTTCATGCCTGGACTGACAGATAATGCCACTAAAAATGCACTAAATCTCCCAAGGTGGAAATAATAGAAACTCTCATGTGATTCCAAGTGCTTCCCTCACACAGGTAGAACAAAGGAAATGGATGCTAGAGTGGGATCATGGATATGTGAGAGGACACTCATAAATTGAAGGAGCAAGTTGGTTTGAGTACTCAGAGATTACAGTCACGGTGAGAACAAGAGGAGTCCCATTCTGAGCTGCTGTGGTCTGGAATGGCCCCATCTTACATCCCATGAGCTGGTCAGCTGGTATTGCATGAGAGTGATACCCACGGAGAGGATGGAGACAAGGTAAATTTCCTTCCTGTTCTTGGACAAGGGAGGGAGATCCTCTTTCAGAGGTATCACATCAGAGGACTCAGCTCTCCCTTGCTGCCTGTTCAGCCCTTCTCTTGTTTTTCTGAGGATGGCTCAGTAAGTGCTAGTCATGGTACTGGAGTTTTTAGATGGACCATTTCTCTGATCATGGTTGGAAAGAGACCAGAAAATGTTATCACATGGACCAACTATGTATCAGACAGCAATAGGGTTCAGGTTTAAAATGCTCTGCATTAAACCATCAGCTCCTTCTATGTTTATAGTGGAGATAAGGTTTGTCATTTAGGCACATGGGTTTTGTTTGTTTGGGTGGGTTTTTTTCTCATACCAGACCAAGACCTGCAGATTCCCTGACAAGCTTTACTGGTAGTTTCAAAATCTCTGAAGTCAGTATCATTATGGAGCGTAGAGGACATCTCAAGGATTTTTACATAGTCCCATTTTTGTTCAAGCTCTCTTCCTGGTGACTTGTCTCCGACCCAGACAAACACAATGCAACATTCTGCTGCACACTGCAGTCCAAAGGGGGAAAACCACAAGAGCTTTTACCAGCCAGGCATTCTCCATCCCTTGATAAACAAAAGGTGTTAAAAGGGTAAGTTTGTAGAAAAAGAGCAGAGGCCACCTTCAAGATTCAGCCCTGTGCTGGTAGCATTTAGCACAAGTGGGTTTGTATTTTATTTGCCTAACAGGCAGTTTCTCATCACAGTACTTGTATGGGTGTGGATAAATAAAGGCTTCCAACATCTACACATTTTAAATAAGTGCAGAGCTTACCTTCTGAAACAGAATTCCAAAGTTTCAATTGTGCAAGTTATTGTTGGTTGGAAAGATCTGATGAGATAAATCTTGTTATAACCAAAAACAGTGCTGACTTTGAGTCTCTTCTGGTATCTGCTAACTACAAACACTATACAAATGTTTACCTCTGTATGCTTTGATACTTTCTCCACTGTGACATTAGTTCTGTCCTTACAGGATCAGAATAACTCACTTTTCCTACGTCCTACATCTGAAGGGGAAAACATTAAAGAAGCAATCAGCAGCTCTGTGCCTGGGATGCAAAATTATTGTAGCATGAAGCTAACCTATTATAATTGGTTAGAGCAATTATTTACAGTCCTTAATGTTAGTTTTGCTGGTGATTTCACTATTTTCATCTCTTCTTACTGATTGGTTTAGAATTCTAAGATATTCAAAATTATGTTTATAACACAGAAAAAAGCATTTGTAGCTTATAGCCAGATGTAGAAAGTCATGACAACACCTAATGATAAAATTACCAAAGACATCTGACAGATGCCATTTTGTGATGCCATTGTCTTTTTCTAAAATAAAATAAGCAGCTGTGCAGCTGTTTTAAAATATTTGTCAGTCTTTGTCAAAATCCTTTACCTATCACCGTATATTTGTTTCTTGTAATGGAAAATACCTGTAGTATGACAAGAAGATGAGGTTAATCTGAAGCAAATCAACATGATAGTTTTCCATTATTGGAGCTCAAACAGGCTCGTCAACAAGGGATGACACAGAATAACAATGCTGCTGCTGTTACACAAACATGCATTCACAGAACAAAAGAGCATTTGGAGATATGCTTTTCTTCTAATTTGGCAACATTTCATAATGAAAACTAGGCTATTATCTTAAAGCTCAGAAAGGCAAGCCCTTTTGAAATAACATTTTCTCCTTGGAGCTTCTACTTTGCTCAAGTTTATCTCCTTTCCTTCCACCAAAAGATACTTTCATTGCTTTAGCCATTATTAGAAACACAGAATTAAACAAAAGCTTACCAGAAATATTTGGATTTGTCATTTGCTCCAGTGTTAATGGGGTGTACTTGATCTCTGATACAAAAGTTGTATTTACTTAATTTATAAATTTTATAGGACAGATCTTCTGGTCATCTGTTTTTGCTTTGGAAGCAATTATACACGGAACCTTGTTGGACCCTCCATCTGACTAAAGTCACTTTTGTTTATGCCAATCAGCTCTGCATTAACAATTAGATGTTTGTTTGAGTTACGCTGAATTTTTTACAAGAAAATGCTCCTAAAAAAGTAGGATATTGCACCCCTAGCTCCCATTCAGAGTGTTCAGGACTTCCTTTCTCCATTAACCAGATGTGGCAAGAAAACAACACCACAAAACTGAAATGGCTACTTACTAATGGTGACATAATGGTTATTGTGTCGCACTTTATCTTCAATTTTGGGAACATCCTGTCACAGCAGAGCTCTATAGTAGGTGACATGAGTCTATGAATTTTGTGAAGCCTAAAGGGCGTCACTTTTTCTGAGTTACCAAGTACGAACACAGTCCATTCAAGACACATTGGAGGGCAGAAAACAAAGTTTGATAATGTTAAAATCCCTACAGTTTTGGAAATTGTTGTTTGGTTTGTTTAAAAAAATTCAAACCCCCCATCTCTTGTTTCAGAGAATCTCTCTTCTTTCTTAAGCCTGCAGTGGGAATAGTTTTCAGCAAGTTACTCCAGGAGCAGCCTGACTAATGAGGAACTCAAATTTGAGTTTCTAAAGCAAATGTATCACTGAACTGTAGTGGTGGAGCTCTGCCTGGTAACTGGTCAGCCATAGTCCTGTCTTTACCATGCAAAAAAGTGTGATGCAGGTGTTCCCAAATTAGTTCCAGACGCAATAGTAGTCCTGGGACCATGTCAGTGTGCTGAAATCAACTACATGATTTCTGATTTGTTATCCCAGCTGCTGTCTGTGCTCAATAGTAGCATGGACCAGGCTGGGAGGGTGTCTCTGACACACAGCCCCTTGCACTCTGTCACGTACTGATAGCTAACAATATCGTTCAACAGTTCACAATTGGTGTTTCACCTCATTCTTTTTTTTTTTTTTTTCTGATTGCCCCAGTCTGAGAAGAAGTTTCTCAACTTCAAGAGCATCATCAGAAGCATCCCAGGTGCTGTGTTCTGCATCCATCCTGCCCTTTGTTTGGGAACACGTGACTGGAATAACAACTGGGGCTTGAGGGGCTGGTAAATGCCTATGACTTTCAGACAGCCGAGAGAGAAAGAGATAAGGTGCATACAAAATTAGAACTGTTTCCTTTTCTAATGCAGAGGGCGTTCCTATGGTCTCATATCAGCAGAAAGGCAGATACCATGCTTTCAGAAGCACATGGTCGCCTTGCTCCTATTTATCATCTGCCTTTACCAGACTAAATTAGCCAGAACAGGAGGATCTGGCAACTGTTCTCTGGGGTTCAGGCTGGTTTACCACCACATGGACTCAGTTTTCTCATCTCTTTGTACATAGTCTCTCCCTTCTAAGTCACTTCTTCTTTCTGGTCTCTCCCTTTTCCTCTGCGTTGTGATAAAGCCTTTATTCCTTTATTATTCCCGATTATTTCCTTTATTCAAACTCCTTCTCAGTGCACACATTCCAGTCAGCAGCTCAGTACTTCGTTTCTGTGTCTCAGGTTTGTGTCGAGTTTCCCTCACCATCCATGGGTTTGGACATGAAACTCTCTTTTTGCCTGAGAATACTTTTTCCCTTGCCCTTCGCTTCCAGCAAAAAGACTTTTCTTTGCATTACTTTACATTTATATTGTGTCTATCTCCTCAGAGCACCCCAAAGCACTAAAGCACTTTACATACTCTGTGCAGGAATCAGTGGAGGGTGAATGTATCGGGGCTCTCTTGTTATTTCTGTATTCTTAGTTACAGTACTCTGTGTCACAGAAACTGACTTGGTGACTGACAAGGTTAATTCTGCTTTGCCTAATTCATTCCAGTAGAAAAGCCACAAAAAAGTGCAGTTTAAGTACATGGAATTTTAAAGGGAATATCAAGCACACTTCCTTCACTGTTTTAATCTTGCTCTAAGGAGAAGCATAGTTGATAGGCAAGAGTATTTACATAATTTAGATTACTCCAGAGCACTTCCTTATAAT
This sequence comes from Brachypodius melanocephalos, assembly GCA_013398615.1. Classification (NCBI taxonomy): domain Eukaryota; kingdom Metazoa; phylum Chordata; class Aves; order Passeriformes; family Pycnonotidae; genus Brachypodius; species Brachypodius melanocephalos. Next base: position 33,085,553 of record VZSR01001685.1, read on the forward strand.
AGAAAGAGTGGAAAGAACAAGCGTTTTGGAGATGGCTGTCTGGGCAGCAGAACCATCCTTATCCAGTGATGCAAACCAATCCTTTCAACAGTCATGGAAACCAGGGTTTGGGTGGTGTTCATCAAAAAAGTATGACATGTATGAGAAAGGAAATACAATTTTACATTTCCAAGTACATGACTCTATTATATTTCAGCCTTTCATTAAAAAAGCTATAGACAAGGCATGCAAAATAAGATGCTGTTCACGTTGCTTAATCAAAAAACACATATTGGTATAACTGTCATCTTACAAGAACAAAATATAATCACATCTTTGAAGGATTTACAACCTTGAAACAACAGTTGTTTCCATGCTTATGTCAGAATAGAGGAGGAAGTATGATCATATCCAATCTTAAGAGATCAATTCTTCACAGCAGTCAAAGAATAGATAAATACAGCAGTCAATTCAACAAGCAGTATGGTATAATAACTTTTATTTTGAAGGTAACATTTGGAAGGGTAGCACACACCTGATAGGAGGGAGATTCCATGTGGAAAGGCAGGGCAGAGCAATCATAGGCTGTGAACAGGGGATGTTTGCCTTGACCTTGTGCTTCCAGTTGACTGACCCACTGACTTCAAACGATTTCGTAAATGGACTTGGGTTTTGACCAATGCACTGCATTTTCCTTCTCAGTCCCTATCATGCAGCACATCAGCACACCCATCTGTCCTGCTCTGGGAGCTCACAGATGTACAGCAGACACCAGCAGGTCCCTGTTTATCACACAGTCCGTGCTGCTGTCCCCAGGCTCCCCACTACCTGGTTGGCGTGTGAGACACCTCCTTCACAGAGGATCACAGAACGGGTCAGATTGGAAATGCAAGCCATGCCACTGGCTGTGGAAGCAATACTGCAATCAGTGTGGGATTAAAGAAATTTTTCTTTCATCTATTCAAAGTGTGATGAATAAAACCTGTTCATTCTCCAGAGAAAAGGGCATTAGGAAAGTCACACTCCCGGCATGAGCATTTCAGTCAAAGGTCCTCTTCTTCCATAATGCCTCTTGTTAGTGCCTTGCTGAATCCGTGAAAATTCCTCTTTTAGCTAGAGCTGCTGTAAGATTTTTTCTACATTTGCACAGAATGCCATGACCTTACTGGCCGCAGTGATCTCAACAATTCAGAGAATACTCAGGTTGACAAAGTTTGTGCCCAGCAAGTCACTGGACTCCTGAAGATTGGTATCTCTGGATAGCTGGTTCTGCCACCCATAAAGCAGAGCTGCCATGTGACAGAAATTAAGATTGGCAAGAAATCATGCTGTTCAATGCATCATACTTTGTTACAACCAGAGACCATTCCATGAGGTGCACTGCATGGTGGTGATATTTTGTGGAAGATGAGTTTGGCCTAACAGTTTCTGTCTGGAGTTACACTCAGTTAACCCTATTGACTGATGACAATGATTGCAGGTTCACTGAACTCTGCACCTCAGATGCCTGAGAAATTCAACAGCTAATCAAGAGTGACTTTGAGAGGAAAAACGGTGACCAATTCTTCCCTGTTAGCTAAAAATCTTTTCACCAGAATGCACCTAAATTCCCTTTTTGAAGATCTTATTCCCTGTACAACCAGGGATAAAGGCTGTTGTTGTACTACCTATAAGACACCTCTGACTGTCTATCATGGTCTTCTGATAGTGTCCCAGTTGTGCTTGCCCAGAAGAAAAACTAATTCTTACTGCATCTGAAAACATATCATCATAAAAAAAGAGTATTATTGGTTTTAGCCAGCAATAGCACTAGAAAGAAAATTAGTGAAAGATCTGTTTATGTAATCTCATTATTTGGTCTGTATTTGTAAGGGGATTTTTAAACAACTCTTCCACAGTTGATGTGGCCTAGAATAAAGCTGTTTCTTTCCAGTTTATCCAACAATCCTGAACAGTCCAGCATTTCATCAATAACACTGCCAGAGATAGATAAACTTACAGTCGTTCATTTTCATAACTTTACTTTTCTGAATTTGAGCTTCTTTCTGACTAATGCACCCCTATGTTGATGAAGCGTTTCAGGAAAAAAACCAAAATCCAAATGTTGGATAAGAATACAGTGGAGCTCCTCTTCTGTGTTATCCTCTCCATTATTGTAGTATGGAGACAGAAAAACTTCATGCCATCATGGCATGGGCAACTTCTTAAGTATTTACAATTTTGATTTCACTAAGGTTCCTTGAGGCAATTCAGCAAAGATTTTTCAAAAGCGGTATTTCACTATTCTTAAAACAACAAAATTAACTGGACAAATGGGTCCACGTCTTCCTTTGACCAGTTTAAAGAGCTTTCATTATCTTTCTGCATCCCGATTGAACACAACGCTTCTTTGTAAAGATGAATACATAGAATTATAGAATTGGACCTGACCTTTTGAAACACAAGAGTACCAAAATGAACACTGTTTGTTCACATTCAATTCCCACAGAGAAAAGTAAAGTGAAAATAGCAAGGAACTTCAAGCACCAAAGAGGCCTTCAGGCAATGGCAGTCATTTGGAAGGTGAACAATGTCTGATTCATGTTTTCATAAGGCTTAAGAATCTCAAAAACCTCCAAACAGCCTTGATCTAATACCACATTCAAGGATTGCTTTTCTTCTCTAGGTTCAGTTTCACAGTAAGTGTAACCATGGTCCAAGAACATTAGTCCAAGTGCACTATTCTGTGAGTACCACTATATCCACCCAAGCATTCAACAGCTTGTAATTATTGTATGATCCTCCCCCCGCATGATCTGCAATGTACTCTCCAATATTAAGGCCAGATCACACCAAAATCCTTTCCATTGAAACCAAATATATCAAGGAGAAATATAACTTTAATTCAGTATTACACTTACATTCTTCAAAACCTAGCTTTACACTTGGAGCAACTAATCCCACTGGGCTGCTCAGACCACTCCACAACCCTCCCAGGAGCAATCAGATTGGAGAGTTTGTACATGCAACCATGCATCTTTGTAGGTCACATTTTAAAGCTTTACAAACCATGAGTCGGTGGTGCTGGTGATTAGAGATCTCACCTGGCATCTCATTTTTGTCATGTAGAGTTGGACATGGGTCAATCCACTCCTCTAGCCTCACCTGGCACCCTGTTTCCTGTTACGTGGAAAGTTCACATCTATTAAATGAACTGGGAGAGGCTGAAGGACCCCATGGGACACAGAACAACTGGGAATGGATTGCCACTGTAGGAGTAATTTCTCCAGCCAGAAACCTACTCTCTTTCCTGTGTCTCTTTCCTACTCTCTTTCCCTTGGGAAAGTAGAAATAAAAGTGAAATATTGCATGTCCTCTTCATGTGTAGGACATCTGGTCCTTCCCAGGGGATATGTCATCATGGACTGCTCCTCAGTGGCAACTGAAGAGAGCTGTGTGTCCCACCAGTGGGGAAGGTTAGGGACCCCTAGACAGGAGTAGTCATATTAAATAGCAATTAGGGAAACATTTGGCTTGCAAGTGCTCAGATCACTTGGGCTGGCAACACAGCTTCAGGCCCTTTCCCCTCACCTTCAATGACTTTCACAGGGCTTTGTGCCCAGTTTCGTGTTGTTGCATCAGCAGAGCAGCTCCTGTGCCTTTACCTTCTGCCCATGGTGGCTGCCTTTTGGAGCCATAGTTCCATCCCAGCTCGGACCTCTTCCAGCCTGGGCCTGATTCCTGGAGGCAGAGGGCTGCCTACCCCACATTGGCTTGAGGAAGCTTTGTTATACAGCTGTCTTTGGCTAATTGGCTCTCTGACACCTGATATTCTCCAGAACTTTTTGCACAAACAGCCAGAAAGACTGAGGGGGACAGAAGGGGCCTCAGGGTGAGATACTTGCTCTATTGAAGTAAGATGCAAAATTCTCTTTGACCTCAACAGGGTCAGAGTTTTACCCTGTAGCTTTAATTAGCTCACATTGTTGTAAGTGTCCTGTGCCACTGCATGAGAAATGTAAAGTATGGTATGTTCAATAGTGATGTGTACATAAATGATTTAAGAGGATATAAAAGAGGAGTAATGCATTTGAAAGGCACGAAGTTACAGGAACTGGCTTGTTTAAACCCTACCTATTCTATGCTTCCTAATAACACTGAAATCTAACAAAACAAAGTGGTTGCCCCCAAAACAAGTATCTGCGAACCACTCAGAAAAGTGTCAGAGAAAAATGATCTCACAAAAAAACCCCATGAAGGGAGTCCACTTTCATATCATTCAGTGTGTCCCTTCTAATAAAGACCTGAAGTTTTCATACAGATTTACAGATTTTAAGCAGGATAAGATATCTGCCAGGAAGAGGAAGGAAGGTAAATCTTTAACATGCTGCAAAGGGGAAGAGGATGCATGGTATAGGATATTTAGCCTGCTATAGTGTAGTGGACACAGGAAACACAAGTCAGGGTGTCACAAGCAGTACACAGTGGCAGGGAGCTGATGTGGCAGAGTGAGGGATATTTTGACAAGAGCCACAGTATGAAAAGTGTACTATGCAAATGCTGTGCCTGGAGTAATGAATAGTGTAATTTTTCCCTCTTCTGAGAGTTTCAATGGAAAGGACACCTGGATTTCACAGAAAAGCTCCCACAGAGGAATTAAAAACAATGTTTTATTCATTTATGAAGCAGACTTTGTCTTGTGTGCAGATTTCATCATTTCATTGTCTCTGGTATCTCAGAGAAGAACAAACAGCTGGTTCCTCACTAGATGCTTCCACAGAGGATTTATGTTATTTTATTTTTCCCAGGAAATTATCAGTCTATTTGTACAGGAAAGAACGACACAGTGCTTCTATATTTCTGATTTCTAACCCATGCTGAGTAAAGAGGGGCAGTCCAGTTTGGGAGGGTATAACCGAGAAAGCCACATAATTTTCTGGTATGTGTAATTCCTTCCTCACTCACAGGCCTTCCAAGTGCTGGAAGAAGGAACATTGAGACCAGATACTACCAATGACCTGGAAAGATTGCCCACAATGTGCATAGGGCTTCAGCTTAATAGAAAGCCCACAGTCCAGGGTTCAACTTGTGCATATTATTGTTATGTGTTCAACCACAGCTTTTGCATCACAACTATTTTCAAGACAACTAAAGTGAAGGATTTAATACGCTTTTCTTTAGCCTTGCCCAAATTTTAAGTATTTGGAAATTTGCCTTTTGATATTCTTTCAAAGAAGAATTGTAGAATAATTTAGGTTGTAGAAGAGTTATAAGGTCATTAAGCCCTTAACTTAGTCCATTAGGTTAGCACTGCCAAGTCTACCATTAAACCACGTCCCTAGGAGTGACATCTACATGTCGGATTCCAATTTCCGACATTCAGGTGGTTTAGAGTCTTTTTGCCCTCTTGGATGCTTCGGGGCAGACACAAGAAAGAGACTGAGGCTTCAAGCTTCTGTTTTTTCCAAGATCTAGCACTTTGTTTATTGTTTTCTTATCTCGTAGTTTGCTCTGTCCTCAGCGAGGACCGTTCTGAACACCAGCCATCAG
>VZSR01001685.1:33091160-33199602 GCA_013398615.1 Brachypodius melanocephalos
CAGAGGAAAAACTCCCCTGTTCACCCCCCTGGACAGGCCCAGAGTATCACAAATGCTCTTGGATAAAACTCAAATTTACCTTGCTCAGTTCCCAGACTGTTTGGCCAGGGTCTCCTGAGTGCCCAGGGCAGCCAAAAAGATGCCCTGGGTTCCGACATCTACACATCTTATGAATATCTCCACTGATGGTGACTTTACCACTTCCCTGGGTAGATGGTTCCAATGTTTGACAACACTTTTAGTCGAGAAATCTTTCCTGATATTCAATCTAAACCTCTCCTAGCACAACTTGAGCCCGTTTCCAGTCATCATGTCACTTGTTAGTTGGATGGGTAGAATGATACCAGATATTTGCTTGTTGGGGTAAAAAGGTAATTCTGCTCTGTGTTTCAGTTGCAGAGGTATGCTCCAGTTCTTATTTACACTAAGAGATTTCAGGGTCCTAATGTGCTGTGTATTATAAATTTAATACTAGCAATTCTATTCTGCATTGTGTTTTTAATTGCTTACATGATAGCTTTGAGAACACACAATAGAACTCAGTGTGTTTTCTTAAGGGAAGAAAAAGTTTCTTTCCATCTCCTTTGTTATTGCTATAACATTATTCTTTGCTAATGCTATTTAAAACTGAAATTTAATGTTTTATTCCACGATTTTCTCTACTTTCTATACAGCAACGCTTCTTCCTTTTAGGAAACTCTGGGGAGACAGAATGTCTCTATCATGAGAATCCCTGCATAAGGGAATTAAAAATACAACTTGTAATGAAATATGCTAGCAATTGTATAAAAATACATTGTGTGGGACTTTGCCTGTGGCAGTTTGTATGCACATGAATGACAGTATTGTGTGAGACAGAGCATTGTGTTGTTCAGTGCCAGTGTATAAAGCTACACTCATTTTGCATAAATATTTGACTGCTTTCTGGGATGTCTGGGGTTTTTTTTAAAGTAATGTTCCATTTCCCTTCCTCTGCAACCACTCCTTGAATTTGCATATTATAACCATTGTTGTCACAATGTGGAAATGTTCATGTGTCACTTCAGTAAATTTTATCAAACTGGGGAGGGAGAAAAGGGGGAAGAAAATGTATAGCTTGAGAACCAGCAAAACCATATCTATTTTTTATCCATAAACTCTGCATTAAATACAAGAGGTTATGGTTTTAGTCAGACAGTCCTATGAATTTCTAATTATTTGGGCTTTGCAATCTTCCACATACTTATGAATCACCTCCACACCTCCTTGGAAATCCAGGGATAACATGCTAGATGACAATGTATGAATACCTTCAAATATTTTTGTTTTAGTTTTTCAATCCCAAGTGCACTTATGCAATGAAGATTTTTCTCTGCTCTAATGCTCCAGAGAAGACATTTCTTGAATAGTTCATTTGATGATGAGAATAAGACACTCAAAATTATCTGATATTCTTACTTATTTGGACTCACTCTTTTACATCTTCTTTACATTTAAGATGCAGGAAGGATATGTTTGCAGCATAAGAGATGACACCTTGGAAGCTAGGGACTCAGAAGAAGATTCAAGGGTAGAAAATTGATAAAAATTAATCTCAAGCTTTCAGTGCAGTGCCAAGAGGAATCTAGTTTCAGCTTTGTAACTTGATGGGCCAAAAAGGTGACATGTCCCAGAACACTAAAAAGAGTAATGATGGGAAATGTGTTCATTGCAATGAACCTCATAAGCATCCAAGTGTTCAGGTCATGCGCACACAGTTTTAAATTGGAAATTTAAAGTTTGAAAAAAGTCTTAAGCTTTATGTGAAGCCTAGAGAAGATGTGCTAGAAAATACTGTGGTTCATTCAGATTCTTTAATAAGGCATAGACTGACAAATGGCACGGAGACTAGAGTGAAGATGGGATGATGAATCCCAAAGAACCCATAAAAGTCTAACAGAATATAATGTCTGAAGTCAGGTTTATTGACAATACAAATAAAGTAATGTTTAACATTGTGAATGATCAAACCACCGAGGTAGAGCCTCTGCCTCTTGGAAACTTGGCCAACGCTGGATGCCTGCAAGGTGCTTGATGGGCCACCTTCTCATACATGGTAGTTAACCCTCCAACGCCCAGTATAAGGGTTACTGGGTAATAGAGCAGAGCTGGGTTAATAGACCATTTGAACTGGGAGATCCAGTGAGACAACCTACTGCCCCTTCAGGCTGCACACCTGATCAGCTCAAAGGAAGCTCTTAGAAGGCTGTTTTGGGACACAGAGTCCTCTCGTCGCTCCCGTTTTGCGGCTGCTTCAGACTGGTTTGTTCACTCAGCGCTTTCAGTTGTCAGCTGTGACACTTCCCATAGATGTCAGAGTAACCAAAACTGAAGGGAAGGCCAGAATCAAGAGCAGCTTGAAGCTTTGCCCGGTAACAAGTTGGCAAACTCAGTTATCATGTATATCCTACTATCACTCCAGGGCAACCGCGCAATTGTAAATGGATTTTCTTCCCTGGGTGTCTCATGGAGAGCATTCCCAGGAGGTACACTGACTCACTAAACACCCACTAGGTCTTGCTCTAAGCCATCTCGTTTGGTCCAGTTAGTTTTTGTATGTGCTAGAGGGCACAAGGAAACACTGCAGAGGACATGCCTCACTGTGCAGCTGATTGTTTTTATCATTCCATCATTTTTATCTACCTCTGCCTGAAGCCTGGGTTACAGTCCTGAAAGAGTGATACCCAAGTTTTCTGGCTGCACAGATTTGCTGCAGATAAACTCAGAGTATTTACACTGATTTGAAATTATTCCTTTTTTGATAAACAAGGTTTGAATTTCTCATATATTTAGGATTGAGAAAGCCATAATTCAAAACCGAATACAGATCCACTTCCCAGCATGTCCAATTAAAAAAAGAAAATCAAACAAAAGAATTTATTCCATTATAATGTGGCGTGCCATGGAAAGGGGTGCTAAAAATGCCTTTCAGATGGGAGGAAGAATGAGATCAGGAACAAGCCAGAGAGCATGGAGGTAATTTATTCTGTGTGCAGCATGAGGAAGCAGACTGACAGAAGGCTCAAGGAGTCAATCTTTAATTTGTGTCTGTGAGTGTGAGACTGGCAAAACTTGAGCCAAGCTCTGCAAGTCTGTGGCCACAGCAGGAGGAGTTCATGATCTCTACACATGGTGCACAGCAGTTCTCCAACCTGTAAGAATTTAATACTGCAAGTTTTCAAACATGCACCTCACCAGAGCAGGAACCACTCAAAATGACCACTCCTCAATCAAACCCAAGATCTCTGTGCTCTGCTGGTCACCTCTGAAAAGAGTCAAGCTCTAGCAATCACCAGGCCTCCACCAAAATTGCTGCTATCAGTCAGTCCGTTTAACTTAAATGAAGAATGATTCACACAGGCAAAATGTAGTAAAAGTTAGAGGCAGTGATTGCCTCTTTGATCAGGCAGAGCTGATCAAGATGAGCTCCTCTGACACTGATTCATTCTTCCAAGGCACTATAGTAACCTCTTTGACAGCTGATACAGATGGAGAGGAAGACATGCTCTCCACAGCCAGTGCTGATCTCTGGTGGGAGATGGCAGTGAACAGCCCACCCCTCACTGAAGCCAGAAAGCAGCCTGGTGCCTGTGTGCTCTGCCTTGCCTTGACTCCTGAGAGGTAGGAGGCACCCATTTGTCTTCCCTAGACTGCTCTGTAGGAACTGGAAATGTTGCCAAAGGGACATTGCAATGAACCTCATGAGCATCCAGCCAGCTATGGCTCACTATCCCATTCAAACAAATCACAGCACAGTGGTGAACCACATCTCCTTCTCAGGACTCTCCTTCTGCAAAGGACTCACACCTTTGAGCTTCAGGAGGTCAGTTACGTGCATGGTGGGTGAATTAGGAGGCAAAGCTTGATTTATAGTAGGGGAAAATCCATAGCACATGGCACACCAACAAGGTAGAATGTCTGTAGGCTTCAGTGCAATTCCCACAGATTCATTTCTCCTTTGCACAATTTCCCAAGCAAGAAGACAAATAATGTTTTAATAATGGCAATTGGCATTTTTAAGGTTCTAAATTTTTGGTATTCCTGCAGAAGAACTCTTACCCTCATTAAGTATAGATTGATTTCACCAATCTTTGCTCCAACTGTGAGCAGAACTTGACAGTGTAGAAGATGCTACACAAACACAAGACAAAATGTGAATTATTTTGACAAGCCAAGCAGATAAAGAATGGCAGGAGAAATCATTGTGGAAAGAGGGCAAGATATCTTATTCAAGGCTGTTCCTTGGGTCAGTGGTAAATTCAGGGCAGACAGTTGACTTACATAGGCTCTCCTAACAGATAAAGTGTGAGAGTCTGTATTTGTTACCATCCAATAGAATCATTACATGTGCATTGAATTTTCTGTGGCAGGGGTTCTTCATATTACTAAATTCTTTGAAATAGTGATTTAGCTGCTGTAGGTTAGTACATGAGGATTTTACTGTCACAGGGAAAAGCCACTATTTTCAGTCTTTTAAAAAACATGTTCTGGAGAAGGAGGTGAAACAGCTGAAAAAACTTACTGCACATGGCCAATGGAAAAAGCAACAAATGACAAAAGTTAAAACATGTTGCAATAAATGAAATCAGCTATACTTTATCCTAGAGATTGGTTCATATGGTCTTAACCCTACGTGAAGGGAAACCTGATATGTTTTCCCTAGTGCAAAATACTCTAAAGCAAACTTTGTGAGCTATGTCCCGTTAGTTCCTCATTCACACATGACTACACAAAACAATTCTGAGCACTTATTTTAACAATTAGACTGTTTACTTTTAAAAATAAACTTTATTATTAAAGTTGAAAAAATTAATACATAATACTTTTATTTAAAAAGAGGATTAGATTATCTTTAAATTTGATGCAAAGAAATAAATGCCCTTGAAACTGAATTTTTCTGTTCTTGAAAAATAATCTAAGGCTTTCTATCCATTCATGCAAAATACTTAAGCAGATACATACTCTGTTCCTTACTTTTATATGAACACCCAGAGCAGTTCAAGAGCTTTTTCAATACAATCTTTTGTGACAGAAAAGCAGTTTCTGCAAAATCAAATTTCCACAGGGAAAATTTATTGAGTTTCTTTTTCTCTAGGGAAAAGGGAATTTAAATATTTGGTTCTGAAACATGCTTTGAAGTGTAAGAATTACCTCCAAGCTTAAAATTCTGCTTTCTGGCATCTATAAATAACCCGTGTGTCTCTCAGTCATACACATAGGCAATGTTAGCAATCAGTCTGGGTCCCAGGCAGTTACTCCTGAAGGACACAGAAAGGCATCCATTCTCACTTAATCTGTGTTTCAAACTCGACTAAATACAATTACCAGTCTTTTGAGAGACTTTGCAGATGGGAAAGCATTGCACATTTTGTATTTTCAGGTGGAATTGATAATAGCTGGGAGTGTAAAAGTTTGGTAGTATTTAATCCCGTGGCACTCCCCTATTGATGAGGTTTCTTGTTATTTTGCTCCCCTACTTTGTCCCAGAAAGGGGTGACCAGTTCAATTCTGCACAACACTGCCTCTGGTTCACAGCAGGGACAAAACTGAGCTGCAGTACAGTCCTGGTTTTTCATTGTGAGCACTGGCAATTAAAGTTGCTGAACTATCAAAGAGAAGCTCCAAGTTTTTGGACTTGAAATGTGAGTTTGCTCCACATAGACTCTGGGCTAATCATTTACTGGGGATTTTTATTGGTTGTTATCAGTTATTATATATTTGCTGCATGTTGCAATGGTTATAAGCTATATCCATTATTTTGTCTGCTACTGCTGGCTGTTTTGTAATCTGAATAGTTTGTACCATGGCTGGGAAGATGAGAAAAGCATAGGCTATAATAGAAACAAAAAGACCTATTAGGTTAAAATGATAAATTATTATAACTAAATCCTCTGAACATTCTTAAATTAATACAAGATTAAATAACACTACTAATAAGGGTTTGGAAATTAGTGGATAGTAGTTAAGTGGAAATAACACTCCTACTAAAGGTTAAGCCAGTATTCCTTGTGGTCACCTGGTGTGCTGGCTGTTTATTTCTTCTGTCTTGAAAACCATGTTCTCCTGTTAACAAAGACCAAAAAGCAGTACACACCTATTTCTGGAAATGAGATTTCAGTGAGTGTCAAGAAGTACAGAATCAAGTGTACAATTGTGTTGTTCAGTATCCCACACATGGCAATGAAGGTGAACCAATATCTGCAAAGGGTGAATGCAAAACTCTGTTCTGCAGAACACTTATCTGACACCTTAAAACCAATGCCTGAGATCATATAACATTTCAGAAGTGCAGTGTAACAAGACAACTGGACAGCTATTAACACTGGAGATTGAGCTAGCTGTAGTGTCTATATTGTCTGTGTTTCCTATGTCTGTGCTGGGCTTGTTGCACCCCATATAGAAAAGAAAATTCATATGTAGGGAAGAAGCATTCTGAAGGAAACACTGGTGTGTACTGCAGTATGTTGTCCATATAATTCTCCCTCCTGTTTTGGACATTGTAATAGCTGCAGATGAAACTGAGGTCTTCATTGTGTTTTACCTGATTTTACTTATCACAAAGTACAGCTAGCCCACAAGTGTTGTAACCATAAGAAAAACAAAACAAAGTTTATAGTAGCATCATTTTTTTTTTTTCTTTCTAGAAGAGAACTGGAAATATTCATGAATAATGGGAACATCTGACATCATATCAGCAAGGTTAAAACTGAATTGATTTCCAAGGAGCATCTTGTAAAAATCAGCTGTAAGGCAAAACAAGGAGAGGCAGATTTGGATAGGGTGCAGCTGCCACATGACACAGGACAGGCTCTGGTAGCCCTGGGCTGAGCTGAAATGAGGTCCTGGGCCATGATCAGGTGTGGGGAAAGGCCTCAGGAGATGCAGGGCCAGAAAGGGCTGTAGATGCTCAGGTATCTTTGCTAGGTACCCCCAGGGCCCAAGTCCATTTACTAGCACAGTCACCCTTTTTCTCTTAAAAGTCTATAAATGGTACTGACAGAGAAAGAAAGGCTCACAGAATGTGAGGGAACAGCAAGGCTTTCAGAAAACTTGAAATCCTTAATTAGATGCAATTATTGGAGAAGAAACTGTCTTTTCATGGTGCTCCTCATACTTGTAAAACCCACCTCCTGCCAAAGGTAGCAGGAACTTTAATGGTAGACCCTGTGTAAGAACTTTATGAAGGGAACATTTTAAAATAAGTAAATAAATTGCCCCACTGAAACTGGAAAAAAAAAAAGGCAACTCCAGATGTGTTAGTTTTACAGGAAATCCTGTCTCACTTGCATGGATATAGAGAGCCTGAAAAACAGCAGAACCATTAGGTAGCAGAGGTGAGAGAAAGTAAGTTACAGAAATACTTTACAAAGGAACACTATTCACCCTCTGTATATCTGGAGTGCACATACAGAAGGTTGCACTCTTTACCAGAGATGTATAAAATCCCTGTACAAGGTACTCTTTCTACAGCTGCCCTTGAGATATGTCACAGAGCATCCCTGTTGCTAGACAGCTGCTAATCCTGTGTTAGCCAGTGTAGCCTAACCTGCTTCATCAGTGGAAGAAAGCCTTTGTCTGTCACAAAAACCTCCTCTGAAAAAAAGAAAAAAATGTCATCTGAAAAAGAAAATTAGTCTTAAAATAGGTCTTGAGAAAAAAAAAAAAAAACAACAACAAAAAAAAAAAAAAAAAAAAAAAAAAAAAAAAAAAAAAAAAAAAAACAAAAAAACAAAAACCAGACCTGGGCTCTGTTAAGCAGAGGGTTAGAAAGTAGGTCTAGATAATGAAACTATTTTTCTTGATGTTGTCCTGTCCTGAGACGCAGGTGGGAATTTGCAGTGGACCTGGCAAGGAGGGAGCACTTTGACATCACCCTCCCTTACAGATCACAGCAGATGGTGAGCTGGCAGTTGCTCAGGTGCCAGCCCATCCCGTGTGCATTTACCCCCAGCCAGATGCACACATCAAGCCTTGTCTCTGTAAATTCTTTATCTGTCAAGTTGAAATGCAATGATCTTACTAATATATACAGGATTCAAAGTGGGGTGGGCCTTATAGGTCAAAATTAGCCCAGAATTAATTATGTGCCAAATAGCAAAACTTTTGAGAAGCATGACTTAAACCCTGTTCTAGAAGCTCTATAGACACTGGTTCACACCTAGCAAGTGCCAGGGTTAAGGACAAAGAACTTTACCTATTTAACTTCAGTTCATACTGTGAAAGAAATCCCAGGCTTGAGCAGAGCCAAGCCAAGCTTAGACTGCAAATCTGACACTGTTTTGTTCAGTGTGGGACAACTATGGTTTAAAATGCAAGGAAATAAGACAGAGTGACCCAGAGCACTTCTTTGGTTTCATATTCCCCTTTGCTTGCTATTTTGGATTAAAACCTGTATGATGCAAGGAAGAACTTTATTATGAAACGTTCACTGATTTTGCTGTGGGCAGACAGATGAGTTTTTGGTGCCGGCTTTTATCTGTCATCAATCAGTATGCAATGCTTAGTGCTGGAGTGTAATAAAGCAGTTCATCAGAGTGTAATTTGCAATAGGGTGAAAACATTTACCATAGAATCATAGAATATGCTGAGTTAGAAGGGACCCGTCCAGATCATTGAAATCCAACTCCATGCCCTGCACAGGACACCCCAAGAATCACACCATGTACCTGAGAGCATTGTCCAAACACTTCTGCAGCTCTGACATGCTTGTTATTGTGACCTTTGTTTGAGCATGTGTGACATTTCTGTCTATTGTCCATAAGGAAACCCAAATGCAATACTGAAGCACCCATTTATGCCCTAAATATTCAAGATACTAGAGCTATGTCTTATTTCATCCTCAAAAATTACTGCATGTATACTTTCAATAACTGCTTTGTAGTATTTTACACAAAAGTGGTTTTTTTTTTCTTTTTGGTTTCATAACAGGAACCCTAAAATAATTTTCCACAGCTAAAATACTATTTGTGTCTGGCTTTCTGCTGCATGGATAAGCTTTATATCCTGCATTGCAATAAGTTATTCTTGCTGCAGAGATTGTCATTATTCTAGAAAATCAAGGCACTGGACCATATCCAAGCACTCAGAAACCTCAGTGATAACAAAGAATTTACATGTAGGGAAGGTGAAGTACAGTTCTGTGCCATCTGTATATCACTGGCTTTTAAATCCAGTTCACTTTGTGGCTGGATTCATGTAGACATTGAAAGAGACTAGAGAAAGAATGGGTCTTTGTCTACTTGAAGACTTACTTTGGATTCATGCCACCTGTCAGACTTGACATAAGGTCAACAGTGCCAAATACTGCAAAGATATTAAGGAGAATAAGAATGGATTTCTCCCTTGTATCCATTGACAGCAACAGACCTTCTGTGCCAGTCATCCATCAGTGCCAGTGAGACAGATTCAGCATCCTGCCCTGGCCTCTGTCTGTGCCGCCTCTGACCCTGGATTAACATGAATAAACTTGTAAGTGGATTCTGTATGAGCTTGCCTTAGAATACCAGGTTTGATGGTAGGTGGCAGATGAACTGAAATGATGTATTCAGGACAGATTATTGTGGAGAAAAAACCCTGCATTTAGGTACGGCTAGAAATACTGAGATTCTCTCCCTGAATTAAGCATTAGGTATTTCTGTCTAAATAATAAAGCAGCAATGTAGTATTAATATGAATCCTCAGATCCTTGACTCTTTGTTGCATGGGTGAAATGTTAGTATAAATTAGCAAGCTGTCTAATTTCCCAGAGCTCAGGAATCCCCTCAGTTGAACTGGGACCACCAAGCTTGGGGATAGGGAGGGAAATCTCCATAGAGTGCTACTGCACAGGCACATGGGCACAGGAGACCTCTGTAACATGTGTTAGCAAAATTTTAAAAATTCAACAGAAATTTGTTATGTGTTGCAATTCAGAGTGCACCCCAAAGAAGCACTCAGCAGATGGCTACAGGGTTCCTCACAAGTTACCAGTTGTAATGGTTGTCACTCTGGTTCTTTTGCACCCTAGTGCTCTCTCAAAGATCTTTTTGTCACCATTCACAACAATAAAAAAGAAACATTTTACCAAAGCCTATAAATCTCTGGTGGAGCCTGCTGTTCCCAAAGTAAGAGCTTTCCCTTCAGTATGTCTCTCCCATGTTAAGAGGCTGGATAACATAGGCAGAAAGAACAGACGAGTGACCACCTTGTCCTGGCTACAGAAAATCCAGTAAGTCAGCCTGATTTGTGTTTTGATATTAGGCTATTAGGGATGGCCCATTCTTTAGGCAAATTGTTAAGAAATGGCTACCAAAAGTGTTTTATCATCCATGATTCAATGAATGAACAACAAAAATAAACCAGATGAGCATCAGTGAAACTTTGGAGAGCTGCAAAATGTTAAATCTTTCCTTTCTGCCTCGTGCAGGCTTCTAGTTATGATTGATAGGAGAACCTTAAGTTCAGCAGAGGGGACATTTTAAACAATAAGTTCCCCATGATTTCAAGTGCAATTTTTCTTGTGCTCCATTTGACATGTGGCAGGATCTAACAACATTGATTTGAACTCATCTAGTGAAGTGCCTGAATTTCTTGCAGTTACAGTGAAAGTTATGGAAATAGGAATACATTAAAATGACCAGATATTAATATATTGTTTTGGAGACCAAGTGGACTTATAACAACCATGACAGTTTTTGTCTGAATTTGAGTTAACTGAAGGAATCATTCCTATCATAAAATTAAATATTCACATCCATTATTATTATTGGACTAGAGACAATAATTTAAACTAATATCAAGATGCATTTTTAAAAATCATCAATCTGCCATCTTAACTACATTATATTCTACCTTCAGGCTCATGTTGTAGTTTTTATGAACATGATTCAAATAAATTGGCTCTTTTTCCTCGGTGGCTTCTTTAATTACTTTGTTATTATCCAAGGAACTGGTTTAATTTAAATGAACACAGTGTTCTTGCTACTACTACCCAGAGAAAACACAGACTCAGAACATGCTGTTTTGTAGTTACAGTGTGTGCTTCTGCATGTGGATGCCAAAACTGATTTGGGCTTACCTGTTTACCTGCCTTCATGTGATAACAGAAAACTCCTAACGAGATCAACATAGTCACTTTTCCTGAAGACCTTGTGTCTCCAGAAAAAGAGCAAAGGTAATTAGATAGGCAATTAGATTAAAGGACGCTGTTACAGAGCATTTGTTATATACCTAGATAACAGTTACTTCATTTTATGCAAGACAATGCTCCCTTACCAACTATTTGTATATTTTTAATCAAAGAAATGTGTGTAGCAAATAAAGACAATAAATTAACAGTATTTGCTGTTGTGTCTTTATATTTCTCTTATATGGGTTGGTAACTCAGTTCCACTCATGGGTGTAAGATTCTTTCTCCCCCTCCTTTTGGTGTCTTTCCAACTAAAGTACATAATAAAATACATAAGAGGGTGTTTGAAAAAAAAAATACAAGCAAACATTGGTACTTCATAAAATATTTAAAGACCTTACAAAAACTCAAAACTGTATTTCATTTCCTGAAACAGTTATAGTTTCAAACTCCATCTATTTCTTTTAAACCAAACCCATATGTGTTCGAGGCGGTTTTAATCTGTGGAAATACTTTATTTTTGTCTGGCCTGCATGAGTGAACATTAAGTATGAAGCAACAAGTATGGCACGTCAGGATATTGAGAAGCAATTGTACTATCTCAAAGAACAAATTGTTAAAATCTGAGCAATTTCAGATTGTTTGTCTTCTTCTGTGATTAAATATGAGCTGCGTGACCACATTTTACAGCAATGGTCTAGGTAGATGGAATATTTTGATTTTTCTGTGTGTTTTAATGGGGAGAAGTCTTCCATCTGCTACAAGGCTGGCATGCTGTATCACCCCTCTACAGAGGACACATGCACTATCCATGTTCAGAGCTGTGTTCTCATGGATGGTCGTATGGGGGCCAAATCATCACACAGATTACTTGCTATTGTTCTTCCTTTATCACTTCCTTGATACTGGAGGAGCTCTCAGAGGCAGGCTGCTCAGGACAGGAGCACTGGGAGGAGCAGCTCCCAGTCTCTGGTCCCACAGCACGGACACCTTGGGAAGCCACTGCAGACCACGTGAAATGCAGCTCCTCCATGTGATGGCATTTCACACAGTGTTGTACAGACAGAAACCACTGCTCAAAACACCAGCCAGAGGAGTCAGGCTGGGTGTCTCACTGTGCTTAATCTGTGCTTGCTGTGGACAACAACCCTGGATGGCCCTGATGTGTCTCCAACATTTGATCTAATTTCTGTTGCTGTTAGTCAATTAATATTGTCATCACGAAATCAGAGGGAGAGAAAAGAGAGTATAAGAAAGCATCTGTGGTATTTTCTTTTTTAATACCATCTCTGTTGAGCATAAGGTTTATATTTGCTTAATTAGAAGTTTACTATAAACATGGTTGACCCTAAGGCCAATCTGATTTGTCTGAGAAAGGTAATAAGTTATCTGACAGAACAGTTTGATCTCTGAATAGGAATCTCAGTCCAGCTGAAGCCTGACTACATCCTCAAGCTTCCCATCCGTTTATCTCACGCATCTTTTACTGCACCACAATTCCTCTTGCAGCAGCCTCAGACAAGTCAGTAAAAAAAAAATATAAAAAGCTTGTCTTTCCCTTTCAGATGGATGCTCTGCTGCCCACCACAGCGCTACACCCTGAACAATCATTGCTTCTTGTGACTACTAGGAACGTGTCAGGATCTTGAAAGAAGTAATTAGATGCCAACTTTGGATAATAGAGTATTTAAAAATCAATTAGCCTTAATGGGAATACTTCACAAGTTTTCTCATGATTCTGCTGTTTGACACGATGTGTTGAAGTGTGTCTCACAGACAAGTAATAGCCCAGTATCTCACGGGAAAGTGAAGCCTCCACTGTGATGTACTAAGAGTGCATTTTCCTGCTTCTGGAGTCCATTCATTTCTTGCCGTACCAGCATCAATGAACTTCCTAGCTGCTGTCAGCGTGTTTAGTGCACATGTCAAGCCAGCACTGTGCTGCTCCTGACATCAAACAAACTGGCAGCTATCAAGATATTACCTTGAGCTGGCAAGAAAGAAAAATAACAGGAGAATATAAGGAACAATAACTGAAATACCTCATCTACCACCCCAAGTTTTCTATATGCTGTGGCCATAGAATAATTAATCTGCACAGACAATGACATTAAGAGCGTTGAATAGGAACAAATCGTATCTTTTGCTTCACAGTCCATGGAAGTGTAGTTTTAAAGGTGAAGTTTTCTGGAGCACATTCTGCTTTTTCATTTCTTGGGGGTCTGTCTGGAGGCCAGTGTGGTCCAGTTTGCTCCCTTGCTGTAAGTGCATCCTTAAATATCTCATACCCACAGAAGGCAGGTTACAGACAAAGCACTACTGGTCAGCTTGGTAATTTGAACACTTTTTGGATTTGTTTTATCCCTCTCTGTTTTCCCTCTGATGTTATGATGGGGCTGATTATTGACTGATCCTTGGTTCATATATCTTTCTGAATACAACTCTCCCCAAATCACATTGACTTAAGCGTAAGATTTACTTCTAAGTACATTAAAAATGCACATTTTGTTTTTATATCACTAATGAAAGGAAATCAAGGGACCAAAGAAATTCCAGTTCCTCCCCTATTCTCCTTTTTTTTTTACATCTCTGAGATCCAAGCACACAAGGAGTGGCAGATTTGGGCTCTATCCCCTTCTTTCCAGGATGTACCTTTTTTATTCCAGGGAATGACCAGCACCAACCATTTACCAAGTTCTCCTAGGCAGAATTTTGCTTCACCTTTCCTGTTGATGCTACATGCAGCTGCTACACCAAATATTACCCCTGCTAACCCACCCCACAGAGAGGTGCTTGAGAAACAGCAGGGAGATGAGATATATGAGTTTCAGAGCCCAGTATAGTGAATATTTTGTCCCTTATCCCCAGCAGCAAAGTGCCAGCAGGGCAGATCAAGCAATCCCCTCACTTTGCAGCAGCCCTTTGCCTGGGGGAAAATCCAGGGTCCAGTGCCTCATACAGCAATTGCCCTCTGATGTCTCAGATATGTGCTGTAAATCCTGGGCCGGGGATAGAAGGGAACAGAGAACATCAGCCCTGCTTTGTCCCCACTATTTATTGATTAAAACACCCCATCCTACTTGCATACACACACACACACACAAAACAAACAAAGAAACAAAACCCAAACCCAAAACAAATCCAAAGCAAACAGCTACTATTGAATTATTGGCCAAACCAACTTGATGTTTTGCTGGTGCTGTTTTTTAAAATGATTTTGGTGTTGAGCTAGTTTGATATATTTTAAATATTTCAGGAATTGAACAGAATGGCTGCTCATGTAGTAGGTAAATATTTGTCTGCTGTGCATACTAAGAGCACAAAGGTACTGCATGGGCAAGGAAATAGCAAAGATATTTAAAAATGCTTCATAAGCTAAGTAAACAAAAACACATATATAAATCAAAAATAGCATAAATCAAATTTTGTCTGTGGGGTGCCCTTTCGAGCATCAGAGCGTGGGAAGAGACTGCTGTGAAACATTAAAAAAAAATAGCTCTATTTGCATCATTTCAGTGGTTCCAAACAAAACAGCCATCATTGCATGAGATGAATAAGGGATGCACTTTCCCCTGTCATTTTGCCTGGCACTTTCTGACATGAGCTCAAACTTTAAGCAGCACTCAGCCAATCCTGCAGCATTTTCATATCACTTTGGCCATAAAATAAATAAATAAGCAAACCCACCCAGATGCAGCAGCATATCTGCGTAAATGGATTGTTCAGAAATCTCTCCTTGAAGTTAGTTTCTCAGGCTTTTTAAATGGGTTGCCTTGGGCTCATATATCTCTTTAAGTACCAACACTATGAATCACCTTAAAGAACTTCTTAAAAAAAATGGGAAAAAGAAAAAAAACCCTCTCCTGTTGTAATAAAAATGAAAAATGGAGCTCCTTCTGGCTTCCACTATCTAAGAACTGTGTCATTGCTTTCTTTTCCTTCTTATTCTAGTTTGTAGACTTAAGGAATCAACATTTCCCAGGATTTGGCTGACAAATATTTGTATATGAAAGCACCTGCATGATTAAACAGAACAACATGCTTTTAGCTTGTCCTTTACTGTGCTTAGCAATCAATTCTTTTGCAGATTTGCATGGTTATGGTGGCACAGTAGCAAGCACCTCTAAGCACTTGTTTCATCTACCCCACTTTTGCAAGTGCTTATCTTTCAAATATATTAAAAAATATTGCTTTGGGCTGTGCAAGGTAATAGCTAGGACCTCGAGAAAGGCACAGGACCACTGCTTCACACTGCTCCTGGAAGCAGATGGGAATGTAGGGTATGGCAGCACCATGTCCCCTTTTCCCAAAGCAACAGGTAGGATCAGATAACTCAGTTGGAGTAGATGGACAAGACTCCCTCTTAGCTGCCCCCATCATGCTGTTGGCTGTTTGGTGGGTTTATTTAATGCTGCTGTTGCCAGTAAAGGCAGCCTGCAGCAGAGAGGAGGCTCCTGTGTGCCTGTCCCACTCCCTTGGGCATGAAGCCAACCCATGTTCCCTTGTCTTTTCATCTCTCTTTTACTAAAGATGGTGAAGAATTTTACTATGTTTTTTTTACTGATGGTGAAGTATTCATTTTTAGTCATGATAATCTATTACATTTAAAAAGCAAAGTTTAGAATTGGGGATTGGTTATTTCTCTGAAGTGACTATCTTAAGACTTTAAACAAAATAACAAGACTGAATTTTGCAATTCTTTGCAAAAATCTATTGCAAGGGGGGAAAAAAGATAAAAGGAGAGCAGTAAAAAAAATCAGGGCTGTATTTAGCATCAGAATATGTTCAAGTATGGAAGTATTTTCTGTTTTCCAGTCAAAGGAGACAAAGGATGGGAATACAGGGAGGGAAGGCATCCCATTGATGATTTTGTTTGTAACTGTCTGGTTTCCTGTTCTAATTTGTTTTCATAGAGGCTTTCCCTTCATCAGCCCACTGCCTGCTCTGCTCCTGCTTTTGAGCCCTTTCAGGTCTGAGAGCAGCTGTGCTAGCCTTGAACATCACTGCATAGCTGGGCAGAGCCAGTGATGACCCCGTGGGATACTGAGAGGCTGCAATATCCCCCGGGGTGCTTTGATACAGATTAGGGTCTGGAGGTACTGAAGACAAGCCCCTTTTCTCCTCTGATCTTGCCATCAGGAAGTGCAGAGGAGGAGGGGGACCATTTCACCTGCACTCTGGGATCTGGCATCGAATCACCTTCTGGGGATGGGATGCAGAACACGAACAGAATAAATTCATCTGGAAGGAGCTCTTGTGCCCAGAGAACAGTCCTATAGTCAGGAGAGTGAAGCTGTGCATTTATATGCAGTGTGGAGGGTTGGCGAGGCTGCTCTCTGTGCTCCAAGCACTCTCTTGCTTAGACTTCAACATGACAGACAGCCATCAGGTGCAGACACAGATGGGAGATGTAGGAATTCTTCCTAGAGAGGACTGAAATAGCTCCTGACATTCAGAGAGCTGCACTGGAGATGGACACTTCACAGAGATGTGGGTAAAAACTGCCGTGGCTCAACGTGAGGGGGTGGATAACGTGGAAGAAACTCTGTCTCCTGCGGAAAATATCTTAGCACATCCTGAAAAGAGGTGTCTTCTCTGGGCTGGGAGCACCTGAAGCAGCTTAGCCAACTCCTCTGCTCTCATGGAGCAGCTGAAGCAGTTGGAAATTTGATATTCTTTTCCCACATCCAGGTTTGAGTGCTCCTCACTGCTGCTTCAGGGAATCCCAGGTGCTGCTACCTGCCCACTGTGAAGGGCCCACTTCAACATTCCCTGAAATGCAGGGGCACATCACATGTCTTCCCTGAATTATGCACAGATCGGTTATTGAAACGGAGGTTCAGGGTTACCTTACTAACAGCCTTGAAGGATTGAGCACTGAAGTGGTACTCTGTGCAAATGGATCAGGAATTTTCTTTCCATTCAATCATCCCTTTCTGTTTGCGGTGTGAGCCTTTCTTTTCCCACATACAACAAATTGCAGCGCCAGGTTTTGGGCTGCCACTGCTTTTGTACTTCTGGTTTGGTTTTTTTTAATGTGCCCATGGAAGCAAAGAGCAAGCAGAGTAATCTTAGGTGGAGTAGAGATGCTTCAGATAGGAGCTTGTTAAAAACCACCACCTCTGCATGGTGAGGTGAGAAAAATGGCATCCAGTGTTGTACTTTTCCAAAAGAAAAGGAAGAACGTGGCAAATTAGCAGCCAGGAATTAAAGACAGGTAAAATGCCGCATTGTCTCACTTGGACAGGATTGGTGTTGGTTAATCAGTGCTTCAGCAGCTAAGCTGTGAAGGGATGACACACACCTCAAACCTGTGGTGATTCACAAGCAGCACAGCACATACCAGCAGGAGCAGCCATGGGATTCCACATGAGCAACGTTCTTTCATTCAGAAAGGTTTCAACAAGCCCTAACTCAGCCTCTCACAAATTCTCTATCAGGGAAATTCTTTGTCCTGCTTCACTTCTATCCGGTCCCGGGCTGGAATGAAGAAAATATTTAACCGTGCTCATTCAGAAGCACTACAAATAAGGAGTGCACTGAAAGCACAGAGGGATTTTCACGTAAAAAGAGTGAAAAACCTTAGAACGAACAGCATTAGATCAAGGTGCAAACCAGCAGCACCTGCACTTTTATTACATGCACACACACACACAACAGAGATACACGCAGACCCCAAATTGCCTGGTTGGCACTTATCCTTTCTTTAATTTCTGAGGAATATTATTGAAATGAACCTTGGATATTGTATTCTGAAATGGGTATAACACAACGCCTCAACCTGCCCCCATACTGCAATCTTTCATTCCAACCCCAGCCCCAACCCCAATGGACTTGTCAGCAGTTTCTATCATTAGCAACATAATCCCTCCTCTCCCCCTCTCTTTCTTTTTTATGTTTTCCCAGGGCTGCACCAATAATGAATAATTTACCAGTGTGGAGAAAGAAAAGTGTCACTACTGGAGTCTCAAGGCTCATCACTCACAAACCTGTCACATGGTCAAGAGTCATCAGTGCCATTATTTGTGTGAAGAGAAATTAGCACTAATCTACTGCTGAGTCTCTTGCTCCAGCCACTGTAAATGGTGCCAGATTCTTAACAGAGCAGATTGTCTGTGCCACTACAAATTGCTTATCTCAGTAAAGTTTAAAAAAGGAAAAAAGCCTCCTCACTCACTTCACAAAGGACATCTCACATGTGTTTAGAATTAGAGGAGAGGCACTGTAATGCAAAGGGCTGTTACCTTTCCCACACTGGAGAAGTGCTAGAGATTTGATTTGCCTCTCTGGTATTAATAAATAGCATTGAGTCCAGAGAAGGGGATCCAAGCAGGGCTTTCAAAGGTGCAGATTCCTGTGCAAAAAGGAGATAAGGCTTTCCATGTCACAGAATAAGCATGGGAATGCTAAGATTTTCATTTTAGGGAGGAAAGGAAACGCCCTGTACTGAAGTATGAAACATAAACAAGGCACAAAATAGAACAAAATGGTGCCTTGAGTAAATAATCAGGGCAACAATGAGAACTATTGTGTGAGGGGCATCCTCCTGTGAAAAAGGGAAGAGATGGGTAATGTGCTCAATTTGCTCCAGCAGTCATTTCCATCCATCAGTCCAGGGATTTTAAACCTGCTACTGTCAGCAGGTTTTTGGAACACCCACTACACAAAATCCACAGCAAAAGCAAAGCTGCCATTGGCCCAGCTCATCCCAGTGGCAGAAGAAGTGACAGCTGTGGCTCAGAGGCAGAAAATCCCACAGTCCCTCCTCAAGGCCTCCGTGGATCCCATCAAAGGGCAAGGTTTGTTCCCCACTGGGGACCAGCCCCCACATCTGGTGAAGTCCAAGCAGAGTTCTTATAAGAAAAAAACTGCTTCTGTCTCTAAAGGTTTGAAATAATTTCATTTTCTCTCTCCGTGCTTCCTTTTGTTTGAAATAATTCTCCAATATTAATTTCTAGCAAAATAAACCTGTGTGAATAAATGAATTATGAGTCTAAAATGTAGTCCTTTGGATCATGAGAGAAGCCAGCCTCAAGTCAGATACGTGACTTTATAAAACAAAATTTGGAAGCACAAACTTTTATTTTTTTATTTTGATCAGAAAAGTACTTAATTGGTTAAAAAGCCTTTCCTTTTCTCACTCTGGGAGGATATGCAGGGAGCCAGGTCTCCAGCCTGGCCCTGTGCCCAGCAGTCAGCCTTTAGGATTGCCCTGACACTTCTTGGCAGCAGAGCTTTGCCAAAACACACTCTGAGGGCAGCCCCCAGCTACAGCAGCCAGCGCAATCCCCGGGGTGGGAGAAACATGAGGAACATCACACAGCCTTGGGCTGCACTATGGTTTGCACCTAAGAGCCTCCAAGGACACCACACATCCTGAATGCCAAAAATTCACCCCCTGGCAGCCCTTGGAGGTCACTCTGTCTCCACCTGAACCTGCAACAAGACTGAGCTTGCTGTGGGGGAAAACAGGGAAGGACGGTGCAGCCTGGAGGTCTCAGTGTCACAGGGAGAGGAGGGCTCCTTAGTGCTGGGATTGGGAGGGACCCCAGAAGTGCCCAGCACATATGGAAATACGTGCATCCAAACAAAAAATGCAAACCTCTAAGAGCTTTTAGACAGCAAAGTAAGTGTGGGATTTAAAGTCCAAAGATCATTGAGCTTTTTTTTTTTTTTTTTTTTTTTTTTTTTTTTTTTTTTTTTTTCTTTAACTGGAAAAAGGCAGAATCTCACACAAGTTTTCTGTCACTTGTGCAAACTAGTGGTCCTAAAGTTGGAATTCTTGGAATTCTGACTGAATTTCCTGAGTGCCTTTCCAAAACATATCCTCTCCACTATCCCTCTTGTCTTGATTTTGATTGTATTGCCACTCAAGATTGGGAAGTGGCCATTCTTTAGAAAACTTAGCAGAGGAGCAGCCCAAAAACATCCAGATTCTCTTTCCTTCCACTTTTCCCTGCTGCTCAAAGTCATCTGTTCCACTGTAGCTGAGTGTCCCAAATCAACACACACCACTGCCAAGGAATCTCCACCTCACTGCATTCACTGCATCCCCAGGGCTGACGCCCTTGCCCAGGGTCAAGGATTCTGTTACTCATCACATCCTTGCCAAGAGAAATTACCCACTTTACGAAAAACTAAGGCATTACAAATGTTTTCTGTGACTGTGGGACCAGGAATCCTGGGAGGGAACTGACCCTCAGTGAAGTCCAGTTATTGAAGAGCAGGATGAGATCAGTGAAAGAGCTGCTTGACTGAAGAGGCATCTAGTGGTGCTGGGGATCATGTCACTGTCTCTTGCCTCTGTTCCTCTTTATCTCTGCACAGCAAATCACTGCTGCTGTTTCAGCTCACTAGAGCAAAGATGCAGAAACCTCAATTAAAGTGTTTGAAGGTACTCTTCAGAAAGAAAGTGAACATGGCTGAGATAGGCCCTATTCAGACATGGATTTTACTGCGATTTTGCTCAGGAACTCCTGATGCTTTCTAGCTCCCTGAGCACATCTGTTGCTGGAAACATAACAGTATTTACCTTGTTAAAAGCAGCTTGTGTCAAAAAGCATCAAGAAGGAGCAGAGTGGCTGTGGAGGCTCCTGGGAGAGATTTCCTCCATGTGCTGCTCCCAGCAGCCTGCAAGGTGAAGGAGAGGACACCCTCAGCCCCTTGCCTGGACTGGCTACAAAGGCAGTCTTGGCAAATCACAGCCCCTCAATTAACCACGGGAGGATTGGTCTCCACCTTCCACAGGGAGGGCAAGAAATCCAGCTGCTAAATTGCCTTACATCACTCAATTGGCAAACAAGGGCTTTCTTCATGTGGCAAGGCGTGTGTCGAAGCCATGAAACCTGCAACTGGCTTCCTCTGTGATTTTCCAGTGTCTCCACCCCCAGCATGGAATCATCAGGCTGGGTGATGGGACCCTGGTGCTGCCTGGCTAGATGAGAACCTCACAGATGACAGAGTAACACCCACAAAAGGAATTTTGGGTTCCTGCAGCTCCATCTATCCTGCCCAGCATTTCGGTCTTTTCAGTCACTTTTATTTTGCCTTCAAGAAAGAAGTTTATTATGACCTTTGCTCAGAGCAACTGGAACCAGCCTGAAAGATGAAATCTGTAACATATCTGGTGATGTCAGCTCACACTTTTCTGCAAGCCTCCCCCGGACTGAGTCACAGCAGGAGGGTTCAAAGTCAATACTCAATAGCATGAGCTTAAAGATATACTGCCACTGGCCTAATTTATTCATAATTCCAAGTGCAGTGAATTTGCCTGACTTGTTGCTGCTCCTTTGTCTATCTCCCAGTGCGAACAAAGAAGGATGCCCTTCCTATATTAGTAACAAGCTTGACGTGATTCAATTATTTTCATTTACAAATACAGCTGAAGTACTTGCTTTAGTTATTTCATAACACACATTTTATGCCTTTGTACCTTGCCAGGCATCAGACTTTAAAAAAAAATTCAGAAGTAAAAGTATTATAGGAAGACTCTGGCCATGTTTAACATGTTCATGGCAAACTGTTCTGTGTCAAATGTGCATCCCAAAGCCTTGTTCAGCAGCTGTGGATGCTTCCAAATGATGCTAAGACAGATCAGAGTAGCAATCTGCCTCAGAAAGAAAAGCTTAGATCACCCACCACATGTATGACCTCCTGAAAAAGCTCTTTGGCTGGTAAAGTCCATTAGAACCTGCTAAAGAGATGTGATGCACATGCATTGAGACCTCTGGGCACGTTGCTCTCTTGCACCATCTAACCAGGCACGAATGGCTGGTAAATGCATTGGTCTACCAGTGCTTCAATATACCATCCACCATCTAGACTGGCTGCTCTCACAAGCAGCAAGCACTCCCTAAGCAGGGGAATGTTGTTTTTGTCTCTGCAGAACTGTTGACTCATGATGCCTTGTGATACATTTCTTGCTCTGCCATGGCTCTGAGCAGGGTGGTCTCATAAACCTCTGCCAAAGCAGCTCCTACTGCAGGAACACTGCAAAACTAGTAGCACCACTCATGAATGCCAATATTTCCCAGTGATTTGATGAGCCTCTCTTGAAAAAAAATTTCTCTTTTGTCCAAAGAACTCTCTGATTGATGTAGTCTGCAGCATTTGTCTTTTGTCAATTCATGCTTGCCTCGTGATGCTGTGATAAATCACAAGTGCTATGGTGCACTAGTTGGTTTTGTTGCACTCCAAACCCATTGCAAATATAGATGTAAACCATTGCTTCAAAACTTAACCTCTTTTTTTTTTCCAGCTTTCTTTACAGAGGCATGTTTTACAACTACTGATGTCTGCTTTCTCTCACACTTTATTATTATAAATTAGCAGGGTCAAAGAGCTCCCCTTAGGAAGGTTTAAAACAACACTTTTCCCCTTTGGTTTTAATGCCCTACACCAGTTTCTGTGCCATCTACTGTGTAGCAGCACACCTCCCACTTGCCTTTGTGATCCTAAATATCTGTGCCCTGATTCATTGTTGGGGCATGCAGTGGGAGCCAGATCACAGCACTTTCATGCAGACCTTTTTATAAGAGCACAACAGTCTCCGTTAAAAGAAAGGAAATCTCTTGCTTGAGGGAAAACAAAAACACAAATGCAGGCACAAAAAACCCCACAGCAACCTTATATTATAGTCTGCAGCTAAATCTGGGGCTGTGGACCTCAAGCCAAAACATAACCACCATTTAGGGAAAGTGGCATAATATACATTGTAATTACAAGGTTCCACTACAATAACAGACCACAGAACTGGCCAAAAGGTGAGCTTAATTGTCTTTGTTGGCAGTGGGAATATGGGTAGGTTTCTTTGGCTGAATTTTTTTTATTTCTTTAAAAGGGAGAAACGGAACATTCCCCTTTCCCCATCACTCTCCACCCAAATGGCAGCTCCTACATGCTCTGTCAGCTGAGGTTAGCTCCATAACACAGATCTCTTTTCATTGAGCTATTCTTTTACTAGTAGCTGTAATGGGCTATTATCTGTGTGACACAACCTCTGGAGTGGCAGAAGACACCTCTTTCTCCTCCACTGACAGATTGAAGAGCTAAATTATAATTTAAGGAACCAGGTGCCCAATTCTGTCAAAACATCTCATGTGATGGTTTCTTATTCAAGAGAAAACTATACGTAATCAAGTAAAAGCATATGAGGGTTCCAGGTCTAAAAAGAGATATCAGAGACAATATCAAGTAAGTGATGTTAATGCAAAGATGGCCTTCTAGCTATTGTGTGCTTAGGGTTTAACAGCTTAAGAAAAGCTCAGTAAGGAAAACAGATATTGCTAGCTTGGCTAAAATCAAAATGTAAAAATAATTCCGAATCAAAGTGAAGTTGACTGTCTGAATTTCACAGAACAAACAAGAGAAGAGAAAAATTAGTTAATTCCACAGGTAAGACAAAATATCTAACAGTTTTAAATTCTTTCATTTTGAAGACTTTGTGGTTTTAAAGCTTATGAGCTAACACATGAGATACTGTTATGCTAAAAATTTAGTGAGTGTTCTTCCACTCAAATGGACAGAAGACGAATTTAAAAACATTAAATGATACTACTTAAAGGATTATATGTAACATTCCCAGTGCAAGTTTAAACAAATGTCAAGGTGCCCTGCTCTTGGCATCCCAAGTCTGATTTGTAAAGCAGCTTTTAGATAATTTAAAAGCCAGAAATGGTTTAAAAGAAAGAGAATTTGATGGTATATATAACAATTTATATTGTCTGTCTCATACCTCATAACTTCTACCCATTCCTGTGTGACAAGCGTTGATGGGAATGCTTGTGAGGTGTTTTCACTCTATGTTGAAACAAAGCCTTTGATAGTATTTTTCTCCCAACTCTAAGTTATTTATGTATTTATTTACTTTTCCTATGTGCTGGTTTTTGCTGGAGTAGAGTTGGTTTTCTCCACAGCAGCTGAGGTAGGGCTGTGGTTTGAATTTGTGCTGGAAAGAGTGTTGATAATCACAGGGATGCTTTAGCTGTTTCTGAGCAGGCTTACACAGAGTCAAGGCCTTTTCTTCTGTTCACCCCAGCCCAGCAGTGAGCAGGCTGGGGGTGCACAGGGGAAGGTTTGGACAGCTGACCCTAACTGACCACAAGGGTGGTCCATAACCTATGGAATCACACTCAGTACATAGAGCTGGGAGAAGAAGCAGGAAGGGAAGGATGTTTGAAATGATGGTGTTTGTATTCCCAAGTAACCTGTCCTGATGGAGCTCTGCTGTCCTGGATAGGGCTGAACACCTGCCTGCCCATGGAAAGTGCTGGATGAATTAATTCTTTAGCTTTGCTTGTGCATGGGGCTTTTCCTTGACCTATCAAACTACCTTTATTTCAACCCACAGGTTTTCTCACTGTTACTCTTCTGAATCTCTCCACCTCCTCCCTGGGGAGACTGAGCAAGCAGCAGGCTGTGTGGTGCTTCTTTGCCAGCAAGGTTTATACCCCAACACCCTATGAAATATATCTTGATATTCTGGGGATAAACCTAAGAGGAGACTATGGTAGTGGTCTTAGGGACAAAGCCACTTCTAACCCAAAAATTTTACATTGATAACATCCGCTGAAGGTGGCTGGTAAACTTTACAGAATTCAGCTCACAAGAGTTCTAATACAGCACTCCTGCTTTGGTTCAAGCAGGGACATCTTTGATCTCTTTCCTGAACTCAGCTTTGAGATGGTTTCAGAGACACACAGCATGTAGGAGTACAAGGTGAGCTTTACCACTGGGATTTCTTTTGACAGTCACAATCACACATCAAAAGAACTGAGATAAGCCAATTTAAGATAAAGGAAACATGACACAGTGTTTGCTGAATGCTGGCTGTTCTGTTTGGATCGAGTGATGCCCCCACCCCAAGACATCTGGGCAGGTCCTGTGGGAGTGAATTACAGACTTTGCTCTTAACAAAACTCGTGCTCACTGTCTGAAATTTAATTTTAGAGCTAATTCTCTATGAGTCTCCTCTTTGACTGTAAGATTCCCTGCCCTTATGGGCAGCATTCTCCACAGCCAAGATCCGTTCAAATGAACTGTCTTCTCACAGCTGGGGCAGACCAAAGTAGAAAGTAGTTCCTCTTCCCCTACATGTATTTAGGGGCTAAGAGGCCAAGCCTCCCTGTTTTAATCCAGTTGTTTCTGTATCCATGACAGGAACACCTTCCTGTCCTCTCTTTATGAACCCTGTTTCCATTCTCAGCTGGGTTAGTGGAGCCAGATCCAGCAGCACAGAACTGGAGGCTCTGCAGTCACAGCTGCACACACTGCATCTATCCATGTTAATGGTGGTAACAAACTACCTGTTCCCTCTTTTTGTCCTTCCTCTGTCATCCCACACCTTAAAACCAAAGGAAGAAGTAACTGCTGCTGCACTTAACTGTTGAGAGCCTTCCTTCACTACCCCTGCCCACATCCAATTACTCCTATCCTGACTTCAATAATTTACCTGGAATCACAGCAGGGAATTGCTCTGCTCTGATGCTTTCCTGAACAGTGGTAATGATCAAAAATATGTCAAGACACAGAAAATTCACAATTTTCAGTCTATTCCAGTGATAATTTTTTATCCCTTATTTTTTCTTCTTGAAACTCAGAGATCCCAGACTGCTTCCTGAAGAGTCCTTTAGCACCCAATGTGTTGTCAGCCTGGAGGTGAATCTAGAGCACTTGTGTAATCTTTCAGTCTCTTTCTCAACAGAATAACTTAGATTTGTTGAAGCTTGCAAATGCAAAGCTTTCGCTGTCTAGCTTGGGAAACACGTTTGTATATCTCTATACACACATGCATACAAATCTGTTTAATTTCCATTTGAATCTTCAAACATCTTTTTTGAAATGTGTCCATCATGAAGCCAGAGCTGTAGCTACTTCCTACTTTGTGATTCAATGGCTGCATTAACTATTTTGCAAAAGCTTGTGATTTGGAGCTCACTTTGAACCATTTATGCCTAAGATCACTACTTTTGGAGGCACTGCTTGCCAGATTCACTGCTGTGAAAGTCTGCCACCATTCTTACCCCTGCTCCTCTCTCCACATTTGTCTTTATTGAAATGCATTTTTTTTTGTCTTGACCAGTTTGCCAAGCCTCGTGTATCACTCTGACTTTCTCACCCTTACAAGCATTTATTTTTCTGTCTACTTTTCCATTATCTGGAAAAGTTGCCAATTGTCATTTTATGAGTATATAATGAGCACTGAACTACAAATAAATATACTTACAGATTACAAGCAATTTTATATGTGTTTGTATTCATTTTGTTCTTACATCCAGATTATTTATCAATGCTCTGAACACAGGATGACTCAAAATGGCTTGTAACATGACAACTTCTCTGTATATGATTTCTCAAGACCACTGAGACCCTTGAAATTGCTGTCTCGGGGTCTCATTTTTCAATTGCAACACCACTCAATATTAAGACAAAATCTCTGTAAAATTTCTATGTATTGTCAAATAAACTCACAGCCTTGAATCATGAGAGCTGCAGTGATGAAAAGTGGTTCTGAGCAGAGAGCTGCTGGCCATGAGTAGACAGTCATGGGGCCTAGTGATCCCCATCCTGAAATATTTCTGATTTAAATCTTCTATCAGTCTTTACATTCAGGTACTCTGTGTTGTTAACATTCTAGCATGGCACCAGCCTCTTGAAAATTATTCCCCCAGTGTTCTTAGCCTTGCTAAACAGATTTTTTTCCTGTCTCTTGTCTCTTTATTAAATTTGTAGACTTCAAGCCTTCTATCTATAGTATTCTTTCTACTTATTAAGTATTGGTGGTTTGGGATATTTTTTAACCTCTAATTCCAGCAGTTGGGTCCAATTTTAATGAGAGGCAGCCATGCAATACTACAAAGAGCCAAGACCTCCAGCAATATGCTACCCACACATTCACCAGCTCATTCTTGGCTTTCCCTGCCTTTCTGTCACCCAAGAGCTCTCCTCCTGTGACCAATGCCTTTCTGCACGACCTCACATATTTCCATTGAGGACTACCACCACCAGGACAGGATTCCCAGGGGACCCATGATCGTGGCAGCCACTGCAACCTCACCTTTCTCCCACCCTGGCTGTGCAGACCAAAGGCAGAGCATGCACACCTCCATGCAGAGATCTGTGCCAGTGGCTGGGCTTTGGTCACCACAAGAAGGAGCTGCCCTCCTTCAAGCCATGCTGGTGACACAACTGCAGAGGATCTGTGGTGCACTTAGGGGGGTTTTAATGACCCCATTAAGCCTTTTGAGATACACAGGTATTAGTTATAGCAGACATTGGAACAACAGCAGCTCCCCTTTTGGTTGTGTTCTATTGGTATTGGTATTTCTAACATCTCAAACAATTTATTCTCTAACAGAATACAGACTTTTCCAGGAACAGCAGAGTAGGGTGAGACTGAATTTCAGTGTAATAAAAAAAACAACAAGCTTTTCAGATTTTTTTTAAACATCATAAAAGGAGAAAGAAAGGCAGCGAGCCCATTCCCTCACCTTTTGCAGATCATCTTTAAGAAAACACAGCAATTCAGGCATCTGAATACACACACAATGAATATTATTTCTCTTAGACCAGGGCCTCTGAAAAAAAGTGAGCAGGAGGGCTCATCCTGTGTAACTGGCAAAAATGGAATAAAAACACATTCAGCAAGCTGATCTCTTGGTATTCTTCCATCTCCTGCCCCAGCTGAGGCAGCACAGTTGCATTCTGTACATGTCTCTGAGGCTACACCAGGCACCTGCACTGATATTTATTGGTTATTATCTGGTTGTGAGGAGAATGGGTGGCTTTTACTTGAGAAAATTATTTAGCATATAAAAAGTAGAAATGCTTTCAAATGGGATAGAAATAAAGTTCAACATAAACAGAGCCTTCGGAAAGCATGAGGTATGGCTGGCTTTGGTCAACAACAACAAAAAAAATGACAGCTTCCTTTTGCCCATATATTTAACAGGAAATTACTTTTTAGCCTATTTTATTTCTGGAATGTTTCAAAGTCCCCCTACTTAAGCAGCTCCCCTGAGAGTAGTACACAGCAGCTACAAAAATGCCCCAATGATGCCCCAGAGATGCTATTCTCTCCCTTTTTTGATGAATATTATTTAATTTCCTGAATCACCAATATGATGTGCTCTCTCTCTTCCTCTGAAACGCCCGTGCTTGTGGGCTAAGACTAGGATCCATATTCAGAGCTGTCACAAAAGCAAAGAAGAACATCTGGGCTTCTATGTCCCCACTACGTTCTGGCAAACCTTGTTCCACGCACGCCTGTTTCACACTTTTGTCTTCTTCCCCGCATGCAGGGGCTTGGTTGGTTCTGGGGACTTTTCACTGCCTTGCTCAGGGGTAGCAGGGCCAGCATGTTTGTCCATAGGCCCTGGAGGGGCAATTCTTAGAGGCTGATAACTAGACCAGCTTTCCTGAGAAGAGTGGTTGATTAGTCCCTGGCATAATTCTGCTGATTCTAATGGCTTTTTACCAGGGATGGATTTGGCCCCATGTTGTTAGATGTCTGCATATTAGAAACAGAGTCATTTGCTACAAGGGAAACAGTCAACATCTTATTTGCATCCATGCATATCAACAATGCAATTAGGGCAAACTTCTTTGAGAATTGGATTCAGATGGTAATTAAAGTATTGTGTTATGAATTTTAATTTGGCATTAGTGAAGTAAATTATTCTGTATTGCTCTGTTCTCACAGTTTGGGCAGAATACATTATGCTTTGCTTACTGAGACCTTTGAATTTAAAAAAAAAAAAAAAAAAAAAAAAAAAAAAAAAAAAGAGCCTAGTCCCTGTGTCCTTAGAATCTAATTGTGTGGAAGAAAATGAGTTACATAAAACCTTTTACCGGTGATTCAAAGTCAAACAGCAGTGAACATCATTCCTTTGATAT
Source organism: Brachypodius melanocephalos (assembly GCA_013398615.1). Taxonomy (NCBI): domain Eukaryota; kingdom Metazoa; phylum Chordata; class Aves; order Passeriformes; family Pycnonotidae; genus Brachypodius; species Brachypodius melanocephalos. Next base: position 33,120,178 of record VZSR01001685.1, read on the forward strand.
CCTCCCACAATTTGGGGACTTAGTCAGAAGGGTTGGGGAGGAAATTCTTCTAAGCAGCAATAATTTGTAAGATTCAATTTAAAAAAAAGTACACGAAAACAACTACTTTGAAAAGACAGGTGAGATACAAACATTTTTTAAAAAATCAATGTCTACATCTACATCACTGATAATGATATTTGGCCAGCAGATGTGAGCTTAGAAAATCAGAGTGAACTTACAAAATCATATTGGACTCCTGACACATGTGTAAGAGTAATATGCATATATATATATATGGGTGTATATATATATATATATATGTGTATATATATATGTGTGTGTGTATATATATAGAGAGAGAGAGTTTGTGTATGTACTTTTTGTCTGTAGTTTTGAAGGTATGACCTACTAAGTAGCACAAACCTTAAATTTTAACTTCTAATATTTTGCACTGATATTGTGCTCGGAAACAGGGAGCTGTTCTTCATGTCTCAAACTCCATGTTAGTAGTTGGCAGAGAGTTTTAAAGGAAGACTCGTAAAGACAACACAATGACTGTTCAGATATAACTTTTTCTGAGCATAAGAAATCTAGGTGCATGCATGTGGAAAGAAAAGGTTTACAGTAGTTGTCTGAGTACTGTTTATTGGCAAGTGAACTTCATCATGCAAGATGCTCCACAAGTCTGCAGTAAAAGACAATCATTGCTTGCAGAATTTGCCCTCCAAGTTGACAAGACAGAGAGCACACCATAGGAAGAGTAAGATGTTATTCCATCCATATTATATGGAACACTAATCTCCTTTCTCTATCAATATTTTCCTTTGATCCAACCATCCTTCCAGCTCCTGCATCAACTGCATCCAGGCATTCTTAGGGTTTGGCCCAGCAAAAAGGTCTAGAAAAGGCAAGAGATAAAACTCAATTATGTTCAACTCTTTTTTGGCTGTGTTGACCCTGGCTGGACACCAGGTGCCCACCAAAGCTGCTGTATCATTGCCCTCCTCAGGTGAACAAGTCCTGCTGGGAGTCTGCTCTAGTGTGGGCAGTCCGCTCCAGTCTGCTCCAGTTTGGGATCCTCCAGGGTCTGCAGGTGGATATCTGCTCCACCACAGACTTCCATGGACACCTCTCCATAGTCTTCTCCACAGGCTGCCGGGGAATCTCAGCTCTGGCTTCTGGAGCATCTCCTCCCCCAGCCTCTGTACCCTTTCCATCCAGGAAATAAGGGAACAGCCAAACTCCCTCTAGGGAGGGGGAGACCTGGCTCCTGTTCCCAGCCACAAAGCTGCTCCCAGCAGGACTCCCAAGAGAATTTGCACTATGGGGTTGGTGAGGGGGCCTCTCATCCCATGTTATGACCCCTCAGTGCTGTCTGTGTCCTTTGTAAGGGGCACTTGCCTGACCTACTCTTGAGGACTTCTGAGATGCTGTGTTTTCTCTAGGCAACCCATCCCAGTATTTTACAGCCTTACTGTTAAAGTTGAGAATGTGCTCATATTTAACTGGAATCTTTCTTACAGCAATCTAAGCCAATCAGGCCTTGTTCTTTGACTAGTAAGAAAAATCTTCAAGTCCATTTCAAGTCAATGAAGCCATGACAGTCTCTACTCTCTAAAGGTATAAATCTGGGAGATGTTAGAGTTTTTTGTTACATGAGAGAAGTGCAAGTCCTTTTGTGGTCTGCATTTCTTAATAGAAAAAAATTGCAGCTAAAATTCCAGAGCGTCAAACTGCCATACAAAAAGGTTCTGCTTTTAGTATTTCTCATTTAGAGAGCTGAAAAGCCAAATGTTCCACAAAGACTAGATGCTCTCATGAGAATGAATTTCTCATGATTTTCATAGCAGATTAAAATGTTTAAGACTTAAATAATCTTTGGATGAGGTCCTGACCTCGTGTTTGTATAAATATGGGCTTGTTCAGCTGAAGTCTATGGAGCTATATAAAAATAGCACCAGTGTAAAGTGGGATCCAGCCCAGAATATGTCAGCATATCCTCAGCCCCATGATATTGCCCAGCACCATTCTGCCTGGCCCCATATGCTTCCAAGTGTCCTGACAGAGGTGTTTGCAACTGCTGCTGGAGCTCTCAGATATGTGCTACAGTATGAAACAGATGGCAGCTCCATGTAAAATAATATATCCAAAGGTACCACTGCAAGAACCCTCACGGTACTTGTGTCTTTGAGGTAAATTTGCTACAGATGTTAGCCAGAGGACATACTAAGCTTATTCACCAGATGTCTTTAGGGAAGGTAGATGCTTCACCACCTCAGGAAATCAAAAATATATTACATTTTATTCTTGTTTGGATTAGTATTTATATTCAGATGCTATGCATCAATTCTCCATGCTGCCTGTGTGCAAGTGTGGGCGTTCCCTGTTGCAGGTGAGGTGCAGGGAGGTGTGTGCAGGTGTCACAGAGGGCGGGCAGAGCCCACGAGGGAGAACATCCTCTGCCGTCAGTGCAGCACAGCAAAAACCACGGCAGTGGCACTCAGCATCCAGCATGCCCAGCTGCCCAGTCCTAAATGCTACCGAACATTAAAAAGTAACAACAACAAGAACAACAACAACCCTATGATGTCCCTCCTCATTAACTTTTTAAAGCTTCTGCTCACTTTGTGGAATCACCATTCTATGGCGTGGTCAATAATGTATGAAATGAAAAGCTCCTGTCCACTCTGTGATGAAAAAAGCAGAGAGAGATTTGCAGTAACTGCTTTGTGCTACTTTTGGTAGACCTGAATTCAGGATCAATAAATTAAAAAAAAAAAATCCCACAAACACATAAAAGAGCAGAGGCAAGAAAATTAAATTAAACGAACACAAAAAAAGTCAAATATTTTAAAGACAGTTGCAGTGAGTGAGATGTAATTTTTCTTTCTTAATCTCTTTTTGTCACCTGCTCACAAGAGATCCACAACCTAGAGAAAAAGCAATGCTACTTTTTCCCTAATTTCCTCTTTAAAATGAACTTATTGCTTATGGAAAACATTTATTTCTGCTAGCCCCCAAGACCCAAAATTAGGAGTAAATGCACATTTTCAATCCATCCTCCCCTCACTAGCAATCTCCTTGACCTATTATCCATCTCACTGTTAGGCTCAGCTGAAGCATCTGTCCAGAGGTAGAACATGGCAGGATTTTTCTGGCTGTGTACAGCCCTCCAAGGCTGCAGAAATGCTTTGCCCTCTGCAACTAATGTATTCATTTAGAGAATAAAGAACAATGACAAAAGTTATTCCTAGCCCTTTCTTCTTCAAATGAGAAAGTGCTTTCTGTTTGGCAGAATGGGCTAACTGAAAGATGACAAGTAGCATTTTCAGGAGTATATTTACAAAAATAATATGCTTATCCATCATGGCATGCTGTCTGTGCCCAGTGTGACTCTTCCTGCTGCCACTGCTGCTGAATTCTCATGCAGAGGGACCAGCACTGACAGACCCACACACACAGCATTGGCAAAGCTTATTTTGGGTGCCACCTGCCAGAGAAGCTTCCAGAAATGGTGCTGAACCCTGAACCTATCCTTATTCCTGCTAATGTGACCTGCTTCATTGCTGGGGTGGCTGCCCCAGCCTCCTCTAACTTTAGCACGTGGGTCAGAAAATTCACTGTCAAATGGCAGCAGTGAATGCCTTCTTCATCTTACAACAGCTCACAGCAAATTGCTGTAATCTGCATTTCCAGCTACAGGAGTTTTGGAGCAGAATTAATTGTAAATGACTTCTAGCCTAGTTATAATCTAAAATACTGTTTCATTTTGGCAGTAGAATGGAGCTGCACTTTCTGCATAAAGCCAATGCCTATGAAACAGAAGAAAGCAAAGCATGATCAGTGTGGTGAGCAGGAGATAAAACAAGCTCCTTGGCACTGGGCAATGGCAGAGGAAGTCTGTTTCCTCCCTGATAGCTAGTCGAACATTGTTACCCTAAGCTGGGCTGGTTCTCCTCCCACCAGGCTGTTCATATACCATCTGTCCGTGCTGAAAATTATCAGGAGCATTATGTTGCGTCTTTACTTATTAAAAGGCTGAATGCAAACTTTCCAGAGCATACAAAGTGTTACAGCTTATTGCACTGGAAACTTTATACCATTATGTCTAGTGAGGCCCCTGAGTCTCTGTTTTAATGCCTTGGAAAAGTGACAAAGTAGAGCCAAGAAAGGGCAAAGTAAAACCTGAAACTTGAAAATCAGGACATGGTGTCTTCTCCCATTTCCCTTCTTTGCTCACATAAAACTAGAAACAAGTCAAATTTGTATTTATATTGTATTTTCAAAACAAGGATGGAGTAAAATCTTTCCCACAATCACTTTGTCCATTCTGGCTGTGAGACACAGAAAAGTCTTTTGGAAAAAAACCCGTAGTGCTGGCACTTTTTCTTTTCCCTCAGTCTCCCCATCAAAACTTGCTTTCACTAAAATGTGAACAGAAAACCATCTTCAGATACCACTTAGATAAAAGGTGAAATGCAGTTCTTGCTATTAATATTTAAGGATCACATCTATCTCCACATGTTAAAACACTTTATTACCACAACCAGTGTCCACTTTCCTTTGATGGGCAACTTGATATTTCCTGTAGCAATAAGATAATGATATGCTGACTTGACCTGTATCTTAGACTGAAATTAGAAAATTGGTCACATTAGAATAATGCATATGTGAGTTTAAATTCTTATTTCCATGTGCACCTTGAGGGTAGACAGGGGAATAAAGGAAGAAAGAGGACAGAAATTGCTTATTTTTACTCATGGAACAGATAGATAGGAACTCCTGGGCATAGGGTTGTGCATCCTTGAATTCAGATCTCTGCTTTAGCAATTGACTCATTGGTATTTTGAGAAACATATTTTATAATATCAGAATTGAAATCTCTCATTGCTAATAAGTTTCATGTAATTGAAAATAGGATATAAACTCATCAAAATGCCTTTAGTAACTCTTGAGCAACTTCAACAAGTAAGAATGCGTATCAGTTTGTTGAAATCTATCACTGAACACTGTATTTTTAAATACTATGGAAAATAACAAACCTTGCCTCTATTAAACAACCCTTTCAAATATTTTGCTCTATGTGGACAAGTAATTTTATTTATTTTTACAGATTCTATTCTTTATCTGTTTCACACACACTTAGAAACAGCACACTTTAAAAGCCTTATGTACGATGGGAGAAATCTTGTCCTGTACCTTTTCCTATGGACTTCATGGAGAGCTGATTCTCCTTGGTAAACTTCCTGATGGCTCCTACTGAGGGTGAGAATTTAGAAGCCATCCAGGCAGTGTTGGGACTGTGCCTTTGAGGAGCCCTGTGCGTGTGCAAGAGCCTTGCTGGCCAAGCATGGCCCACGAGAGGCTCATCTTCCCTAAAGCCTGCATTGCTCACATCACCCTTCTCTGTTTATTCAGTTTGTGCTTCTCACCCAGATCTGTCACAAAGTACACAAGCATATGTCTTTCTAAGCCAATCTCTATTATTTTATAAAACCCAGTGAAAAACATACAGGAATTGATTGTGGTAGCTGTCAAGCTTGCAAGCGATTCAAGAGTGTTTGCCCTTTCGTTCGCTGCATTTTTGGGTGTTATATAAATAGAACGGGAAATGTAAAATGCAGGTTAAGTCATTCAACACTTCTGGGGTTTTTTTCTGATTTCTGCCCTGTTCTGGCAGAAACTACATTTGAAGCTACATTTTTGTCAGTCAGCTAGTGTTAGAATATCTGTAGGTTTGAAAGCCAAAACAATAGGTTCTGCAGTGAACGTTATCAGCTTTGTCAAAATCAAGTATTGAATCAAAACCAGGATCCATCCAGGTTCTTCAAAAACCGTAGTAGACACATTCCTCATTAGGCATCTGTTTATTCCAAAACACAAACACACAGGGGATAGAATTAGATAACACTTTTCTGGCTTACTAAATGGGTTAGACTTAGTAAATATGGTACTCGATTTTCAACTGATTCTACCATCTGTCAGCAAACTTATTGCTTTTAGCAGGGGTTTTTCTTGTGGTAATTTCTGGGATCTTTTTCCCCTCTGTTCTTTTCATGAATAAACATGCCTACAAAGTTTAAGGGAAAAGTAAATTAAAGAAAAAATTAATCAATCCGCAAAATCTGAACAGGGCAGGTCAGATTATAATCAGAAACTACAAAAGGACTTGCAAATTGTTATTAACAAGCAGCACAGGAAAAAAAATCTCATGGTGGAAGGAACATTGTGTTGTTTTTCAGGTGTATATCTAAACCCCCAAATCAGTTATCGTGGCAAATGGGGTTTTTGCAATGCACAGCACAGCAGCAACTGTGTGTGTGGATAGAGACTGGTGTAAAAATGACAAATAGCTGAGGTGAGAAAAACCACCCCATAAATTGTCTAGCTGGGACCCAATGTCATAAAAGTCTAAGCATAACATTTCTGTTGTGTTTTCCTACTGAAAAAAAAAAAAAAAAAGTCTCAGACCCATTCTGATGCTAAGTAGGGGCAGAACTAAATCATGGAAATTCTGTCACGTGGGGATGCACTGGTAGGGGCAGTGGTTTGAAGCTCCTACAGCAAGGAGCAGGCTCCAGTGCATGGTGCAGATGCATTGTTCCTACACTCGCAGCTGCCTTGCATCACACAGTGGGGGCTGCATTGCTGATGAAGAGCTTGATCCACTTAACTACTTGGAAAGCAATTTGGGCCTCATCCAACAGAATGGAAGGGCTTTTTCAATATTTCCAGCAGATTTTTAGTCTCAGTTCCTGACTTTTTGGATGTTTAGGGAAGGTATGGATGGAGTCTTAGAAACTAGGAGAAAAGGAGAATGAAGGCTCAGTCAGAGACACTGGTGATGGTTTAACAATGTGCCTCTCCAAGGTGTCTTTGGTGCCCGAGAATGTTTCTCTCCTCCTCAGGAGCCTCCATCAGCAGAACTGCATTGCTGCCACCCCTCTCATTTGCAAAAAGGTGTTGCTCTTGACAGGGAAGGGAAGGACAGGGAGATCTTGTACTTCCCCTACCAGCAGAAGGGCGAAGTTGGTCCTGATAAACAGTTCACCAGACAACAGTGCTCTGCCCTTTTTTCATTCACAGATTCAGGCCAAGTTTGTCCCCTTGACCAAAACAACCCTTTCAGCCCAGGAATAAAACAAGGCTGGGGCAAGGCATGACTTTGCTATGGACAGCTTGGGTGGAGAAGTCAGCCTGCTGAGATTTAAAAAATTGTTAGTGGCTGTGAAATAGATTTGGGAAGAAAAATGGCAGATAGATTCCTTGTAGGCAGGTTCATCAATATATCCACAGCACTGAGCACCATTGGAGCAGGCAACCTCAAAGCACGTAACAATTCATACGCCGTGCAATGAACAAAAGTACAAAAAGTAACAAGGGATGAGATAAAGGTTAGCAGTGGGCATAAAACATCAATACAGGGGAGGAGTAGGAAGATTATAGAAATGTTTGTGATACTGTAGTAAAGTTATAAGTAAAGTCAAGGTGAAGAATGGAAAGAGGTGTGAGTGAGATATAAGATAAATGGGAAGACACATTCCATATACATGAAGGAAGAGGACATGGCAGAAGAGGTGGAGTGAGAGATAGGAGGGGTAATAAATTGTTGAAGGGGCTGACAAAGTAAAAAAAAAAATATTTATTTATTCCTACATTCACAATCTGTCATAGAGAAATAATCAGACACTTGTTTTCCATGAGAAGAAAATATACCATGATAAATAGAAGCTATGTCCAAGATGAAGTCAATGAAAAGAAGACATCAGAAGGCTTAAACTAATTGCCAATATCAAAGACCCATGCCTTATTCAGAAAAAAAAGCATAAATTCAGTTATATTAGATTATGTAAATGTGCTGCATTCAAAAGCTCTTTAAAATATGAAGAAAAAAAATCTATGAAATAGAAGGCATCATATTTAATGCCTGTACTTTCAAAATGGGATTTGATGTGACAGCAAGAAACCATTCCTTTTATTCAAAACAACACTGGGAAAAGTAATCAGGTGAAGATAATATTGGATGAAAGTGCTGTCGGAGAAAATATTGGGGAAAACTTGCAAGAGAAAGCTATAGTGACAGTTCTGGTTTCAGTTACAGCAAGCATCATAGACTCAGTAAAGGCAAGAGACTGCAAACCTCCCAGCAGGATGTCGTGGCCAAAAGATCTAAAAAGAACCATTCATGAGTGAACAGGGAAATAGAAAGGAGGGTTATGGATATTAATTTACCTTTGTAGGTGGTAGGAGCAAGAGGATTATTGTGATATGCTGTTTCTGCTTACTTCACCTACACTTCTAGGGGACGGTAGAAAATTGGAGAGGGCTTAGATTGCTAGCACAAGGATGCTGTGAAAAGTGGAGAACATTCACTGGAGGGAGAGAAGTAAGGGAGGGAGGGAGGGAGGGAAGGGGGAGGAAGTGAGCAGACTACTTGGAATCTGAGATGAACTTTCCATACCCTGCAAGGGAAAATTACTGAGGGCATTAAGTTCTTTAATCTTGAACACAGAAACATGGAGTGGCAGTGGCTGGAGGCTGACATCACTCAAATTCAAACTAGATTCAAACAGCAAACTCAAAAGCGTATATTTTTCATGGCAATATTAATTAACCATCAAGAGTAAATGAGCAGTGGGTGTTGACCGCTCTTACTACTTGAATTGAAGACTAGAAGTGGTCCTAAGAGATATTCTGCAACACAAGGAGTCATCGACTCAACATGAGAATGGCTGGATAAAAATGTAGTTCAGGTCGTACTGAGCATCAAGCAAGATGTCCCTTCTGGTGTGAAAAGGTACACACCTATGAAATACCAGTCAAAATTCTGAGAGAGTTAACAAGCTTAACACATGGCATCTGCTGACAGGTAAAGGAACCATTTTTGTAACACAATTTCCCCAAAAATGCTCGGTGTAATAAATTATATTGGCAGAGAATATAGAAAGAATATTGAACTTCAGAGTGATTTAATGGGAAAGGGGATTATCAGAGAGTCAGAAGCTTTATTATTAGGGCCAAGGTTTGTTGTGTTTATTTATTAAAATGTTGTTTAGTCAGGCAATAGTATTTGATGATCCCAGGCTTGGAGGAAAGCAGTCAATAATGAGGCAGAGTGGATTACAGATGGAGCTGGTGCTGATATACTACAGACAGAGAGTGAGATAGACAGATCAGTGTCATGTAATTGATTGTAAAGAAATTTGAAGAGATGAAGGGCTAAAAGGGAACAAGCATCCTCAGCAGGAATAGAAGGGGGGAGTCTAAAAGACAGTTAGAAGTGAAAAGCTAAGCTGTTTGACAGTATTTGTTGCATCTATTAAAACTAATGTAGAAAAGTATAAACAGGTTTGAGAGAGAGATCCTTGAAAGGTGTTTCAATGAGATCATACCATGAGTCCTGAACACAGGTACTAAACCTGTATCCTCATTAGCAACAAATGTGTTAGAGCGTCATTTTGTGTAAGCAGAAGCTGGAGAAATTCGCTCCAGTCTGCTTCAACAAATGCAAGAAAAGATCATATTTGTGAGATCCACGGTTTCTATTTAATCAAATGCTGATGTGCAGACCTGGAGTGAATTCACAGACCCACTACAATTATATGAAAGGTTAATGCAGAGTGTTTTGTGATAGCTTCTCTCACCAAATGGCTGATATTATGTTCTTGTGAACACTCATTTCCTTAAATGACAGTCTGGCCTGAAGAACAAAACCAACTGAAAATGCACTAGGCAATATTCATCACAGATTTTATTGCTCAAAGGGTCTGTGGAGATCATACCCTGGCTGCTTGTCACAGATATCCTGGCAGCAGCACTTTCGTGCCGCGGTTCCTTCCCATCAACGTGCAGTGGTCAAAAGTTGGCTCAACGCTGAGGGCAACCTGGTAATGGATTTCAGCTGTGATCTTTCCAGAATTCTTGTGCACAATGTTTCTAATAATTAGTATATTTTCAAAGCAAGGGCTAAGAATATCTGGAAAAATATTTCCTTCACATAAAAAGAAAACCGCCATGCTAGAGGCTGGAGGTTAAATCAGAAAGTAATTCAGCTGCCTGATATTTGTTGAGCCCGCTTCCAGTGGCTCACCAGTGGTGAAACCAAGCTGAAGTCCTTTTTCCAAACAGAAAGGATAAAGTTTCTTCCTTGAAGGGCTGCCTGCAGGAGAGAACTGTCTCTTCTTTAGGCATTAATGTGAAGTGCTCCTTCTCCAGGCATCAGTGTGGTCTCACAGGAGCTGTGGGCAAACACCTGGGCTGTTCTCCCTGCCTGGGGCTTTGCACAGGCATTCATTTAACCCCTCCTTATGCTCCATCTCATGGACCTTGTCTGTGTTTTTTCTTCCTACCTAACACAGGTTTTATTCTTGCTCAAATTATTTATCCCAGTGGACCCAAACTTTTGCTCAGTCCCCTGCTGAGTTCCTGAAAGATAATGAACTAACTGATTTCTGGGTAATTTATGCATAAATTTATATACTGAGCTGTAGTTTAATCAAACTCCTTTGCCTTGTGTAGTATAATAGCAATATCTAATGAAAACATATGAAGTATGTGTTGCATAATTACCTCAGACAGCTCATTTCGATTTGCTTCCTATTTAAATCCCCAAATTCCTATCTTCTTGCATTGTAAACACTTTCCTTCCTATCTCATCAATCTGAGTTATGTAAATGATGTGGGGGTGGGGGTACAATTAAATTTTTCCCTCAGTGTTATCAAAGGCCCTATTCTCCCGGAAACATCTGACTTGGGTGCACACAAAATATGGATTTTTATTTGACTGAAAAACAAAGTTAGCATAAATCATAAATAATGGCAAACACAAGTGGAGTGGTATTACTAGAGCCAGGGCATACAGACTTCTAGATAAATTGTTTAGAAGATACAGACATTAGAAAACTGCCTTTGTGATACTATAGCAGAGACATTTAATAGGAAATACACTCAGAATGGTGGCCTCAACTGTACTCTCACTGAAGGACAGTATATCAGGAGTATCCACTTTGAAACCAATGAGGCTACAACAATGCAACTCGGTGTTGGAGAATCCAGCACTGTTTTCTGAAGTCTGAGAGACAGACAGCTCTTCAGAGCAGAACAGAGAAAAATAAAAAACTTAAGTAAAACTAGATATTTGCTGTGTAGCAAAATTGCTTTTCACCAGCCCGACACAATATTTCAACATCCACCTGCAGGGATGCAGATACATTTTCGCTGCATCCAGCAATAGGGAACTTGTAGTTATATATGGTGGCATTAATGCACCTAAGAAAAGGGCAAAGAAAAAAACTATCAGCACAGATGCCAAGGCAGTATAGAAAGAAATTTTGAGTGTCTGACAATTTGACGTTCATGTAGTGTTTCTACTTTGAAAGATTATTCTTTTCCCAAATTAATTCCAGGCATTTACAGTATAAGTGTCAGTTTGCTTCTTTATTATTTTTCCCAAAGACTACTAGTTGCACATACATCATCAACGAAATGCAGCTACCTCTCTGACAAAACTTCAAGAAAAGGGTACAAAGCAATATGATGCAAAAGCAGGAGATGAAGAGAGCCTAACCAAGAGCACTGTGATAAGCACTGAACTGTTGACACATTTCAGCAGTTCTGCTTCATATACAGAGAACAAAGACTGTTGGAGCAGCTTCTCAGTGAGTATGAAGTGAGAGCCATTTACACCAGATAAATTCTGTCCCCTGCTATCTAGTCTGAGACAAATTATTTTATATTCAGAGAAAAAAACTGCTGAACCAAAGGGCAAATTCAACAGTTCCATATAAGACAGAAAAAGACAGTAGAAATCTGAGGTGTATGAGGTTTCAATTCTCAAGTGCAGGATTTCAAAATCCAGAGCCATCTCCTCCTCCTGTCTCCCTGATTCCTTTAATTGCACCTTTTGCCCCTGTGCTTTTTTTCTAAACACTGTATTACCGGTGGGTTATTTCCCTGTCTCGATCTACTCCTCTTCCATCTCCTGTGGCCAGTGTTTGTTCCTGCCAGGTCACGACATCACCATCCTTCATGTCACAAAATTGATCAACAGCTGCACTGCTTCTGCTTAAAAAAATAGAATTAAAACAAGACCTCTGTATTAATTTCTTAGCAGTAATATGTTTACAATAAACCACAGAGTTTCACAATGCTGGGAACAAGTAATTTGTGAGGAAAAACTAATAACAAAGCATGGCAAAATGCCTGTAGGATTTTTATCAACTAAGTGTTATCTATTCTAAGTTGGATGATTTTCTCCAAAAACTGCATTACAATAAAAAGCTTGGGTTTTTTTCCCTCCTATTACATGGTTTCTACATGGCAAGCAGTTTGATTAGTCGTTTTTAAGGCTCCTTTGTAAGAAATGTGGTACACAAGGAGAGTCCAATCCTCCAAACAATCTCCAGGGTCCAGCCACGACAGGACCTAAGAGTTGGAGACATCAGTTTTGATACATCTGCCCTAACACATCATTCATTTCTTGAATGAGTTAAGTAGAGATAAATGAGATTGTAATTCATTGAGTGAAAATGTGTAAATAGATATTCTTGGTGTGCTTGGAAGGAATATGAGATCAGGGGAGAGCCAGCAAACAGGCAGTGAAGTGACAATCCAGGACTTTGCAGGAAACCTGCACCTCATCAGCCCCAGACGACAAGTTATCATTGAGCTGGTGGAACACTCCTTGCATATGCTGTTTCTGTCTTAAAATTCATGTGCCTATATGTTCAGTTCACCCCTCTCACCCACCCCCAAACTGCTCTGCTATAATAACATCCTCCTGAATTCAAGCTGGCTATGTTACTGTTTACAAAACAGCAGAAATATCTGTGTCTGGAGAAGTCTTACTGCTCAGGAATATGGAAGTCATTTGACACTCCTGCTAGCTAGCCTAGGATAGATAACCCAGCAATAACCTCTCCTTCCAGCTAATCGTCCTCCCAGGAAAGCTTTCAGGGAGAAAAGCTGTAAGGGAGGAGGAACAGTATGGAGCAGGGAAGTATTATCAGAATTTCCACAACGGGAAGAAGCCATGCAGCGGTGTTTTCTATTTTGTGTAGTGAATGTGTTATTGAAACATTGCTGCTGAGTGCTGCCTGCCGTTCCCAAGAGAGAAGTGATTATCCAGCAGGTGAAGCTACGGTGGGGGACAGGCTCAGAGGAAGAGATACAAGCAGATCTGTAGCCATCAGACCATAGTTCTTTACATCCTGGGAGCAAATCTAGTATTCCTGAGCAGCATTCCTTAGTTGTTTAGGAGACAGAGGAGGGCCCATCTGTTGGGGGCTGTGATGCCCAGCAGCCTGGCAGAGGGGAGGCTGCTGCAGCTCTGCAGCCTCGGGATCCGCTGGCAGTGAGGCTGAGCCTCCGTTCCCCACGGGCTCACACCCACCCCCCATGTATAGATAGGTATATGTGTACCTGTGACGAGCCACATGGATCCACACACATGGAAAACACAATCCTTGCAAGCACAAACACCACCCTGGCCTCATCCTGTTCCCCTCTCTAACTGATCAGGATGACAGCTGCTAATGGGAAAAAATGTGTACCTATATACACAACATGTGGCTCCTTCTACTAGCTGTCTCTAAACACTTTGTCTGCCCCAAAACTGTCCCTGGATCTGCCATGTTCCCAGCTGTTGTCACCCAGACACATGGGCTCCTAAGGCAGCCCCTTCACCTGGCAGACCCTCTGATGCCTGCCAGCAGCTGCAGTTTGGTGTTTGGTAGCAATCCACACTGGCACCCAGGCACCCAGGCACACAGGCAGAAGCTCTGGCCTCTGCACTCACTGACACCCCAGGCACTTGGGGCCCTATGTCCCAGGTACAACTCCAGTTGTTGGACCTGTACACATGTAAAATGTTTACTCAGGAAAACAATTTGAAACAGAGTTTAATTTGAAAACAGGGGCAGTGGTTCTTGTCCCTGACCAGGGTGTTGAAGCTCCTCCATCTGCCCTCGTGTTTCTGGGATCCTTGATGTCATGACCCTTTTGTCCCACAACCCAATACCATCCTCTTTCAGGAGGGGACCCACAGAAAGGGAAACAAACTGTTCTCTTCACTGGAGGCTGGGTCAAGCCTGACAAGACCTGGGATGCTCATGGTGGGATCTCAGACATCCTGTTTCTCCATGCAGTGGGTCTGTAAGGCTGTTTAACATAGTTGATATTTCAGTTCCCTTTCTAAAACAGAGTTGAATGTGAAACAGCCTGTTAAAACTGTATGAAGCTTTAAATCACTATGAAACATGAGAAACCTGGTTCAGCAGTCACCCTGAATACAAATGCTCAGGTACCTGTCTACCCTCACAAATTATTTTTGCACTTCCCTTGACATCAAGGCTTTGATGACCACAATGCTTCAAATGAAACCGTCTAGTTTCAACCAAAATTTCTCAAAGATGAGTAAGACATCACAGCCTGTACTTTGTGTGGATTTGGGGGCTTTTTTACAAGAGTGGGCATCTGGATACCTTTTACTGAGTCCTTTAGAAGAAAACCTTCAGTACTCATTCATTATTACCTGTCAGAGAACTAAGGCAAGAAAAAAAGTTCCCAGTGAGGCTTGCCCGTGGCTGAGAGGCAGAGGACATGAAGCAGTCTTGATTTCACTGATTCTGGGGCTGAGGCACACCACTGGTTTCACTGGCTGTTTAGACAGGATAATTCTCACCTGGAGAGAATTGCCTGGATCACTTTGGGTTCTAGTTGTGCCAGGGGAAGCCCCTTTCCCAAACACCTCTTCCAGTCCTGGTACTGAATACAGGCATTTTGCTTCAAGTCTTCTTCAATGCACTCATCACTGTAACACCTAACTGGTTCAAAACCTTTTATGACTTTATCTACATAACAACCTGATGATGGAGAGAGGTATAATTATCTCATTTGACTATTGAGAAACGTAAAGAGATTAAGATGAAAATAGGGGAAAAAAAAGCCCATTAATTTTAGGTGCCCACTTTAGGATGTCTAGGAATTAATCTTTTAGAGTGCTTAGCATAATATAGTCATATACACTCAAGAATTTCACTGCAGTCAGAAGTGCTTGGCACTTTTTATGTAGAAACTCTCACCTAAAGCACTTTCAAATAGTGGAACATGCAATTATTGGCCAATCCAAATGGCTGTCCAGCATCACATAGAATTTGTTAGTGGAATGAGGGAGAGAACACAGTTTTCCAGGGGTTCTCTGACACTGCCCTTTTCTTTTCACAACATCCTACCTGAAGTACTGAATGTAACCTAATAGCAGCCACAAAGAAAATAAAATCAACTTTTTCCCACACAGATATAACACATCCTCCCTTCCATGAACTGAATGAGCCAAGAGTCCTTTGGAAAGCAGTTGGGATCATGTGACTACAGACTATGCTCTTTCACAAGGCTAAGAGTTCATAGAAGGACATCCATTGTTCTAATCCCTCTCTCCTAAACCTCCATCTCCTGATCCCCTGTCTTTCAGTTTTGGAACTCTTGGATTTACGTTCAGAAACTCCTCTAAACACAATGTTTCCCCAAATATAACACAATTGCATATGTACCATTAAAATAAGCTCTAGGAATCTCTTTTCATTTCAGAAATGTGCCGTTTAAAATCAAGACTCATAGATGGCATATATTTTGCAGTACTATTGATATTTATCTTGAATTCCTGGCAAATCTGGGGCTTGGTTTTCTGTGGATATTGACAGGATTGTAAAACAACTTGTCCCAGCAAGTTCTAGGTGGGGATGCTGCTGCATCTCAGCTATTCCAAGGTATATTAAAAAAAAATCTCATCTATACCCTCTTTTCTGAAGGTAGTTTTCTGATGTCAACTGAACTAAACATTTTTAAGCTGTGCAGACTTTTCAAATTGTGGAATTGGCAATACTTACTTCTGGTCTTTTTGAAACCAGCTCATCCACACTGAGATGATACTTGTCAAGCAGCATCAAGTAACAGTGTCTAGTAAGAGTCTTAATGTCAGGCACATCAGTTTCTAATTTAACTCATAAAATAGCTAAAGTAATCCAATATTCTCACTTTTATACGTACAGATAAGAGCACGAGCATCTCTTTGACTCAGACAGTGGCCACCACTTGATATTTTCTCTTCTTATTTGATGCATGTTTCAACATCTCTCGCCCCTTCTACATAAAATACATTGAAATGTTGTGAATATTCACAACACACAGAGTTGTGATTGCTAAG
The DNA here is from genome assembly GCA_013398615.1 of Brachypodius melanocephalos. Taxonomy (NCBI): domain Eukaryota; kingdom Metazoa; phylum Chordata; class Aves; order Passeriformes; family Pycnonotidae; genus Brachypodius; species Brachypodius melanocephalos. The sequence goes on from VZSR01001685.1 coordinate 33,136,361, forward strand.
ACACATGTAAGTAGCAAAAGTAATTCAGATGTTGATGTGGAAAAACGAAGATCGGTCTTGACTGCGGAGCTGCAATCATACAATTTTGAGTTAAAAATAAAGAAATAGATGTAGAAGGAGGATGTGTATGGGAGTAAAAGAACAAGAAAAGTAAAATTTTCTAATGTTTAGCACAAAATAACATAAAACAAAAGTAAGAAGGACTTGACACACTGGTAGGCAGCAAGAGAAAGGGGGGCACACAGAGGAGCCAGTGGCATCACACCAGCAAATGGCAATGGGGACATTCTCCAAGAAACTGCATCACTCCCACGACACCCTCAGCCCAGAGATATACTCAGACAGCATGAATTAGCTGTGAGTTAATATATTTTGGAGGGTTCTGCTTGAATGGAAGATACACATGGGCCATTTCTGAAAAACGAATATTCTATAGTTAGCATCATTAAACATGGGATAACTACCTCCCACAACAATAACACTGTCTGTGGCATTTGTCATGTTTCCAAATGTGGGAGATGCCACTGGGCAGATAAACATGACAGCTTGGTAAATAGCCAAGGCAACTCTTAAAACTTATGCCTATGTCAAGTAATATTTTTGACCTGATTTGCACAGTATGAGTGGGGAAAATAAATATTTTATTTTGAAAGTTTGCTGGAAAAGTAACGAAATGATCTGAAACAGATCCACAAGTGACAGTGTGTTAATTTAAAAGTATACTATATGATAGGAGGCATCTTTTCTAATTAGCCAGCCGTGCCTGCACTGTGTTTTGAAAAGACTGAGAAAATGTCCTAGCCTGGCTTTGTTGATCTGAAATTACTAGCCAGGAATTTTCCCATGCATCCTTACAGAAGCATGCTTTGGCCATCAGTGAGGGCTTGAGAAAGGCTCTATGGCCCTGCAGTGGACTGGTACACGCTGGGATTGTCAGCAATTCATAGAAGACATGAAGACTTTTCTCCCTCCTGGAATGATTTTCTTTGGAATGAAGATTTTTAGTCTAGACTAAAGCCAAAATATTGTTAACCATATCTTACTATCTCCAAGGAAATGAAGGTGTGCACACTGCTAGAGGAGAAAAACTGTGTTTGCACCTCAAAATAATTTTTAGCTGTGTGTTTTTGTGTGTATCTATGTTCAGACACACATGCTCTCACAAACATGCACATAGACATTGTGTATCGTTACATCCAGGAACCATTTTAAAAAGAAATAGCAAAAAAACTTTTCTTCTACCAGATATTTGATGATTCTTAGGGAAGAAAAAAACCCCACCACTGAAACAGAAGAGATAAAAAACAACTGAAGGACTAGTCAGAACAACAAAAAGGAATGACTCGTTTCAGGATGTCTGTATGTATCATGGCAATAATATCTAATTAGGTTAAGTGTTCTATTTAATAATTCACTGTGTAATGAGATAGAGTAACAGAGAGTAATGGGATTTGTCAAAGCCCAAGCCAGTGCAGTATAAAACATGTTAGAAATTTAAAACACTTTCAGAATAACAAGATCAGTTGATTTAAAAGCCACTTATGATGTTGTGCTGTTGTGAACTGCCACATCCTATGGGTTACCTGACGGGAAAGCTGTTTACTTGTCCTTTCAAAACTTTTTTTGTCACTGACTTTCAGGAGGAGATTATCTCTGCACTGAGCAAGTTGCATAAAAGCAGGAAACTATGAAAATATGTATTCTTAAGCCTTTCTGAGGCAGAAAAGGAAAAAGAAAAGAGAAAATATACCTCCTATAAAATAGTCAGTCCATAATCTCAGAAGTTCATTATAGCCTTGAGCACACTGGTTTGCATCCCAGATTAAAGGATTTTCAAAAGGAACTGTGATTGTCTTGTCACGGTTGAGCTAGATATTAGTTGGCTGAGCTGAGTATCAAATATGGGAAATTAGTTGCCATTAAAAGCTAGCTTCAGGCAGTTCATTTCTCATCAGCCAAGCTGTGTGAGCCTCCTGCTGTGGACAGTGAACATTAGCTTACTAAATACTTTTGCTAATCAGACACCACATCACTAACAGAGGTGCCTGAATTTAGAGAGGAGGAGTTGGATGGCAGATACTGAAAATCTGTCTGAGGTAAGATTAACTGCTTTTTTTTTATCAGAAGAGTTAACTTGTCTTTTCCCCAGGCCTCTATTAAAAAAAAAAAAGATAAGACCAAATGCTTCTCTGGTTTTGTTTCTGCTTTTTGAACCATTCTTCTATCGTTATTATTTTCAATCCTGAGAAAGCTGTAGAGTAGACAAATTGAGTCAAGGTAACTTAAAAGTTAGATAATAGGAATTTACTGCATTGGTGGTGTTTTGGGAACTTGCTGGCTTGGAGGATAACAACTGTTTGTGACACTGGCAAACACCATCCTCTTCAAAATAAAATTTGTGCACCGTCTGAGGTACAGAGAACTGCAACAGGACATGACATGACATGACATGTCACATATGGACTTCTGCTCAGTTGCTTTTAAGGGAGAAATAATCTGGTTTTGACAAAATCAGAACTGACCTGAGTGTCTGGCCTACCCCCAGATTAATTTTACTTTTATTGTAATGATGGTTTGGAAACATTAGTGGCAGTTTCCTTCTCTTAGCATGCTCCTTTGCATTTCCTTCATTACTATAGCCACACAGTAAGTAGTAGTTTCTGGTCTTACTAAATTTTCAGGAAGATCTCTAGACAATGAGGAAATTGAGTAGGAAACCTGCAGGTAAATGTGTCTGCCCTAAAATGAACAGGCAGATTTTCACACGTCACCAGACTATTTTGTTGATGTTACACATGCCTTTGAAAATATCGCTGGACATTAACCCCGTACATTAGACAGGGAGATAAAAACGTGGTAGGATGATTAGTTCAGGAGATGCAACATTCAGGAGCAATGGGAAGACTGAGCTAAGGAGGGTTGTAACCAAAGCCAGTCATGTTCCTTGTAACAGAAACTCATACAAAGAAAAACTGCTCTGCAGAGAAGATGCCTGATTCCTCAGACAGGACACAGACACAGCAGCCACACATCTCCCATCCTACCTCACTACCTCAGCTTCCAACCAACTCCCAAAGTCTCTACTGCTGTTATTCAAAAGTAAAATGATCTTTTAGATGTGAAGAGAAAGGGACTGTGCTTTAGGTCTCTGTTGTGATGCTTAGCCTCAACACTTTAGTGATCAGCCCTAAAGTCATCCTGTAGGTAAGCATCTCAGCTCTTTTATGTCTTTCTTCAAGAAAACAGGTAAATGGACAAGTAAACCAAGTTTCTCTACTTGATGAAAGAGGTAGAAAAACTGCTTCCTGAGGATAATGATGAAGGTGGTGCTGAGCTCTTCTTCCCTTTCAAGATTTTTATGCCTCTAGACAAGCCCAGGAGTAAACACCAGATAAACTGCAACCTCAAAATCAAAACCCAAATGTCACTTAGATAGTAACTAAGTAAGAACCATTACTAAAATTCTGCATATACAAATGCCAGTATTTATGCCTAGCACTGAAGAGCACACCACCTTGTCTAGCTCTAGGGTCTAGGAAACAAAAATAGGGAACAAGAATGCCCAGCTGGCCCCAAACAATGGCCCATTTGGCCAGGTGTTCTGCCCCAAGAGCAGCAGCATGAAACACCTGGCCCTATGCTCTAATCCATTCACCGTAGTCCCAAAATGAGAGACAATGGAGGGTACATTCATTTATTCACTCTATTACTCTACTGTTGGTCTGTGGATTTGTCCATCTTTCTTTGAATCAGTTGAAACCGTCTTTCTGTGCAAGCTTGTCTGGAGTTTCCTCCTGTCTGTTTTAAAGCAGTCTTGTAGTAGTTACTGAGCCTGGACACCTGGTGGATGAAAGAGATGCATTAATGTTAGCTGTCATCATCTCCATGATTTTATAGCCACGAAACACCTTCCCTTCTCACCAATCTTTTCCTCTACAAGAGTTTCATTTTGAGTGTCTCCTCATAATGGCTGATGTTTCCTTTCCCTAATGATTGTCTCTCCTTTTCTGTTTTATAAAGATACCTAGAAATTACCGGCCCTCAAGTCTGGAAATCTAGGGATGTAGAATAAATTGGTAGGCATCATCAGATTTCCATGCCCTGTTTTCTCCAGTTGTGCACGCCTCCCAGCTGTCATTTGTTAACAGGTACAAACACAATGCAGCATCCTCTAGAGTTAGCCAGGACCTCTCTGGCTCCCCAAAATGTGTTAAATATCATTGGCTTTGGAATCTTCAGGACTTGCTCCCTACTCAAAAACATCTAAAAGCTAAAACTTTTCAGAGCATTTACACAGTTCGATTTGGGCTATCCCTCTTCTTGTTTTTGCTCAGGGCTCATCTTCTCACCAGTAACATGGTAGGTTTAAAATGTGTCCTATTTATCTGTGGCAAGGAAGAGATTCTTTCAGCCTGTGCAGAACTGCACTGTACACATTCATTGAAAATAACTGAATAAAATTCCAAAGGTGTTTGCAAAACTAAATACCTAATGAGCAACTGTACTTCCAGTACTTGAGCTGTTCTTTTGTGGGTTGTCAGTACAAAACAAAATGTAGCTAAGTTACTCTGACTCACTACTTAACAGCTCTGCATACATTAATGATTGCACTTACTAAAAGCTTTAAATTGGTACCAGTTTGATGGAAACTGTCAAGCCTACAGTCATTGTTTCTGACAGTATTATGTGTTTCAAGTTATTGTACCACTTAGAGCCTTTTTTCCTCACGTAACAGTTTTATGTTGGAAGGTCTGTTTTGTTAAAGGCATTTTTACTGTATGGGCTCAAAAGAGGATTACAGTTTCTCTGGGTGAACTGATCACATGAGGGAGGGGAAGCAGGTCAATTCAGCTTCCAAATTCAAGGAAGGTGTTTTATCCTCTACATATGGTGAATGTAAATTTTATTGAAAGCCCTGAATTAACTGCAGGCTCCTGTTGAAACTGTACAAATAGTGTCATATGTGCCCTGGAAAGAGAGACTTCATTGTTTGTCTTCTGGTAGCACTCTGTTTTCTGGAGCCTAAAAGACAATTACTTCCTTGCAAACACAGGCAGATTAAATAAGCCACATTTTGTCCTTTTTGCCATCTGCCCCTTGCTTACTTTATTTTAAGCTGCATGACTAAGCTTTACTATCTGACATGTGAAGGTGGGACATGCTGTTTTTCTGCTCAGCTCCTTGAGGCTTGTAATGAATCCGAAGAAGCAGAACAGATCTGCAAAGGAGTGAGTCAGAAAATCAGTAGCTGTACAATAATTACTTGCTGTGCCAAATAGCAGGACTTGGTTCATAACATAACAAAATCTCCTCAAGGAAGTTTCTTGATGCAAGAGAAATATAGATTTATTTCTTTAAAAAAAAAAAAAAAAGCAGCTGGTGGGCCTGATTCTGTTTCTCATCTAGCTCCACCAACAAAAAACAGATCAGAGCTTTACCCAGATTCTACAGAGATCTATTTTGTGGGTAACTCTCAGAGCAGAGAAGGGAGGAAGGGAGATGGGAGCACTCCTAATTAAATCCAAGATTCACTCTTAAAAAGCATCAACCATTTTCCCTAAGCTTTCCTGCAGGACAGAGACCCTCACAAGCAGCAACAGGAAGAGTCTCAGGAGCCAATATTCTGTGAGCACATGGCAGGGGCAAAGCAATCTCCTCTGCTGTCAGGGAAATGCTGTTTAATGGGAGCTTCTGCATGCACCCCAATCCTGAGAGCTGGGCTGGGGGCTGGTGGCACTGAGGTGGCCACCCATCACAGGAGGAAGGGCTGCCACCTTGCCAGTGGAGCAAGGCACTGAGGCCTCTCTCCAGCATTGGACCAGCTAGGATCATGCACTAGCTGAAGCAGACTGGGTTTCAGGTAACCAGGAAACTGGAGCAAACCTGAACAAAGCTCATTCAGAGAAGGGGAAGGTGAGAAAATCTCCTTGGTATATAAGGCACTTCTGTGTCTGTGCCTGTACAGAGAAGTAAGAGTTCACGTGTATGTCACGTGTCAGGAAACCTACTGTTCATCAGGACTCTCCCAAGCATATAATGTACCTGTTTGGTGGGTTTTCCTCCTTGTTCTAAAATATTGGAGCAAGGACTGTACTTGGGTGAGTGATTTAATCTAAAATTACAGATACCACATATTTAATTGGGATGCTTTTCTATTACTACTGCTAGAGCAGTGGAGATAGACTTGCTGATACACTCCAAGAAGCCTGAGAACCTGCTGATCTGTGTGACCAGGCAGCATCTTTCACACCCCACCTGCCCAGGCAGAGAGACCTCATCTAGGGCAGTGAGCCAGGACCACCACAACCCAGAATAAGGATAGTCTGCAACCTACTGATTATTTAGAGCAACTTAAGACTAAGGCTTTGTCCTGCAGGGAACACTGGTTTCTGTTAAAGGTCAGTGCAACCTTCTTCTCTCTTCCTCAAATAGCAAAATAGCCATTGGCCATTCTGGTTTTGTACCTTCCCTTTCCAGCAGCCAGGACAGCAGGGCCAGGACAGCACAGAAAATTCATCTCTATGTGAGTGGGTGTCACACATGATGGGGAAGCATCCACCCCCTGTGGGGAAGCACATCCCAGAGCCATGCCCTTTCCACATTCTCCACTGCATTGTCTACTCAGCATTCTGCATGTAGCCTTTCCTAGCACGATGTCCACATGCTTTTTAACTGTACATCTCATGGGCTATGTTTTATAGACATCACAAAAGACCAAGGCTGGAGGACAGAGGTGTTGGTCAAGAAAGATTTGCATCTGGTGGAGATGCAGTCCCTGGATGCATAGGAGGCAAAAGCACATCCAAGAGGCTGGGTATGTGTGCATAGGCTTCCCAGGGCTCCCCTCTGGTCTTGGGAGGGCCAGGCAACCCGCAAGGGTGATTCAGTGTTTAAGTAGACTGAAATGACCTTTCTTTGACTACAGAGGAACTACAGAGAAGTATGAACCACCTGTTAGGTGCTTAATGACAGATTGAATCTGGCCTTCTACCTGAACAGTGATGACAGCTTACTAGGTGAGAAGGAGAGTCATAGCAGAGGAGATAGAGCTTTATACGATTTGAGCTGAGAGCTCATCTGGGTAATAGGGGCCCTGGATGCTCAGAAAAAAACAGATAAAATTTCCATGGTCCATTTTTTCTTTTAACTCTATCCCCTGACTTAAATCCTTCATTCTTTGTGTCCACTGATGTTGTAAAACAGTTCTGTGCTTAATATATTAGGACATATATACAGGTGTGTCTGTTTTAATAGACAAGAGATGTTGCTCTAGAAATTATGTGCACTGTTGGAATGATGGTAAAAGCAAGTGTAGGGATTGTTGTATTATCCTACTTTCTCAATCTTGTGCCTATCAGAGAAACACCATCTAGGACACTTCACAGAGAAGCAATTCACTATAAAACCATCAAAAGATTAAAGTTTTCCGTGTTTTATTGCCTTTTGATACTGGAAGATTTGTTTATATCTTGGGAGGCCAACATGTGCTGTGATAGTTGCTCTGATGGTGCGTGGGATCTTAGGGCTCTGAGGTTTAACATCCCCACAAGCCAACACAGATAAGAGCAATCTGAGAAGACTCTGCTGTCACACAAGGAACCTGGAATAACAAAACCCAGGCAGAGCAAATACAGAGTTTCTGCCTTTGTTTGAAGTGCTGAAGAAGTGCAGGTCAGAGCTATAAACAGGGAAGGGAGGAAGGATAAAACATTTCTGTCATTCCTTCAGAAGCTGTTGCTACTCAGAAAAGCTTGAGTAACTCAAAAATTCTGCATTTTTTTCTAAGCTTATGGACTCTTTTTAGGCAGGCCAAAGACCTCTAATATCCAGCAGCTAAAAAGGAATCCTGTGAGATTAGCACTCGCATTCAGATAATACCTTTACCTTTTCTCTCCCTTTTCTAATTCATAGTAGTCTGCTTTCCAAAGCAGTGTCACAGACATTCTGGGTATGGCACAGAATGTGACAGACCCTGCTCATACACAGCAAAACTCTTTAACCAGGTTTCCAGGTCTCAGATAAATCCCTCCTAAGCTTCCCCATTTCCATGTTTTGCCACTTCCAAGCTCACAGAGTCCCCATGTGAGGAATGCAAAGCCAGTTGTAGTCCTTTTCTGGCACTGACATGGGGCATAGCTGTGCCTTTGTGTTATGCTGCTCTCTCTTCAAACAACTTCCATATGGTGAGAAACCACCCTACCTTAACTTTATAATGATTGGGAACTGCTCCTCCCTCCTATTACAAGCACACTCAGGCTGTGTCCTAAGGCTTTTTCCATGCTGTGAATGAAGCACCAGATGACATGAGCACCCAGCTTCAAAAGGAAGAGATCTGTGAGAATAACAGCAAATAATACAAAGCTTCCTGTGGGCAGGTCTAGATAATTTTTGTTTAAAACTCAAGATTTCTAATTAATAATACTTATGAAATGGAAAAATTAACTTTATTTTCCTAAGTGCCTGTTTTGAAGCCATTGAATTACTTGCTTCTACAACAGGCTTACAATGGGAGTTTTTTCTCTTATTAGGCATCTTCTCCCCACCAAGGCACAGAGTTGACAAGGTTCTTTAATAACCAGGATTTCTGGGGAAGATCAGTGCATCTCAGCAGTACCTTCACTACTTATTGCCCCAGCACCATCACAGTGTCTGGGAAATAGCTCCTGTGTTAGGAACCAAACAGAGGTTTGGGGTCTGGCTGCTCTTACAGCCTGAGTTTTAGGACAGCAGGATAGTGCTCACATAATTGCTCTTCCAGCGTTGCAGATGAAATTATGCTCTCCTGAATGAATTGCTGAGCCAGTGGGCTACTGACTTCGGCTCAATCAAAGTCAGATGAAACTTCTTGCCAGCAACGGGCAAAGTCATGAAGATATATGTTTTCACAATGGGCTATTCCATTCTGATGAGCAATTCATCAACCTCTTGTTACAGCTCTTTCCATAATCTCCCCCAAAACCCGATATACTTGGGAGAATTTGTGGAAGAAAAGCTCTAGCTTTTATACAACCAAAGCAATATCCCAAAACACTTTCAACTTGAACCTTTCTCAATTACTGCTGTGGAGTGTTGCATGGAAGGAAGGCTCTAATAAGCTGGGCCAGACCGTTTTGGTTTATAAAGGTCAATGCCATCACCTTGAATCCTACCCAAGAGACCACTGGGAATTGCTGTGGTTTGTGGCACATTGTTGTTAAATGTTCCCTGCCTTTGATAAGTGGGATAGCTCACGCTGTTAAATTCCCTCCAGAAATAGCTGCAAGTAGAATGCATTGCAGTTGTCTGATCTCAGGGTAACATGGATAAGCAGAAGAGGATGCGTGCCTGTAACAAAAGGTTATGCACACATGAACAAGCACAGAGGCAAAATCCACGATTTTCAGCACAAACTCTTTCTTAGGAATCCAGTTTCTCGTATACTACAGCTCTTACCTTGATAACTGCAGACCCCTCAAGTCCTGTGAATCTGATGGTAGATTGCACGTTCATACTCCTGATTATTAATGCAGATAAATTTCTAGAGATTCTGTGTAGAGCATGGCGATCTCACGAAAGATTGGTTCATGAATTGGGTCATTTGTTCACATAGAAACAGCTATAATAGGGACATTGAGAGGCACACCTTCCCCACACTGCAGACACTGTAATCCTGTCTCCTAACTAACCTCTGCAGTCTCCCTGTGTTTGTTTGAATGAGGGAAACAGAGTGAAGCTTTGAGCTGACCTCTCCACAGAGACCTTCGGATGGATAAATCTACTGACCTTTGAGCTTTTGCAGTGTAAAAAAGCAGCAAAGTCACTTCAAAGCAAGTTCCAGCTAGTACTACAAAGAACCACTGGCTTGTCAAAAATACTTTTAGATCCGCTAAGTCTGACATTTCCAGTAAAATCATGTTGGACATGTTTTACTCGTGTTTTCACTCAATGTTATGCAGAGATCCCTGGCTGACAATAGAGATGCAGTTTTTGATCCCTGTCCAGACACGTGACTCCTCAATAATCTCTACTCCTGTCCTAGAAAAGATGGGACGGGGTAGAGGACATTTAGATATCTTTATTTTAGGACATTTTAGATATCTTTAGAGATTTAAAGGTATCTATCTACCTAGATATCTATAATAGATATCTTTAGATATTTAGCAGCTATTTAGATTGCAACTATCAACATTTAACAATGTGAGTGGGGGCCTCACCAGACCCTCTGCGAGTCTATTTGTCTCTGTGCCTGCAGGGACAGTGGAAACTCCCAGCACCAACACAAAATCTGTGACAAAAAGCCATCCAGGAAGAGTCAAAATCCAGACACCACATCAAGACACCACATGCCCTCTCCGTGAAGATGGTGTCCAAATGCCAATGAATGCCATTTGAATGGTGAAGCAGAGTATCCACAGCAAAAAAAACTGTTTCATTTGTGCTGGTGCCAGATCTTATGATCTAATCTATTTGTATCAAAAAAATTTGTGCCCCATTTTACTATGCCAGTATGCTAAAAGGTCATTTTCCACCACCCCTCCCCAATTTTCCCCAAAAATCCTTAAACTAAGGCTTCACAATTTTGTTGTTCCTTAGGTGGTCACGCTTTGCCATGTGCATGAGATGTTCGCACCAGGAATTTTAGTTTCTTCCTCCTGTGACATCATTTGTGACTCATCTATAAACAGCATGACAGCTGAACAAAATCAGGGCAAAAGATCTTTAAAAGCCCTTGTGTCCACAGTGAGAGGAAAGACGTCCATAATTATCCATCAGGTTCTCCACAGAGAAATCAATGACCACCCACCCTCCCTCGGACTTCTGACAGTACCAGCTTTTTACAGCACTTATGCTTTTGCTGGATCTTATACAGACAGCAAGGTACCAGGTAACAAAGGAATTACATTTATTGCAGCATAACAATGGGACCAGAAAACTACTAAGATGGTTATTAAAGTATTATGCTTATCACGCTACCACACCATGTAAAAATCCCTAATACTGCAGGAATCTCAGGAATCCTCAGTATGAAATCAGCATGGCCAAACAGCTGTTTCTCATGACACTTTGAGTAAGCCTGGTATTATCTGGGTATTTAGTTGCTTCAGATTGGCTAGTAAGTGAACTTTTTTTTTTTTTCCACCTAATTATTCCTTACATACTTTTAAAAACTTTTTTTCATGGGCTTACATAAACTAAATGAATGACACTGATCTGAACATGACTGTTAAGTGCTAAACAAGATGAATAAACTTTTTATAGAAAAAAAAGTCCAGCTGTTCCCTACCTTTAATAATGATAATATGTGATGTTAGAGAAAGTCTTCATAAACACATTCAAACCTTATTTACATAACAAAATGTCTGATATCAAATAATTTAATAGGTATTTCACCAAATGTCAAAAAATTCCTTATATTTGATATAAATACTTATCTTCAGACACTTTTTCCCGCCCATCCCTCTGAGGTGATGTGAGATTGAGATGTCCATTAAAAATACACCAGACCTTCACACAGAGTGGAACTGACATCCCTGTGCAAGAAGAATGCTAGCTTGGATAAGTGATGCTGAGAATCTCCACAACAAATCTATCACTCTAGGTGTGGGACTTAGGATTGTTCTCTGGATAGGCTGTAATATTTTCCTGAAACTTGACTCCATGTAATACAGTTATGAAGGAAAAAAAAACCTAAGAAATCAGGGAAAGCAAGTGTTAATGTCACTGGGAACAGCCTATTAAATGAGAAAAAACCAAAGAGCACTAAAATTCTTAATTAAAATAGTAGAACAGAGAGAGGAAGAGAAAATGGAGTTAGAGAAACTGGAGATGCTACTATAAGGGTGAGTGAGGAATCCATCAGGACTTACCAGGCTCTGCTGTTGGAGAGGCTTATATTGCCTTGAAAATATCTTAACCAATGTACATTCATGAAAGCACATTGACGAAAAAAAGCATGAAGAGTTCTCAGTAACTTTTTTGAGAGGTAAAAGGAAAACTTGGTGTTCGTTTTCTATAATATTCTTGCACAGTAAATATTAGCTTGGCCAGGTATTTTTGTGAACACTTTTCATGGACCAGGAAAAACATCTTTACTCTTGTACCCTTTTTCAAAGTAGAGCCTGTGCATTCCTGCACAGATAATGCCTTGCGGGGTCAGCATCATTTTCATTTGCATAGTCAAACTGCTCTCCTGCATCTGTCACAAATGCCTGAGCAAATCAGTGGTAAAATGACGTGTCTTATCATCCACTCCCTAAATCACTTAATCATAGGAAGCATGATGCACTTTGAAAGGTGTCTCAATACACATTTTGAATGTCTTTCAGATGTGCTACACAAAAGGTATTTGAAAGGGACTGTCGATAGCGTTTTAGCCATCAAGAGAAAAACAGTATTATAATTGTGTACTACCTACTCCTTAGCACCGGTTGAACAAAATCAGACTCCTACAGCTCATCTTACATTGTAAACCAAGCAGCAAACTTGCAATCTTTAGGCATGGATATATCCATATATCCATGTGGGAAATGTGTAAAAGCTAAACTGAAAATTTACAGTCAATCAAAACCATAGCTGAGGAAACAAAATGCTGAAAAAACAGTGACTAACCTAAGGTTATGGAAAAGTAAATTCAGCACTAATACAATTCCTCCTTGAAGTACAGTGTAAGATAAAGACTCACAGAAAGAGGGACATAAGGCAAGAAACTGGACAAACAATCAAGTAATATTTCCTAGATATTGTTGGTTTTGAGGAGCAGTATGAAGCCAGATGAAAATGTGGAAAGTGTTGGAAACATGAAAAAGTTAATATGGTAAGAAGAGAAACAGGAGGGTTACAAGGAGCCAAAATAGAGGGAAGAAGTACGGGATGATGAGGGGATGTTTTTATTTTAATTGGAAGTTAAAGACCTACAAATAATGACAGGCTGCATTTCAGGTGGTTCCTGGTGCTGAAGGAGGCAGAGGTGGAAATGAGTCCCAGTAGTTGCCTTTTCTGAGGGCTCAAACTGAAATTTGGCTTGTTTCTTCTTTCCTACTAAGGGAACATTTCTTTCTCCTGTTCCATAGCTTTGTTTTTCAGCACATTATCCTCCTCAATACTCCAGACCCAAAGCAAAGGGAGCTAAAACATGAAGGCATTGCCTGTCTTGCCTAAACAGCAAATTGATCACCAAGTCTACTGTCCCAACATCATTTCCTTTCCTCAAAGCTGAGATGCCTCACTGGAATTAACCCCTTGCAACATTTTAAGCACTCCAACAGCACTCCAAAAAGCAGATGGAACATATAATATTCATAAAAGTTATTACAGGCATTCCCACATCCCTCACAGAGGGAAACAGAGTTGAAGGAAAAGGAGACTAAGCAGCATGGATAAACAACACATCCTTAGATCATGGGAACTGCAGGAAGGATATAAAAAAAGGTAGCAGATGGATGTTTATTCTACCCTCTAACAGCAGTGTCCAGCCAAAGTAAGGCTGCACTATTTCTTTGCATTTTGGCCAAGGATTCACACATCTCTGCACAGCAGAGGATGGCACCAGCAAAGGTGTAGGCAGAAGAACTTGCCATTTCTCAAAAATCAGGGTTAGCCTTAGCACTAATTAAGGCATCAGGCTCCACTATCATCCTCCATCCTTATTACTATCCTTGGATTTCAGGCTATATTTAAAATTATGCCATTTCAGAATCCTTTATGAATAAGTATGTGTGTCAAGACCTGCGTGCATCTCTTATGCACGCAAGACAGTAGAGTACATCACGTACTCACAGAATCTTATTAAATTTCTCTGAGACACATAATCCTGTGAACCTCATCTGTAAACACAGGCAGCAGTTATACTTGATTTCTCTCCTCTATCCTTCACAATCTCCCTTCAGCCATCTCCTTCTTAGTCACTAACTGAGAATTGAGCAGGAACTAAGCACCCACATAAGTATGTGGATAGGGTACCTGAAGATATGTGTTAGGGAATGGAGAAAATCTTGATCAGAGAGCAAATATAGTGCATTGAATACCTGCCAGTTGTGTGAAGGTATCTGAGTATTAAAAATTAATGCAGAAAACTGAAAGCAGGATAAGAGACCCTATTTGGGTTGAGTGTTTTCAATTTTTAAGAATTTTTAAAAATAATTATTTTAGCAGTGACATCAAAATGAAATGGTGAAGTATTCAGTTTGATTTTTCACCCTTCACAGTCAACCAACAGCAGTGTATCACCAATGTGGGGCATTTCTGCCCTTGGATGATTCCCAGGCAGGTACAGCATGGTGCAGAGTAACCTCTGCAGCCCCACAGAAGAACCAGAGACAACCAGGCAGAGGAGCATTCAGAGCTGGAAAACAAAATTAAGTTTTGTGTTTGCCATGGGTCATGCCTCGGTCATCTACATTGGTGTTTGAATTGGGTAGGGAGGACAGGTGCCATAAATGCAGTTCATGGAAAAAAGGCTGCAGCAGCCCAGCTCAGAGACCCCAACAGAGATGCACAATCTGAGGGATCAGGTCTCAAATCTTTGGTGGTGAGTGAGAAAACCATCAAAGTCAGAGCATCCTGCCCTGGTTAACAGATACTGAGTAAACAGAGCAAAAAAATTTAGCAGGCTAAGCTTGTTTTATTATCAGCTCAAACCTGATACACAAGAGGGATTTAGGCCAAGTTTGGCTGGGCATTCAGGACATGTTTGAACTTAAGGACATGTATTGTCCTGTCACAACAAGGCATACTATCACTCTTGAATTAAGGTGCATGCTTCAGTATCCCAGAGAAAAGGGAAAGTAACCTCAACCTACCTCTCTGTGGGAGCCATGCTTGAGTTTGCCACATGAATGAGAGTGTTCATTGTAGTTATTTGCAGAACACGAACTTTGCTCTTTTGAGGGAGGTGATGATAACTGGAATTATACCAGCTCAGAAGCAGATTCTGATATTTTGCAGCTCAGGCTGATCGATCTAATTGCTATTGATTAATAATGAATACTGTGCCATCCAAGAGAGACAGGAGAAAAAGGCTCACATTTTTTTCTTCAGGGTTGTATGATCTGCTGCCCCACAATATGAAACTCCTCCAGCTCATGGTTACAGCGTAAGGAAAATCAAAAGACTTTCTTTTTATTAGTTAGCAGTAATGACCTTTTATTTTTGATTATTTGTGCATTAACAGCATGGAATGGAGATGTGCTATGTAAGGAAGTTATTCTTTGCTAATTTGAAGCTTTTAAAATACACAGCACACTATCTATTATGTATCATGCATTACAATTACAACAACAGTTTAATTAATCACCAGCACCCTGTTTTGTATCAGTCTGCTGCTGAATTCTGGGTAATGGTGTTGTTTACCATTTAGCAAGTAGCAACATTTCACTCTGTTTCACTACATTAAACTGCTCAAATAAAGCAAACGGATATTGGAAAGAGTTGGCCATCTGCCTTTATTTTCTTTTACTTTTTGTTAAGGAAAGGGAAAAAAAAATAAACCCCACCACAGCCTCTGAAAGGAGAAAGAGCACAGCCATGAAACTGATAGTGACAAAAAACACCCTTTTTTTATCAGGTCAAAATCTCATCTAAATGCAGTTCTGATGAATGGTAAAAAGCTTGCTTTGTGGATTTGGAGTGGGTCTCAAGACCAGCAATGAAGTCTAATGATTATTTAATGGTGCCGCACTTGAAGCAGGATTATGTGAGACTCTCTTCCCCGTTAAGAGTTTGATGAATAGGTTTTGTGACAGCCATTTAGGAATAAACAAGAATTCATCAGTCTGCATAAGAAGAAGCCAGTTTATAGATTAAGTTTCTTGAGGTAATTCATGAGGTCAGTCCCATTTAGATGTAGACTATTAGGGCTCAGCTTTTGAGAGCGGCCATACAAGGGAGTTACTCCAAATGGACCTCTCTAATACAAAGCCCCCTTTCAGAGGGAAGCCTGAAATTTTTATGACCCTGCTGCTAGGAAGCACATCAACTTGTCACTGTGAAGATCTGCTGGGGCAAGACCTCATCACTCTATTAAAGAGCTCTGTGACCCTATTGATTTGAAGTATTTAAAGCAGGGGTGAAGTTCAAAGCAATTTCTTTTCTATACTGTTACTCAGCCTCTCTGTGTCTTGGCTCTAAAACATCTGCTGTCAGTTCCTCTCTGGTGTCTGACTCTGGAATCTGTCACTGGAGAACAGAGTAGTTTTATTTAAAATAAATTGGATTCCTTTTCAGTTTTCAGCATTTCGTATTGTGATCAATGGTTTACACTCCTTCATGTGCCAGGAGACTTAACTGCCACTGTACCCTTTCATGTCTTCTCATGACTCAGCCAGGGCCTGCTCCTGAGGCTCTGTAATCAATTCTTTCCATTCTAACAGGTTAGCTGCCACCAGTATTTCTAATTGCCTAATCATTAAAAGTAATAAATTTTTACATTTGATTTTTAAAAAAAAAAAATGTGGAGGGGAACATGTGGAAAAAGTCCCAGAATGCCATTTTGGAAAAAAAAAATCTTCACAGGACCTTTTATGCTGATTTGCTTGGAGGAGGAAAAAAAAAATACACTGAATAAACAACTCCATTATTTTTAAATGTCAGCAAGTAAACATCATAGCTGGTTCCTGGAGGGGCTTCTTTAGAGCAGTGCAGGCTCCTCTACTTCTCTGCACAAGCTGAAGGCACCAGGGTGCCTTCTCAATGCTTAATAATACATCAGGCTGGGTGTATTTATTAAAGTTGTGGTTTCTGACACCAGGCTAGTTATTAAAGGCTGTAGAGAGGATGAGATAAATATTCAGTTTTGTGATGTCAGACAAAACAACTGGGATAAAGGAATGAACATTGGGATGGAAATGGTAATGAAATGGTTACGAAAATATTTAAGATAATGATGCATAGCAACAGAAAGAAATTAGGTAGGGAAGATAATTATGTACAGGATTACATAGAGCAAACCTATCTGTTATCTTCATCAAGGGAACTAACTTCTGATGGGGTGAAAAATGCACTTTCTCTCAGGGGCTGCTTTGTCAAATAGCTATCATGCTCATATCCTACCTGCAATATTTAGAGACCTTTTATCACATATTCTAACAAATAGCCTAATATAGCTAAGATAAAAGGGACATATTCTACCAGACAGAAATGTAGCCATTGTTTTCAGCTGACTTGTACTGATTTACATTGCCTACAACTCTGCCCCATAATATATGTTTCATCATTTTATTAGTGCTGTCATTTTACACAAAACTCCTTTTAAAACTGAATGTGTTTCTGCGAGGAATGAATTATGTTTATTGCAATATGGCAACTGCAAGTTTTATTCAGCAGTATCTTTAAGAATCTAGAAGACTGAAGACAGATGTACCTATTGCTTGTCAATCAAAATACATGTCCTTTGCAGCACTGTATTTTCTTTAGTCAGCAAGGAAATCATGTTAGTACTGTCTAAGGTCAACAGTAAATGCACCAGTAGGATCCCTGACTGAGAATTTTCAACAAAGGCGGCACCAAAGAAGAGGAAGGAAGATAATAGTTTGTATTCTGCTCCTCTAAGGGAAGGGGTGATAAACATAATTCTAAACTATTCCTTCTATTTTCCTTTCTTTTTTTTTTTCGGAAAAAGGGAACTGGTAGGAGTCACTGCAACAGAACACTATAACAAGCTGATATCATCTTGAGTTCATGATGCTGAATATGTTGGCATTTATGGCGCATTCTCCCAGGGCACATTTCAAAACGAAACCGAGAGTTGATGGACCAACTGTACTCCATTAAAAAAAATTATAAAAAGCCTTTTTTTCTTCCAGCCTTAGGAATTGGAGAGCTTCAAAACACTGTTTTCTGCCATATAAATCTGCATGTTGGAGGGTCAGTCCAAAGGCAACAAATCAAAGTGGGGTTTTTTCACATCTTTTATTTTAGATTATGAATGATGCAAGAATTTATAGAGCATGCAAATTTATTACCGTGTTAATAGGCCCCCCCTGTTTATATCTGGCAACATATGCTATATCCAGAATCACTAGGAAGCAGCAGCATTTTTAGGGATGGAGGGGGAGGCAATTAAAGAATTAGGCCTAATTACCGTGAAAAATCTCTGGAAGAAACATACAGAAACCTTGTGCAGAAGAAACACAAAGAGAAGGCAGGGAAATATTCTTTAGCATGATCCCAGTTGTAAACTGCAACTCTAATCCTTGCATTTGTAACCAAAAAGCAAACACAACCTGAACTCAATAGCTCTTCTCATATAATTAAATGAAAAGAAACTGGGAAAGAATATGTGTCTGTGTAGAAATTTTCTCTCTCTCTCTCGGGATCTTCATGGACATTTTGTTTTTAACATCTGAGCATGCACTGAACCAAATTCTCACCAGACAACAAGCCAGCAGCTTGTTTAACATCAGCTTTAGCCCCAGGATGGTGGCAGAACCGTTTGGCAGTCACTGGTGAAGGGACAGGAGAAGAAAAGTCGAAATGGCTGCAGAAGAGGGGTTTCACCAAGGAAGTCACCAAAGGCACTCCCAAACATCCCAGGCTGCATGACAGCAGTTTGAGAGAAAATGTAGAAAATATCTCATTGTAAGTGTTTCTTGCAGACATGTAAAACTAGACTGGTAAAGTGTTTACCTTTTGGTAAACAAAGAAGCCAATTAATTGAAATTTTTGATTCTCACAAGTGAAAAAAAAGTGTTTTGGGAAAAAAAACCAGATACATGCCCCACCCCTTTATGCTTCTGCTCTTTACTCAGCCAGGTTCACAGCTGAACCTCCATTCACCATGTCCTCTCCTGAAAAGAAAGTGAGATATTAGTTGTTATGAGAAGCGCCGTGAGAGTGAAAGGTTGAGGTAGCCAAAGGGCTGGATGTACAAGGCACCACATTGAAATTTCATAATCAAGACCTTAGGAAATTCAATTTCTTGGGGAAAAAAACCCAACAACTTTTCATGGGGAAACATTATAACCAGCTCTACAATTTTCTGTTCCTATAACAAGATGGAAATGTGTTGCAGGAAGCAGAGTAGCATCACGCTGGAGGACCACACAAAAATATTGGGCTTTTAGCATTGACTGTTGTGACCTGAAAGCAGGCTGCTGGAAAATGCTTGCTGTAATGGAAAAAAATGTATGGGGGCAAGAGGCCTAAGCTTTGCTAAAAGTTTTCAGCAATTCAGTAACTCTTCACATATAGAAATCACTGTCTGAATTTAACTTCTGTAAAGCTATGTATGAATCAGTGAGGGTCTAGCAGGGAAGAACATTTCCTGGTGTGGTTAGCTCTGTGTGTCTCCACAGGAAGATCCTGAGCCCACCGTGATGAGCAGGTAGATAACAGGCATGTCAGCCTCACTTCAGCAAGGACTGCTGTTAGAATGAATTCATGGCCCGGCTTCCTAAATTGTTTTATATCCCAAATATTGATCTCCTTTATCTGTGTGTTGCCATATCCATCTTTGTCTTTAATCATTCTTCCTCTACAGGTGGGTTATCATTTTTCCAATGCATGTGTATTATGAGCTTTGCCACCAACAGAGATAATATCTCCCCATTCTAGGTTGTTCAGTGTGAGTCCTTCCCATGCTGAAGTATTATTAATCATGTTGTCATCACTTAAATAAATAATAATCAACAACAATTATTTCTATTTTCACAAAGCCACTAAAATAATAGAAAGCAAATCTGATATTAATTATTAATAAATATGCAGGGGACATGTGTTAGGATTTAATTTCTATTTTTTTGTCTGTATTACAGTGTCATCTAGAGGTGCTGGATAAGAAGATGGTATCTCTGTTTTAGGCACTGCAGAAATTCCAGTTTAAATGACCTAGCATGTCAAAGAAGAAGGTATGAAGGGTAGAGGAGGAGCTAGAACTAGAAATCAGACTCTCTGCTCCTGTTCAGCTCCCATGGTCATGCAGAAATGTAGCCTGGCAAGAGAAGGACTCATACAGACCTACCCTACCCTGTTGTTCCTCCTATTCTTCCATGAGCCCAGCAGGAGCACACAGGACACAAACCTCTGTCCCCAGCCCAGCTGGGCCACCAAGGAGTCACACTGCTGACAGCCCTGGGGCATCTCTCCCTCCTATCACATTTACAGTGTGGCCTTGTCTCATCCATTTTTAAGATGTGTCTTTTCCCTCTCTTGCTCCTTTGCATCCCAGGAACCAAACAATGGAGTGGGGAAGACAAACCTTAGCCCAGACCAAGTAATTTTCCATCTGGTTTCTTGCAGACGTGAAGTTTTTGCAGCTGCTGCATGTGTCTGTCTGTAAATGTCTCTGCATGTACATTTCACTCTTTTTTTCCTAGTAATTTCTGAACTTATTTGCCACAGTCAGCTGCACTTGGGAGAGAGACTGAGGTCTAAAAAAATTATATTTCTAGAAGACTTTTGAAGAAGAAACTTCACCCTGACTTTACTCAGGAGGCAGGAGGCAGCTGAGATGTGCCTTCAGCTCAGGGTTTGCAAGACACACATGATTTGCCTAGCCCAGCATGCAAGGGGCAAACAAATGAGATGCAAACGAATGAGAAGAATGCAGGACACTAGAGAGGTATAGGTAGAGTGGTAGAGGATTTAGGGGGTGCAAATGTCTAATCAACCATCTCCTTTGGTCCTGCTACTCAGAGAGTGATTTGCTTTATGGAGCACCAATATAACTTGTATGTGGTTTGTCCAAATTCAACTGGGTACCTTACAAGTCAGCGTTGTAAAAAGATACAAATGCAAAGAAAGAGGAAATGCAGCCTCTGAACTTCTGAAAGAGCTCCTGCACTTCTCCACCTGCTGTAGAAGCAGAAGATGATGCAGAACCAATGTCTTCAGACTGATCCTTTAGCAGCAGGGAGCAGTGCCTGGGAAAAGCAGATGACTTGCCTTTGGTGATGTCCAACCTCAGTGTGATGTAGAGGGCAGAGCCCAGGTTCTGCTCTCTTAATCAGAGACAGAAAAGGTCTGCAGCAGGACCAGTTTCCTTGACATAAGGTGAGAGTTCTCCAAGGTGCTCCTGTGTAATCTAAGCCTGTAGAGCTCGTCTAGCAGCCTGTGCTGTGATCACTGATGGATCCAGGAACATTTATTTCTCTTTGGTGCTGGATGATACAGAATGATGCTTGAATGATAGAGAAAATGCACAAACAGCTCCTTAGAAACCTTGCCCCCTTTTTCCCAAGTCATGGAAATGTCACTTTTTGAGATTTGCCCCATCTGTGGTTTCTGTGGTTTGAAAGCACTGGTGCATCCGTAGAAGCAGAACAAGCTGCTGCAGCACTTGGTCTCCCAGCAGAAATGAACCAACATGCCACAAGCATGTACTGAGTTGGACTCTGTGCTCTGTGATCCACAACAGGTTAATTGGCCTAAAAAGGTCTGGGTTGTCTGGCCTGGATTGTTGCCACAAAAGTCCCAGGCCAGACTGTACTGCCAGGATTTGCAGGTGGTTTGCACTTCAGAACTGCTTTTCCCAAAAATGAGAGGAAGATGGCACAATCCTTTCCCACTTTTGGACAGATGCAGGGATGCTTGCACCATGCTCATTATCTTGCTGGAAAAGAGGCTGGCAATTCACTGGCATGGCAGTACAGATTAAAATGTTATCACATTTACTGCACAGTGTTTCCAGATGCAGTCAGAGGGCATTTCTATGGGCAACAGACGGTGAAGTCAGAGCCAGTCTGAGGAGGAGAGTAGCAGAGACAAATCCTTGAGATAATTTGGAATAGCATTTGCAGACAAGACAAATGAATGCCCCACAGCTGGACAAGCTGTTATAATGTACCCAACAATGTACCTCACAATTTTTTTCCTCTTCACAGTATTCTTAAAAGGTGGGAAAATTGAAGGCAAAATAAAGACTTCTCCACTCTGTACAGTAAGAGTAATACAATATAATGTGACAAACTCTGTTCTCAATAAGTACCATTCCATACAGTGGATTATTCAGCAAAATCTTCACAAATGCAACCTAATATAAACCTTAAAACTTTGCATGGTAACTTGTTTGCATGATAGCATGTAGTACCTCACCTTTCCTGAAGTGTTATGCTTAGTACTATTTGTTTGCACTGAGCATTATCACTACATATGGCTCCACTTCACATACGTGATAATAAATACCGAATAAATCACAGATAATATTCACAGACTTGTGTGGACAAACTTGTTATTTTGGGAAAATCAGAAAGTGACTAAATTGCCTTTCATTTGATGGAGTTTTGTTTGTCAAGTTTGTCAAATAAACTGCCTTCTAAGCAATTATTGCCATAGCCAGGCATATTTTTAGCCTGAGAAACCTGTGCTTAGCACTCAGTTACATGGCTTGAAAACTTTGTTTTAAGGGAGGAAAATATGAGAGTTTTCAGTGATAACATTAATGTTAATTTGTTGGTTTAAGCCCCATATCTATTTATTTTTATTGATATTTACAAATTCATTGCTCTACTTCTTCATCTCTTGTACCTTTTCAGCTCCTTCCCAATTCACCTGAATTTTGTGCCTAAAGCCACCCCAACACTTCACTGCAGCTGTACATTGTACTGTACACCTTCCCTCTACATTGTACTGCATCAGTTTCTCACAGGGGGAATCTTATAAGTAATACCTCCCCTCTACTTTTTTCCTCTTCTTTTCCTTTGACAATAAATGGAGGCTCTTCTTTTACCTACAGTTCTCCTTCAAACCTCCCACTTAATGCAACAACAGCATCTTCTCACCTGCTCTCCATTACAGCTGCTATCCATCATATCCTTCATTTTCTCGTGAGAACTTAAACTTTCCATCTGGTGCCTCTTTGGTCTCTTCCATCTTGAATGTTTATGGGATAATAATATTTTTCTCTCTTTTACTAAAACCGCCCACATTTGCCTCCTTCACCACTACTCCATTTATCCATTTCTAGACTTATTCAATGCACAATGTGCTACTGCTCTTGAGAGAGAGCCTTTCCTCCATTGTCAAAGCCATTTCTCTTCACCGACTTATGCCATCTGGTTTTGGTTCCCAGTGAAAATCTCCAACAACACTGTCCAAACAATTCTCACCCTCTTTGTCCCACCTTTGTGAAGGAAAGTTTTTCTAGAATAATATGTCCACACTCAGAAATTTCCTGAAACCATGTGTTCTTCTTTAGTGCAGCGGCACCTGAGCTGGCACGGCCTGCTAGCAGATAGTGAAGATATACACATGGTGGTCTTAAAGATAATGAAATATTTTCTTCCTTAACTTCCTCAGCTCTGTTCATACAACATACTCTTTAGAAGCTCTGTGTTATCTTCTTTCCAGTTTTCAAAGCAGCAGAGGCAAGTGATGGGTCACACTCAGGCCACCTTTCCTTCTCTTTTTCCTCTAAACTCACTTCTCTTTCTTTGCCTTTCTCTTCAGAGCTCCTACCATCTGTGCAAATTATAGGTCTGACTGTTTCTGTGATGCATCTTTGTGAGGAGTCATGAACAAAGAAGGTAAAACATAGGTTATCATTTCCCCTGTCCCAAGTTCTCCTCACACCCCTCTGTCTATCCCATGCATAATCCAGTGTTTGGCTCAGCTTTCTTCCAGACACCAACATCTGAGCTGTATTTAAGATCTACAAAGTCTCCCTGTAGAACATCCTTCAGAGAGAGCTCTAGCAATCCTAACAAATTTCTAAAGCTGTTGCCCAAATCATGATAAAGCTTTTGGTATTTTCACTGGACTTGAGAAATATAATACTGTATTAAGGCTATATGAAGTCAAAATGTGTCTGCAAGATTATCTTCTCACCTCACTACTCCGAAAACTTCATCCCACTCTGCCTCTCCCCTCCTGAGCTCAAGTAATGCCAGTCTCCACTGTGCACTTCCTAGGGTCCCAAACAGGATCCTCCAAAACTTTTATGATGTCAGAGCTGGTGAGTTTTTGGGATGCAGAGAAAGTTGAGGGCTACCTCTCTGGTACATGCTAGATATGCACATTGTTCTCCTTCAAAACCTTGCCCTGCAATGTTTCTAGCAAAAAAATCCTTGCAATAAGAAGGTCCTGGGTCTAAATGCATGTGTTAAAGATCTTCACTACTGTTTTAAGGATTTAAATGCAAAATGTGGATCCTTAAAAAATTTTTATTAACCCTAGAAGATCCAGAATTGCCCAGAATTTTGAGTTTGCTCCATAAAGCTACTCCACAGGTGTCTGGGAAAGTCTCCCCCACTAGGTATATATAGACTATGTATTATTATTATGTATTACCACAGCAGAGCTGGGTAGAGTGGCGTGTGCTTTATACCAGAGTCCATTGGGATGTTCCCACCTGTTGGACCTGCAAAGCCTGAGCTGCTGTGACCATCAAAAAGATAAACCAAAAGAAGAGTTGGGGGTAGTTTCTTTTCTTTGAACCAAAAAACATAATCAATGAACTTACATACAAGATACAGAAGACCCAGGGTCAAAGTTTCACTTCACCTAAGATAATCTAGGTGAACTAACTTTTCTTCTGGGAGAATTTAAACTTTGTTCATCTAGGACCAAATGAATATTTGGTAGGGTCATGCAGGTGTTTTAACAGAAAAATCTAAGGAAGTACATCTCTGGGTTACCAACAATTTGGGAAGTGTCTGATGTTCTAAGTCTGGAAAAGGCATACAAATACAGATGTGTTTGTACAATTCAGGTGAGGCTGGTGACGCCCAAACTAAGTTTTTCACCACATCAGCAAATAGGAATTTCATCTGCGAAGCCACATATTTCATCTTTATAGTGGTTTTAATAAAGAATTAATTTAAATTGAAGTTCAGAACAGAAAGGTCAATGGGAATATATGCACAGGTATAGAAAGGACAAATATTTAACCCCACATTATTCTTGTAAGCCAAATAATAGCCCCAAGGGCTGAGGTAAAAACCTCCCTAACAAGTCAAGCAGTAAACCTAGGTGTACTGTGACTGGTATTGGCCTTTTGTGCTGAGCTCCCTGAGCCTATCATTCCCAAAGCACCTTCTGCTCTCATAGGTGGTGTCTGCAGCCAAAAGGGCTTTCTGGCAGACCCACAGCCGCTCATATAATTTCACAATAGTAGATTCAATTCATTGTGTCCTATTTCTGTTTCCATACTGTCTATAAATGATCTGTGAGGCTCTTGACCATTCTTGCTATGTCTAGGGTTTTGTGAGATAGTAATTTTAAATTAATGCTCGGCTTGCAGCTGATTTCCCTGTACTCAAGATTTTCATTCTTTCTTATCTGGTCTATTCTAGTGGAGGAGGAAGATGTGGGAAGGGTTTCTGTTGCCTGACTGGATGAGTTAACCTTTGAGTAGGCTTTTTTTAGCTTACTGTACTCAAATTCTTGCCATGGATGAATTAGAAGTTCATGTGCAAGGTATAGTCTTTACTCAAAGTGTGTGTCTTTTTTAGGCAAGAGTTTCTTCCACTAAAATCATAGTCAAGAGTTTCTGCAGAAAAATAAATGCAGAAGAATTGCAGTGAAATATTTTTTTAAAGTTTCAAAAAATTACTGCATTTATTACTCTACACTCTTAAAAGATGGTTTAATCAGGTTCCTGATGGTGTAACCAGTGTTACACTGCTACAGCAGAAGCAGCAAAAGTGGTGGCAGGGATGGACACAGAAGGAGCACTGGTGACAGCAATAGACAAGATTCAATGTTTAACACAGATCTCAATTTTAAGTGGCTTTTTATGCAGCAAAAAAGTGCATCTTATAGAGACAGTGTTTTTACACAAACATTTGCAATGTTTATCCAACATCCATTTCTGTAAGGGACCAAATAATATTAGAGGTTTAAATATTGAACTTTTATATTTGTGCACCATACCTATTGTTAACACTATATTTAATCAGTGATAAGATGTATTTTTACACTTATTTCACTAGGATTATTTTAACTTCTCTCTCTGCATGATGGTTTTCTTCTGAGCATCTTTGTTTCTACTGTTGCACTTTAATCCGTATTGTGCATGTCCTTTCGAAGCAAGTTGTCTTCATGTACTGCATTTTCTTTGCATTGCAGCACTGTCTTGAGTGATGTGAATTGGCTTATTTATACATTAAACCAAGCCGTAAGATGAGCTCTAGAAGAGCATTTAATGCCACTAATAGGCTTTCAGTCCACACAACCACACTAATCTGGGGCGAAACACCTGAAAGATGTATACAATGGACATGGGCTGAGTGTGATCAACTTCCTTCCACAAGCCCTGCCTCTCTGAGCCACACTTGTTAGTGAGTGGGAAGAGCCCAAGAGAGAGTTAGATGCCTCAGGGGGGACAGAAACACACAAGTAAAGAGATGAGAAATGAGGTAAAACACACAGGTGATCTCACACTCAGACTTATTTGCCCTGAAAACACTGTGTACTGTTTAAATTAATAGATATCTAATAGCCTTGAATATTGAGGTTCCACAATGTGCCTAGGACCACTAGTGCAGAATAGCTGTGGAAGGACACAGATGTGCCCAAACCACTCCCTGCTGGGGATATGCAGGTTAACTCCTCTTAGAATGCTGTGGAAAATAAGCTCAGCCATTTGAAGGGTTTTGGCCAAACCTTACAAAATATTTTACAGGTATGTGTTAATATTTCTCACTAGTCGTTTTGTATGCTCAGCTCTCTGTCCTGGGAAGTCTGAGTTTATTAGACATCCATTATAATTGACACATTGTTGAAGTAGGGGTGAATAGATGCATTAGACAGATGATCTTAATTGGCTTTCATCCAAAAGAATTAAAATAAAAAGACAGCTGAATTTCATTCACATTTTCAATTAGTAAAACTTCCTTTCATTATTATAATGCCTGCTGAAACAGCAGCCACATCAGGGTGACAAATCCCGTTATCATGCTTTCTGCAATTGTCTTCCAAAAAGGCGTCTATTGAAAGCATTGTCTGAGCGTGTGTATAATGCTGACAATCAAGCTCCACTCAGAGAGCTGGGGGAGGGTGTCTGGCTGTGATCTATAGAGAAATGCATTTCTTTCCCGTGCTGCTGGTTCTTCAGTGCTGTGTGCCTGCGCTGGGGCAATGCGCTCTGACGGGCAATGCGTACTGACAAGATCAATCACTGAGCATTAGCGGAATTCTCATGCTTTCCACCTATTTTTCTTCCCTTTCTTTATTGAGCATGATCCTCTGCAGGTGTTATTTGTTTGTCAGGGCTGTTACATAGCAAATGTTGAAATAATTTTTTTTTTTTTTTAGGGAGTAGATAACAGCTGAACTCATATTGCAGACAATGGTTTCACAATGAAGTACTAATCAACAAGAATGTGAAAATAATTCTTTAGGCATTAGAGGAAGAAATAAATGGCTTCTTGGAGCTGGGGAGCAAACAAAGCGGCATTAGGAGGCTGATTTTTTTAAATCCTTTTTGAGTGGCTAACCAACCTAACGCACTTGTAATAGTGTTCCAGATTCTTAGCTTAGCCAACTCACCTAACTTAACCAGACAAAATTATATTATTTATTTGTTCCACATGTGACACTGAAGAAAAACATGTGGATAACCAAAAAAAAAAAATCAGTTCATCTGGGGCTGGTCTTATACAGTTTTCTTTTGCTGAGTTACATGCCACAAGCCAAATGTATTGCCTTAGGGTTGTTTTGCTTTTATTTATTTAATTATTTACTTATTGAATAGTTCCAACTTACATAATTTCCTACATCATCTAACTTTTGATGACCACATTCTCTTATATCATCCCACCTGAACATACACATATGGATCACAACTGTCGCATTAGGGGTTGATGTTCAGTTTTCCACATACAGAAGCTGGAATCCATTAATTTCAAGCATCCTAACAAGATATAGTTGGTCAATGCCAGAAATCCAGTAAACAGACTGCAAACTTGGCATTCTGCTGCCACAAAATTTCTGCAAATCACAGCCCTTTCACAGATGAGGGGCATTTTCAAATTAATATAATTGATAATTTTTATTTCTTAAGATTTTTTCAGTTCTTTTTGTTCTTCTCACATGCCTGTAAAAGTTCAGCACAACTGGGCCCTGCCAGGCTGGGAGAGTTCCTCGCTCCTGGCCCTACCAGTTTAGTTTTGCATTTTTTCGTCTGACTGGCCATCTCTGAAAGATTAATTAACCGTTAATTTAATGTCCATCAGTATTTCTATTAAGTAAAGCCAAGACAATTTTGCTCTTGGTCAGGTTTCTGGTAAGGAAGAAAATGTGTTTATTTTTTAATGATGTACTAGAGCTCCTGAAGTTGCTGTAAAGCATTCTTTATAAAGTGTGAAACACGAAAAAACACAGAAGAATAAAACAAAACCTAAAACTAAAGCCACTAAGGAATAATGATAAAAAGGGAAGAACGCAAATCATTTCTCATCCTTCCTACTAGAGACGCATTTTATAGCTAATGCATTTAATGAGTCAACATTGACTTATATTGCCTGAAAGCTCACTGAATTATTGAGTATCTGTGGTATAGATTATATGGGAAAAATAGTTTGAAATGGCTTTTTCCTCTGTGAAAATTTAATTTTATTTATATTCAGCTGCAGTTATTTTCCAAGGTTGTTATTAGATGAGTTCATCTTTCCTGTATATTTTAAAGAGCTAATGCAATTTAGTAAAAAATAGACTTTTTGCAGAAGCTTTAGAAGCTCTGCGGTTTGAAAAACACCTGAGGAAAGCTTAACTGAAAGAAGGACAAAAGAATAAATCAACAACAACAGCATTTCTCTGAGACATATGTCTACTAATTTAGCCCGAATAAAGCGTCTGTCATATACTGGGCTTTTTTTCAGATGGATAAATATTGACTTGGTTTGATTTTTTTTGGTGTGTGTCTTCTAAATAAATAATAACAATCTGAATATTTAATTTTTTCCCTTGGGTAATAGGAGGGCATGCTGCTGGTGAAGAGAGATGAAGAGAGAACTGCTCCAGGCACAGGTATAGTGCATCCTTCACTGCGGACCTGTTTATTACATTTTCAACTTCCAGTCTTGGGTGGTAGATTGATTTGGCAGAGATTAGATAGGAGGTAGAAAGGAAAGCTGTCTTGTTAACCATTTCCCATATGATGATTTAACATTGACTTGGCACTATTTTTTAGTGCCCTGCAAGCAGACAGTTTTCCAAAAGAAATGGTGTCTGCAGCTCATACGCAGAGCTTTTCGATAACTCTGCTTTGCAGACGTTTCTCTGAAAATCTGGCCATGGATGACACACCAGCGGGAGCCATATTAGCAATATCATGCTTGTCAAACACAGCTTTGAAAAATATTATTTATAGGGCTGACTGGTAATCAAACCCATTTTGTGAAAAACTTTGAAGTTCCGGAATGTGATTTTGGTCGCATTGGAATGAAAATGTGAGCTGTCAAATTTTTGGGGTTTTTGAGGAAGGAAATAAATATCTTGGGGACTAGCCAGGATTGCCAGGATGCACTCCCAGGAGGCATGGAAATGCCAGAACTCAGTCTGTGTTTCTTCTGAGTCTGCAAAACGCTCTTGATTCAGCAAAAAAGAAACATTTTCTCATGAAAAAACATGTAATCAATGGTTTTTCTACCATCCTCAGTGATTAGGCATCTAACTGTTTATCCATCCAGTAACCTCTGTACCACGCACTACGGTTCTCCATGGTTCCTGCCTGGCTAGTTAAACCTTTCATCTTTGGTACTGCTAACCCCTCTGGTGCTTCTTAAGTGAACAAGAGTTATTAAACAATATGATTTGCCACCACAGTAAAACACATCACCTTTCTTTAACCATGCTGTCTTGCAGGGCTATGTATCCCAAGCTGCATGTGCCTCACGGTGGGCAAAGCAGAAGATTCTGGCTCTTGAGTGCAACCCTCAAAAATCATAACACATATGTTGATATGACTCTCTACAGAAAGCCTTGGTTTCACTGGACCACAGCTTAAATTAATGAAATTTGGAGCAGAAAATCTCTGTGCATCTGATTACTTGGTCTCCATCTTTCAAATCATGTTCTTGTCCTCTGCTGATTCTGGAAAGAAATACTTGTTTGTTTAGTTTTCATATTCTTAAGTCAGAAGCTGCTCTCATCCATCAAACTAGTCCAGTGCACTTTGCAGAATAAAGGCTTTGTGTTGTAAATTCTTCTCTAAAACACGTTTCCATTAGGGCAGTGATTACATATTGTAGAGATAATTCCCATTCTGAGAGTGTGACACAGTGAAGCCTTAATTCCTCTCGTCATTACCACATTGCAAACAACCAGGCAGCAGCAGCAAAGACCCTGAGTCGCTGCTGGCATAATGGCAAATTCATGTGCCTAAGAAGTGATGACAGGAAGGGCCACAGTCACAGCATAAGGGAAATATTAAAAAACCCAAACTTTCATTAGCAGGAATTAATTTGCACGGTCTTGCCAGGCCTACTGCACATGCTTAGGAGTTGTGTAAATAAATATCACCATCCTTCTGCTGTAGCTGTGAAGCTTGGTATAATTTAGGGATGAGCCTGTGGCTATGGGAAGCACTGGAAAGAGATCCCATGTGCTCTGCTCCCCAGCATGTGCTTCAAGCACCACAGCACGCTGCCTCCCAATAAAGAGGCTGTCAGACAGCCTGGCATGGCAGGGTATGAAGGGGGACATCCTAGCTCAGGGCACAGTGACCAGCCAGCACATATGACAGGACAAACCTCCAGAAATGAGGAAAAATGCAAACCAAGTAGATGGCTGTATCTTATCTGCCACACTCAGCATCGGAGAATCATAGGATGGTTTGGGTTGGTAGGCAGACTTTAGAGGTCATACAGATTCCAAGCCCCTGCCATGAGCAGGGACACCTTTCAGTAGACCAGGTTGCTCAAAGCCCCATCCAACCTGGTCTTGCACACTTTAAAATACCTTCTCTGAGGAAGGGTTAAAATTTAATCCTTCAACAAAATGCTCTCTTCATAGGCAGTAGAAGGAGCTTGTGCATAACCTGTGAGGGGAACACACACCGCCCTTTATTCCCTCAAGGCCCCCATGAAGGCACGGGTAAATACCAATCCCAGGCTCTCTGCACCTTTTGGAGAGGTGGTCAGACTAAAGGCTCGAGTAAGGCCACCATGAGGTGCCATCTGTGCAGACACCCCTCAAGATCTAATGGGACCTTTGGTCTGAAGACCTTAATGTGGTAAAGCACCTAAAATGTTTCACAGATAAAGGTCTAGACTAGAAAAGGAAAGCCTCTCTCCAAAGGAATACTGTAATTCTGGGACAATGTTCACTCATTTAGCTGGTTGTCTTTGCTTTAGGTTGTGACTGCTCATACTAATGTTTTACCTCACTCTCCATGTGGCTGAACTTTAAATGGAAAGTGGCATTATATACATGACCCAATAAACATACTCCTATACCAAAACCACATGTGGAAGGGGGCTCTGAGTTATTCTGAGGTTTCCTAAGATAGCAATGTGAACAAAATCTGACCTATAATTTTACACTGTATTTGTACAGTATTGCAGGTTTAGAAGAAATACAGCTAAAATACTTTCACACAAATAACCCTCATTTAAGAATTTATCTAATGTTTTTAAATTGAAACATTGCTTCACACACCAGTAGAGCAGTCTTGTTAAATATGATGCTGCCTCCTTGGAACTCACTTTTGGGCTGCCAAAGCTGTGTTGCTTGCTTTTTTCCTTTCTATGAACCAGCATAAAAATCTTGGTGGAAGGGTGAACTTTGCTGCTCTGAGCCAGCCCTTGCTCCCAAACAGCATCAGGTGGGGAACAGCCTCACACTGAACCAGCATGCTGAAGAACCAATGTGAGAGAGAGAAAAATTATAAATTCAAATCCATCCAGATCACTGAAAGTGTCAGAATGTCTCTTGCTTTTAAGACTATCCTGGACTTTACTTTAAGGCAGCCAATCATTTCTAAATTCTGTGTAAATATGTATTTCATTTTCTAAAATCTTCAAGTCTCCAGTTTTTCTTTGATTTTTTAAAAATTATTGTTTCTGCTCATCTAATTTGTTACTATACATAATTTCTTTCAGAAATAATACACTAAAGTAATTGCAGTGCTTTAGAAACACACAAAGGAATGGTCTTTGACATAGCAGAAAATATGAACATTGATTCAGTGCAAGCCACACTACCCAAAAACTCATTGTGTCTGGGACAGATAAAAATCCACATTTCAAGCATAAATGACAACAGGCATCCATACAATAAGGGACTTATAATATTACCAATAAAAATGGTAGTTATTATTGATAGGCACTGTGATCCAACATTTGGTAATTCTTTTAGGCCTTGCTATGCTCCTAAGATGGTTGCAGTGGTGCCAGTTCATCAAGACAGCAGGAATGACAAGCCACTGTCAGAAGGGGATCCAGTTAATTCATTATATTATTTGATATATTAAATGCTGGGGTCATATTGAGCAAAGATAGGTTGCATTGCTCCTTTTGCCTTGGTCTTCTTGTCAATAGGATTAATTTAGGATAATGTTAAACCCTCTGCACTTCCTTATAGGCAGCTGATAATTTATTAAAGCATATTTGGTTGTGATATTCATTTCTAAAGAGCACAATGATGCTCTTTTATTAGCATAACCACTCAAACTGTGTCCACAGTCTAAAAGCAGTTTCTACAAATCATAATCACTTGAGAATTTTATTCTGAAATTAAGGCTTTAAGAGTTTTGATTAATTCACTAATTTCAAGATTTCTGCTTTAAATACTTGAAGAGTGTGCATTAGCACTTTGTCATTCATGGTATATAGAGCATGTGACACCCATGATATCTCAAAACTGAAATTAATCTGCACTTTAATCTAACACCAAGCAGGAGCAATGGTGATGGAAATTACCTGAGGTCCCACAACATTCAAAGATGATTCATAGTCTAGGGTCCCATGAAGGTGCTGTGAAACTTTGCCATCAACTTCAGCCCTGTACAAGAAGTAACTAAGTACACTAGAAATTTGCTCTGATGAAACATTAACTTTACTGAGCACAGAACAGTACACTACATCTGAAAAATGTCACATCCTTCTGTTTCATACTCTCCCTTGACCAGGACCAGTCAGCCAAAAGTTGGTGGAAGCTGTTTGGTATCGTCCTGTGCCTCCTGTTTATCCCTTGTCAGAGGCAGGTGTCCTTTTGGCCTCAGCCTCAGTTTCCCAAGTTCAGGGAATGGGATGTGAAATGCTGAGGTATATCACAGCCTGACTGAGGTTTATAATTTGCAATTATCCCAATGGCTGTGAGCATTCCTCAGATGGATACTGATAAGCAGCACAGAGAATGCAGTGGAAGGGTGTATTAGGCTATTTCATTATTGTTCCAGCTGCAGCATGCAGCCCTCCTTTTGAGACTAGACAAGAACTGTATGGGAGAAACCTCTCAAACACTACAGATGATCTAAGGTGGCTTTTTCTGATAGGAGGGTACCATGGATGCCAAAGGAATACCAGCCACATAACATTCATGGCTGACAGGCTGTTAAAGGTGAGTTTTGTGGCCAACGGATCAGACAGAACTGTTATGCGTCCTTCTACTTTTCTGCTACAGGTTTCCCAGGTGTGCATCTCAGGGTTTGTGTTCCGCCTGTTAGAGCACATCCCCATTTGTCACATGGATGGAAAAGGGCCAGGGGCAGAACTAAACCTCTGCCTCTACAATCTGTGGTTTCAAGAGACACATTTGAAATAACACAGAGACCTCCAAAAGCACCCAAGAACTGAGGAAATAAAAGCTGTGCAGCAGTAGTCATAAAAGACAGCATATGTGGTTTAACTGAATTTGTCTGGAGTCCAATTAAGCAATAAGACACGATGGGGTGTGTCTTATTACTGGGCCATCAATGCAGGTCTCTGGGGCACTGTGAGGCACAGGGCCAAAGTGCAAAGTGCATTAACAGCCCGGTAATACATGCTCTGTCATGTCCCACTGTTTCCAGAGGATAATGTTTGTCTCTTGAAAGGAAGGAATAAGAAAAGGTCCTTGAAAAATTTGGGAACAAAGAACAAATTTTCTTGTGAGAGTTTAGCAGAATGGAAGACATACCTTTGGAGATGTGAGATGGAAGACTGTTGGCTGCCTGGAGCTTCTTGTTAGACTTCAGACATCTCACTAATGGCCATGTAGGGATCATTTTCCTAACTTCTGAGTTCACCTGGCTTTTGTGTGAGAAAAACCCCATTTTATGTGCAAAATCAAAGGCAATATATGATGCTGAAAAATTTATAGTACTGAAAAAAAGAGGTGGAAATACATGAAAGACCATTTAAAAACCCCCAAAATTTCTTAATTCAGCACATCCAGATAAAACAGTAGCATGTGTTTTCAATTTTTTGGCCAAGAAAATCAAAGTATTTGCTGTCATTTTTTGTATGCAATACTGGAAAGATTGTTGAGGAGTCCTGGAAACCTCATCTTAGAGCAATAGTGAAATAATCTGGTTAGAGTGACATCAAAACTCAGACAAACTAATGGACCAGCAAATGAGGGGTTCAATCAATGCAGATTTATATGATAATAATAAATAATTATGTCAATCAATATGGTTTCATGGAAAATACATCTTGTCAAATTAATTTAATCATATTTTTATGAAGTTACGATATACATTGGTAAAAATGCCTATAATGACTTAATATATTTAAAGTGAATCACTTCACCTTAGTATCCCAAGAATATCTTGATTAAAAATTAGCATCATACAACACCAATATTTCAAATGGATTCAAAACTGACCATATGATAGCATTCAGAAAAGCACCATAAATGAGTTTTTCTATCCAATCTAGAGGGCCTGCAGTGGCATCCCAAAGATGGTGAGTGTGATAATGTGGTTCAGTATTTTTATAAGCAAGCTGGGGGAAATAATGGAAATTTTTAGACAGGTAAATAAATACTGCTGAGGAAAATTAATAAACAAACTACAGAATAAAACAATATAGACCCCTTAGTTAAAGCGAAATAAATTGAATGTCATGTACTTTCATAAAGACAGAGATGCCTGAAACTTCCAGAGATTGCCTCAAATGTCTGCACTCAGTCTTCCAGGTATGCATAGAAATGTCTAAGCTAAGTGGCAAGTGGAGAGAAAAAGTAGAGAAATATCTAAGGCCCCAAGGCAACCTAATTTATTTCCTTGTACCTACAGCCTATGACAAACTTGAACTTCCTTCCTGGCTGCCCACTAAAGGTAGTTTCCTAAATTGTGCAAGCATGTCTGATGATACCTGCAGACAAGAGTGGATACTTGCAGCTCCTGATACTCTATGTGCACATTTCTACAGAAAAACCACTATTTTTCACATACTGACTTTCTATTTTATTTTCACAACTGTTATGGGCTGGTTTTGAACCATACTGTTAACTTCAATTCTTCTTTATTTTTTTCTAGTACTGGCAAAGCAGATATAGCAGGTACTTTTGTGTGGAGGGCAAAATGCAACCAAAGCAAGCTCACTTCTTCCACTGCAAAGCCTTGACACTTATTCTGTGAAAATCATGAATGGGTGCCTTGTATGAAAAATCATCCAGTGACGGGCTTTGAGTGAAGTCCTACACCCGTGTTAGAACATTGCTCTGGCTGGGCTGTCAAAGTCACATCTAGGTCTGGAGAGTCGGTGGATTTGAAATGACTTGCTCAACAGTCACAAGACAAACACTGAACCTTCGTAATTTCCAGCCTTATGAAAAAAACAAAGATGTCTGTTGAATTCAATCTCCGGTGTCTTCCTCCCCTAATCTAATCAATGCCAACACATTTTTTACTAAGGATTGTGTCTGTGCATCACCCATTATGACCTGCAGGCTCAGAGGGATCAGTCCAGTGGCCTGCCAGAGCCCAGTACCCTGCAACACTGGGACCAGATGAAACGTGGATAGGGGCTCCCCTGCATTCTGGAATCTGATGGCAGCTGACTTTACCTCATGCAGGACACATGATTCTTCAAATACCTGTGATTTGGTATTGCTTTTGGGTTAAGAGGAATGCAACAGATAGGTTCTGATTTCAAGCCTAGAAGGGTTTATCTTAGATTACTGACATCTACCTGTAAGGAAATCAACATAAAAAATTAATTCATACAGTCATATTTAGAGAAACATTCTCACAAGATGTATCTTTCTTTAGTTTTGGCTGTTAAAAGCATTTCACCAGCAGCTCCCTTCTCCATTTCCAAAAAGCCTTGGTTACTCTGGATTGGCACCTTCTAAGGTCCAATTACTGTCTCTCATTTTCACTTCAAGGTTTCATTCTCTACAAATGAAATCTGGAGAGCAGATTATGACTGAGAAGCAAACATCATTAAGGAGAGAGAGATACTAAAAATCATCCTGTACAAATTAGAAATGCTGATATAAATTACTGGAATAATTTTTGGTGTGGAAAATGAAAGATAATGTGTACATGGAAAATGGAAATTACTTTCACCTGTAAAAGAGAAGGACTGTGAAAAAAGAGGGGAACTGGAGTATGAGAGAGCAGAGGCCTTTCCCAGCAGTGCTTACCCAGCCATAGTGTGTGTGCAGAGTGCTGAACACAAACACACCAGCTTTCCACCAGCACTGGTTCAGCTCTCTGCTTCTGGATTTGGTTTTCACACCTGGAAAAATCCAAGAACCGTCTTCAAAGAGCTCAACATCATTTTGCCAATTTGTCACTGAAATAGGGGTTTGTCTTCTCTACTTTCTCAAGGAATGAAACAGATGGAAGAACAGAAGAGAAATATCAATACTTCATCACATACTTACAGTATTAAATAGGTATATTCATCTGTATATAAATAGACACACGTGCACATAAAAACATAGGCAACCTTACCACGAGAATAGCTGCCTCAGCCTGCTAGGATACACCCACAGCCACATGTGCGTGTGAACATGCACACATTATATAACCTTGGTTTTGTAGTTGAAATCACTACATGAAAATATTCAATTCAGAACTGTTTCCATGGGAATATCGGGGCTTGCACATCATTGTGAAGAAACATCTGTCCTGATTTGGGATTTCACCAATGTACCTTAGCTTTACTTGCTTAATGTTGGTTGAGATTTTACAGTCAAAAGCCCTCAGGCAAATTAAACTAGCCATGTACACCCTCAGGGAAATGAGACTTTAGTTACATGCCTGATACCAATTGATGCCAACTAGAAGAACTTTATGATATTAATGAATGTCTATAATTAAAGAACTGTTAATTAAAGTGAGTCAACCAGTCTATTGGAAATCTCATACTCTTTTTTGAACCTGACTTTCTCATGTAATTGTATTTCAAGATGACTTAGAATCACTTAGCAATTACTGCATTTTGCAAGAACTGAGCAGAGTTCTAGCCATCCTGTTCATTGATTTTGACTATAGAATAGCAATTCAAATCCCTAACAGAGTCGAGAAATTTTTCTCTTAAAAACTCAGCTAAGTTTTTCACTTAAGTCTGTGTCCTAACATCTGCACATGATAATGCATTTTCAAGATAAAAAGTATTTGTATTGCACTCATTTTCCTTCAGTTCCAGTTTTGAAGGGTTTTCTAAATGCGGATACTGTTTTAAATATCTCCTTAGGAAATATCCATTATCCAAACATCCAAAGATATCCATTATCTTGTAACACAATCCCATTAAGGACAAGTCAGTGCTATGAACGCATGAGCGGCTTGCATAAATTGCCAGGATGCTCTATCCCATGCTCATGGCATCAAAGGCCAGTGATAAGGGCCATCAGCAGCACTGCCAGTTCTTACTGTGAGCTCTGCACTTTTATGCTGTACCAAGAGCTCCCACTTGCTGGAATCAGGTGATTTTTTAATGTTAAAAGATCTGATTCTAACTGAAAGAGTGTTTCTAGCTCTTACGGCGGTAAAAAGCCTTAAAGAGCTCCCAAGAGCAGCTTCAAAGTCATCAAAAACCTGAAATAAAATAGGGAAGGCCCATTCAAATTAAGTTCTTGATATACAAAGGATAGCACTGGCTAGTACAGTTCACACTCCTAAAGCCACAGGCTAATAAAAGTTAGACTCTGCTGCAACTTAGCAAAGGATAGGTCAGCAGTCTGAGTGCAAAGCTAATAAATTAGTAGCCCTAGTAGTAATTTACTGCTCTTAAGTGAAAATGTTTTATGTTGTTTTGATTTTTTCATTAGGCAGAGGAATCTTGGTTGGTATTTTCTGCTTTTTAAATATCATCTTAAAATGTAGAACTACATCTGGCACTGGGTTAATACTCACATTATAGGCAGGTGCCAGCCCACCTCATCACTCTGCAACTAAATGTGGATTTTTTGGGGATTTTTCTGTACTGTTTGGTTCACTGGACACACCTGAGGTACTCTGACACCAGCAGAAAAAATTAACCACAGTTCTGCCAGGCTGGTTCAGGTGAACTCAGAGATCTTCACCTAGACTCAGAGAAAGGTCTGCAATCTTTCAAGCTGAAGTCAGCTACAAATTGGGGCTTGGAAAAGGAACAGAAGGTGGATATAAGTTTGGAAGTGTAATTTTAAGCGGCACTTTAAGCTTTCAGAATAAAGTATGAAGAGGAATCTCCTCTGCCCATCTCTAATGATAATCAAGATAATGAATTCTGCGATAGCTGCAATTTTAAGACTTAGTTAAGCAATTCTCAAGTAACCTACATGAATTTAACACACAAAAATAATTAAACATGCTATGGAACAGATGCTGCACAAACAACAGCAATCAAATGATTCACACTTAGCAGACCTTACCTAGCAGTTAGTTTACAGCATCTCTGTGTCTGAAAGAGAAAGGCAGACATAATGTACATAATTTCAAACACAGCACACCTGACTCCCAACATCTAGGAAAAATCAATAATTTTATTCCATTTTCGTTTTGTTTGAGCCTTTTATTCATAGGTTTTACATTTATATATGTATATATCAAAACGCATTCTCAAAATGATAATTTTGTATCTCAGCAGCACACTGGTAAAAAACAAAAATTCCAAATGCAGACAATTCAGAGTCAGGTTTTAACATGGCTTAGGTGCACTTGCATGTGGAAAAGACATAACCATGTGCCCACTGAAAGCTCTCATGATTATTCATTCAGACTCATCAACTGTAAGCCAAAAGAGCAATCTGGTGATTTTATATATATATTCATGTAGACTCTTCTTGGATCATGGAGCAAATATACAGATAATGTAAAAATTGTTCATATGCTTGTGTATTGTGGACAGTGACTTGCTACCAAGGCATGTCATCAAGGTATGTTCATTTTATGTATTGGTTACCTTTCAGGTACTGCAATGATAGCAAATAAATATTTATAATAATAATCAGACAAAATTTCAGGGATTTGACCCATTTTCTATGTCGCCTAAGTAAGGGGTGCATGAGCTAGAAGAAACCAATAAATTGCCCTAACAATTAGGGGGAAGTGTAAATAAAAGAAACAGAAAGCTCAGAGGACAACAAAAGGGAGCTGATTTACATGAAACTTTCAGATTGACTTAATGTGCATAGCTCCCGAGGAAGTTTCAGGGCAAAATTCAGCAGTGACACAAGTGATGGTGTAAGTTAGATATGTGTCAATCACAAAAAGAGTGTCAACTGGGAGAACTGGCAACATACTTTAGTAGCACTTTCATGGGGTGATTTGATGATGGATGGTTGTGTGATCTAAACTGTAATTTATGCACTGTGGCAACTGAAGTGGAGGTTGGCAGCACAGAGAGTAGATGACAAGGGTGAAAAAATAAAACAGGCTTTCACCTTTAGTCACAATATCTCCATCCTTCCAAAAAACACGCTGGGGATATTGCAGCCTGCATTTACCAGGGCTGAACATCACCATCACTGAGTCACTCACAGGTGCCAATGCCAAATATTTTGCTGATGTACTAAATGATCTTTGACACTGACTTCCTTTTCCTGATTGATTTCACCTGAATTGACTCAATTGCATTTCAAGGGGCGGGGGGGTGGGTAGGAATCTACATTTGAAATTCAACAATTTCATTAAATGTTATTATTCTCTCCTTTCCCATGTTTTGACCTCTCAGCTAGCACTGTGCCTGACTGACTACCTGCCCACCACTTGAGGCCATCTCTTGAGGATATTAAAGATCACAACAACACAGACAGCAGCAGCTCTTTTGTTCTGCAAGGCTCTTAGTGTGAGAGGAATGGCTCTGACACAGCCTTATGCCAACCTGTTTTAGTTGACACAGGAAGAGATGTATAAGCCAGATCTGTCAGAGTTGAAGAGACAGAGAGCCACCAGGAATTCTCACCATTAGTGAGCCCTCGTAAAATTGCCAAAATTCTCCTGTAAAGCTGCTTTTTGGGCAGAATATTGATTTTTTTTCCACAGAAATCAATATTTTTGTTAAAGGCGTATCTGGAGGGGGTTTTTGCCCCTGATTATTTGAAGTTTTCATTGAAATACTGTATACTTCAATTTCCAGGGGGTTTTGTTGATTTTTTTTTATAACCTTAGGAACAATATAATTCCGAATCAAAGCAGTTTTTGATACAGAAATGCTGCTGTGATATCTGATTCCTCGTCAGACACATTTGATGACCTCATTGACCTGCCTGGGCTGGCTCCCCTAGCAAGATCAGGCTGTCCCCGATGCACCACAGTCAGAGCCATCCCCAGGCAGTTCTGCCCTGGCTCAAGACAAAGAGGAGCTATGATGCATCGAGTGGCCTGCTCAGAAAGTCAAGACCTCAAAATAGATGAAGGAATGAGTTATAAGCATAGCACAGGACACTGAGATCTTTCCGAGGTTTGAAATTGCATCATTAAGCTTTCTGCTGAAGAATTTTCCTCAGCAAAAGCCTCTCCATTTTTTAACCAGCCCTAAGCTTTCGTTTTTGAGACTGGTTTTCCTGCATTTTCTCCTCTGTGGTTTCATTCATAGGCTGGAAAACCTGAGCAGGCATTTGGGAGGAGGGAGCATTTGTGACAGGGGACGGAGGATTTGTCTTTTGTTTTCTGTGGGCAAGAACAAAAGGCACAGCATTTTCAGCTTTGCACTGTGTGTTTCAGCGGATTTATATAATATCTGTGCTAATGTTTCGGGTTTTCATCATTTTAGTGCTGTGGTTTTAATTTCCAGGAAAGGGTGCCCAGGCTATCAGACCAAAGCTTTTTTGTGTTGTATTTAAATCCATAATAAATAACATTTAAACATTAATGTTGCTGCTAAATTGAGCTGTAACTTAGAAAAGCTGTTCCTTAAACCAGTCTTTTGCAATGCACAAGTGTACACAAGGAACAGTTTGCTCTCACTACCACTCCTGTAAATTCTGGTAAATCATTTAATGAACACACAAAATGTGTGATAGGAAAATAAAGAGTAAAATTTAGCAAAATTACTCAGGATCTATCTGACAATATAGCAGTGATGGAGGGATTTTAACACATTTTAAAACTCTTTTTTAACATTTTGGAAAGCATTTTTAAAAACATTTTTAGCTCTGTAATAACAAGCAATTTATATACAAAAATTTAGTTTTATTAAAATGGGATATGCACATATATAAGCTCTCTTTTATCTGAAGATGGGAGACAGTTTTATCATCTGTTTACAGAGAACTAACCAGCAGCAACATCCAAGGTGAAGGTGGCTGATTGTTAAGTGCCACCCAGTAATGGCCTGTAAGGCTTCAGGATAATGAGCCAAGGTCTTAGCTGTCCTCATTGACTTTGGGTAACCAAGGGACAGCCCAAAAGTGCTGCTGCACGAACCTGCCAGACCAGAGACACTCACAATGTCCAGACAGAAGACCCTGCTCTTTTCCTTTGGAGTATTTAATATGCAAAATTCCTTCGAACCATCATCCTGAATTTTCATCTATGACATACGTTCAGCAAATAGAAAAAATTAAAAAGTAATGAGGAGAGTTCCCAACTGCTTTGAGAAGATTCCACATATGTGCTAATTAGCGATTCTGTCTGAAAATATTCCCTGAAAGCTGTATGGGTAGTGCAGCCTGGGATAAATAATGCAAATGCCCCATGGCACTGTCACAAACACCACAATCAGTGCTGTTTGCAATTTCAGTGAGACTCTTCAAGTTCTGCACCTGAGACTAAAATATTAATGAAGTAAAACTGTGGTAAACAAACCTCCAGCCCCGCTCCCCCACCCCCAGTTGACACACACGGTCACACACCCTTCACCCACTGGCTTTCTGGCACAGGATGAGAAGAATTTCAGGAAGATGAGTGTTGACTGGTGCATCTCCTTGTACATAACTCTGCTCCTTCCCCTGGTTGCTACACCAAGCATCTCTCATCACTGGACTAGTGCCTACATGTGTCTTTGATGCCAGAAATGGAAGGAGCAATGCTGCACATTGATATTAACGCTGGCAGGTTCTCTGCAACCTGGACTCACCCACCAGCATGGATGAAGGGAAAACCGAACAAACCAGTGGTTTTCCCTCATTTCCCATTCCTTCACAATACAGCTGCATCACTCTGCTGTACAACCAGAGCTGGCAGAAAGTTCCTATCGCAGGCGGCAGGCAAACCCCAGACACACAAACTGTAGGGTCTGCTCTGCCTTGGGATCTCAGCTGGGGAATTATGTGATGCCCCAGGAGGTCCCAGGCCCAGCTCTGAGTGTCCATAATGCCATGACACCGGTTAAGGCTGCCCACAAAGGCCATCTTGAAACAGGAAAGGAGATGCCAAGGTACAGCTCACTGGTCATGTGAAGGGCAATACAAACACAAAGATACATCTGTCATGCTCTCCCCTTGGATAAGCAAATTTTCAGGTCTGAGTTATGCTTTAAAATACACTCATTTACTAAAAAATGCAAACCCATCCTGGAAAGTGGTACTGGTCTCTAGAAAGACTAATTCTGCTGACTTCCAGTGCAAATCAAAAAAAAAAAAAAAAAAAGGTGCCTAAGCAGTATTATCTAGCTATCTAGCGGCATAGTGAGCTGCCACTGACTTCTGAAGGAGGTTAAGTCTTTAATCTACTTAGATGCTTTGGAAAATATCTCTCAGCTAAGCACCTAAGCCACTTCTGAAATAGGAGCTGAGGTTTCAAAGTTGCACAGAGGTTTTAAGAACTTCATGTGGCACTACTCTGGCCACACAGGTGCATCTCTAGAGTTAAATTCTGCTTTTCTACAGATTCAGTTTCTGAGTGAAGTGCATTGCAGCTATTTCAGGTGCATAGCCAGAGTGAAATGCAGAGCAGATTTCAACCCCTACTGACTGTTCACAAACTGTGCTCCAAGTTGCAAATACCCATTAGCCATTCCACTCATATTTTAGTATATGTTTTCATACTGCAAATCATTCCTTCTGAGATCACAGTTGCTGCACATTCCTGAAGTCCTTTTGTGAAATTACAGGCCTGCTGTTTTAGTTCCATGTTACAATACCTGCCCACACAATTCAGCATCACAAACTAGTCTATAAATGTCAGTCCATGAACAGCACCTTGTAAAGCCGGTGGAAAAAAAGTAACTCTTCTTAGTTTGATAAATGCAGGATCAATAGCACCATTAAGTGAGCCTCTAGATGTACAGAAATCTAGTCAGAAGTTGAGGACTTGAGACAGAGCTCTCATCTATTCCAGACTACACTCAGGGTCAGTCCTCAGACCTTGTTTTGCCATAAAGTCTGTAACCTTTGTT
This sequence comes from Brachypodius melanocephalos, assembly GCA_013398615.1. Classification (NCBI taxonomy): domain Eukaryota; kingdom Metazoa; phylum Chordata; class Aves; order Passeriformes; family Pycnonotidae; genus Brachypodius; species Brachypodius melanocephalos. Next base: position 33,179,914 of record VZSR01001685.1, read on the forward strand.
CTGCAGAGAAGTTGTATGTGTTTGCCCATGTATGCCCAAACTCCTTTCCTCCTGCCTGTCCTGAAGAAGTGGCTATCCACTGGGAGATTGAGGATCCTGGGACAAGCAACAGATTAAAAACAACACCATATTTACTTGATGATGCTAATTTACTCCATAAATCAGGAAGAATCATCTAAGTATATACTGGTCTACCCTAGGACCATTAGTGCCCAAATCATTGCTTATCTTCCAGTAACTACTTTAGGAACACTTGAAATTCCCCTCAAAACCTAAAGTGTGGCCTAGACTACCCCATCATTATGACAAATGAAATTTTACAGTGGCATGAGATGTGCTAATGAAGCCTGTGTTCAGCAGACTGTTCTCACCTGGCATCAGCCTTCCTGCCACTGCCTCGGTGCCTGCTTTTCCCTCTTCCTCAAGCACCTCCTGGATGCCTCCCAGCCCAAACCATGACTGCAAAATATCCCTGTTGTATAGATGGCTTCTTAACCTCATTTAAATTCTTCCTTCAAGCTACCTCCACCACGATGCCCTCAAATTGCCACCATCTTTTAATGAGAAGGATGCTATGTGTACCCATTTTATCGTTATTGTATTCTCTCAGCCCAGCTGCCTTCCACCCGGTAGCTCCTGCCTGTTATGCAGATTGTGAGCTCTCTGGGGTGCCAACTGCTCTCTTCCTTGCATGTCTTCACAGTGTGTACCACGGAGGAGCCCTGATCCTGGATTGGGGTCCCATAACGCAAACAACTAGATAAAAGAATAATTTGTTAGCCCGGATTGCAAATCTTCTTTTGCAAGAAAAAATAAAGCAATTTCCCCAGGCTGTCAGAGGCACTTTCATGTGTCAGTATCGCAGCTCTCTTCTGGCAATGACAATGGTGCATCCAATTTCCCGGCACAAGGGGGAATGTTTGCTGAGCTGATGTGAGCTCTGCGTGTTGCTGCTCTACATCTAGCTGTGCCACAGAGAACCAAACGCCTTGTAGGGAAGGGACCTGCTGTTGGGAAGGCAGCTATCTGTGGGATGTTATTTTTAGTGTGGGGTGAACTCAGGGGGCAGCCTTTGATGGGATTTTTCCTGTGTGTGATCCTCTCAAGGAATGTGATATTTGGCTTTTGTTTTGATTTGGTACCTCATAACAGTGAAGGGAGAGGCTGTGCAAAGTTTGTTTGCCCATATTTATTATTAATTACAAGTCTGCACTCTAGGTTACATATACTGAAATGAAATCAATGCTGCAGGTTTGTATCCACATTCAAAATTCATACAAAGAATGTTATATTACCGATAGGTATGTGATCTCTCTTCTACCTGTCTAGAGCACTCTCAAAAATATTCCAACTTCTGTACCTTTATTTCAGCTCATTTCTTGGGTAATTGACTCCAACTATTAGCAGCCAGATACTAAAGTGTTTGTCCCATAAGGATTTCATTTCTTGGTACCTAAAAGGTCAGCTCAGCCAGAAAGAAGCATTGGTCTATACTGTCAGCACCTCACATCATTCAGGTACTCCAGGGTCTGATCATAAATACATTTCCAAATAGGACATAGCCAATGGCATCTCCTACTTCTCCAGAAAAATAAAACTGTTTCCACTCAGCAAACATGGCACAAAGATGTACTCATGTATCGCCAGGCATATCTACATAATGCCTTACAAATAACTCATACTTCATTTAAAGTTTCACTTGATATGCTCTGTACTCAGCTTTATCGTTTTTAATTGAAAATATGAATCTCAAGCATCCACAGTTTTAGTGTAAAATCCGTTTTTTCTCACTCATATAATACTTTCTAGAGTGTATATTCCCATTTGTGACCAAATATCCAAACCTATAAATAATAGTTGCTGTTTCACTTATACATTAAGATACTTCAAACAAAAAAAAAAAAAGGGCTGACACTTTCTAAATGTTTAAAACTTGGCATTACCCTGAACCCATTCCAGCACTCTAGCTAAATTTCTCAGTAAAACCACAGTTAAACAAGTAATTTAGCTTTGCAAAATGAAAAGTATTGCATCGTCCGTCTACAGGGCAAAGAAAAGTTTGGGCAACCCGAAAAACTGAAAGGAAAATTGAAATGGTTTACACTCATCATCTCAAGTATTTCTTCACTGAAGAGAAACCTCTGAGACTCTCTGTGGCTGACATCTGTCAAGCAGGTCTTTCCACCTGTCTTAATATTTTTCCCAACTTTATATGTAAAAACCTTCTCACTCAAGTATAGGACAGTTGCCTCATCAAATTAAATTTTTTAGGTAATTTTCCATCTATTAGCCAAGATGTGGTCATTAAATCGCTTATTTTAAAAACAAATTTATTAGAGATATTCAAGCCTTTGTTATTGTACAGTCCATCAACTCTGCCTATAATATTTCCTTACTCTTTAATTTGAGTGATAACACAAATAATGCCTTCTGTGGGTGTCTGTATATTTTTTTTTTTAATAGAGAGATGCCCACAGTTTGTATTACAGTTTCTCTAGTCCACAAGACCCTTCCTTGAGCAATATTTCATTTCATTATTCACACAATGCTTTATCTCTCTGCTTCGGCCTCAGGTGCTAGTGCTTCACTGCATTGGTTCTTCCCTAGTTACTGGTGTCTAAATCATCATTGGACCTTTTAAACTGATGACACCATACAGAAGTTAGACTGCAGTTTTCTTAATTGAATTTAAATTTTCAATTTTAAAATTTTCGATTTAATTGAAAGAACAGCAAATGGATCAGTCATTTATTTAAAATCTGCCCAATATTTAAGACACATCTGCACATTTGTGCTCAAGGCAGGCTGTCCAAACTGTTGCAAAGGGATGTGCAGTTGGAGATCTGCATATACATACATATATATATAAAATATTGGAGATCATTTTGCTCTGGTTTCACCCAACTTCACACAATGGCATGCTGCAGGTCCCAGAGTCTTCAGTCCCTTCCCCTTTGAGTCAATCATCACTGAGGGCTCATTAGAGTAATTTTGTTTGCCAAACATTGCAGAGGCACTGCAGATCTCTCTCCACCCTTTGCCCAGAACTCTCACAGTTTAAGTTTGAAAATTAGGCTAATATTCAAATAAAATGATCCGTGCTTGACGTGCTACAGAATGTAGAAATATGACCTTGAAGATGGTGGTGTCAAAAGAGGGCATAATGTGACACTAAGTGGGCCAGGTGCCACTCTGTCTCCCCACATCATGTTCTTGTCACCTTGACAGTGACCATGAGTGAGCCCTTGGACAAGCCTTGTGTCTTTGCTGCAGGAGCAGGGGACAGACCTGATTATTGCCCAGAGGGCTGCCAGGGCTGCTCCCGATGCTCTTCACTCCATGACCAGTGAGAAGACCCTCTGTAAAGGCGCTGTCCTTGCTCCTCTGCCACCTCAGCTGCCATGTCCCTTTGCTTGGGGCAGTTCTGTTTGACAGACCCGATCCCCTTCTCAGCCCTCCCATTCCCTGCTGGCCACAGCAAAGGGAATGAACAAATGACTGAGAACAGTCATTCCTGAGAACAGCAGGAACAGCAAAACCCCTGGGGGAGTGCCCAGAGCTTGGGGGGAGCCCTCAGTTGGGTAGGAAAAAAGCCGAGAGAGAGACCATTCATTTCTCAGGGCTGCAATTACTCACAGGAGGTGCTGAAATGAGATGATAAATGTTAATGTTGGACTAGCTGGGAAACCTCTCGCTGTAAATGTGGGTCTATTAGAGAGGCAAGTCACCCTTTGGGGACTGCAGTGGGGGAGGTAGGAGAAAAGGGAGCTGAACTTTCGAAGCTGGAGGTTGAGCTGTGGCCTGTATTTTCTTCTCTACCCACACTGCAATGCTTATTTGCTGCTGGGGCTTATTAATTTTTCACTTATGCCACGCTAAAAATAGTTAATTATTGAAAATGCATATCCGTCTGATGGTGAAAGGCTGTCTCTTCCGAACAGGTGACTGGTTCAGATAACCCCAGAAGGCACTTCTGGGTCTTCTAGGCCCTTGATCAAAATTTCTTTTTTAATTTGAAAAGAAGAGAGGTGATTAAAACTGAAAATGATGGTAAGTATAATGAAAGCTTCCTCCCTCCTTCCCAAGAGCTGGTGTAATGGGCTGAGATTTCTTTCTTTTCTTTTTTTCTTCCTTTCTTTCTTTCCTCATTTCTTTATTTCCATCTTTTTTTTTCTTCCAAAAGCATGTTTTCAATGTTTTATGTATACATCATGCTGGCCCTTTGATTTTTTTTTTTTAATCAGATGTAGAGATTTTGCTGTGACAATAGAGTGAATGTGTGTGGATAACATTACTCACAGTGCTAGTGAGAGTTCAAAGGCTGGAATGTCCAGACTAAATACACAGCAGAAAGATCAGTTCTTTAACATTTCAATTAGACAGAAACATGAAACAACAGGCCAGTGACTTCAGCTTCTCAAAATTAAACAGTTTGACACTGCACAGAGCACACATCGAAATTCATTATGCCTTCACAACTTAAATCTCCTCCTGCCAAAATAGTGGCAGGAGTCATTCCTCAAACACAGGGATTGCTTTATAAATGTAGTGAGTCCTATACTTACCTGTAGGAGGGAATTATCCTTTGCATGGCAAAATCTAGATCAAAAACCTCTTTGGAAGAAGCAGCTCTCCAAGGATCCTACTGTGCTAGGGAAGGACTTGTCTGCCTACTGTCCCACTGGGGATCAGTAGAAGAGAAGCACAGCCTAGGCAGGGACAATGCCTTTGTATCTACTCTGCAATACTGTCAATCTTGTGGCACTCACTGGCTCTGCTACAGGATGAGAATGGCCACAACACCAGGCAGTGGATGCCCTAGTGCAGAGAGCAGTGTGTGCTCACACTGCCCAGCCTGCTCTGGTCCCCTCCTCCTGTCCCCTTTCCCTGGTTCTCACCTGGGCCTGTGGGGACAAGGAAGCAAGGCAGGACTTCCATGGGGCATTATCACTGCCCTTATTAGAAAAAAGGTTCAATTATTTGTCTAAGGAATCACAGGGAAATCTACAATCTCCAAGTCCACAATATAAGTGGCTTTGTTAGTAATTAAATGTCCACTGTGTGTGTCTCAGGAGTAATTGCCAATAAAGCCTCTGCACTGTGTCAGCTCAGTCTCACATACTCCTCTGACATGTTTGCAGTGGCAACTGAAACATTATAGTTCCCTGAGAAAATATTTCTCTTATAAGGTATACACACAAACATACACGGTCTGAGAATTGCTTTTATGTCGGAAACAAGATCACGGAGTTTGCAAGAGGAACATTGATGGAAAGAGAATGCATCTTTGCTTTTAAAGAAAGGTGTCCAGAGATGACTCAATTACCTCAGGAGAATTAGTTCTCAATTACTATAATTGCTGTTTTATAAGCCCTACTCGTGGACCTGCAGTCTTTGTCCTTAAGAGTTGCCAGTCTCAGCATACACTGGAAGATGACAGACAACTGCAAAGAGAAGGGAACTAAAAAGGGAGGGGAGGGACAATGCTGACCATCTTGGTAAGCCGGAGTTTTAGCTCTCTGAAGTTTTGGGGGTGTTCTGCAAACATCACAAAAGGTCTTCTGAGGGTGGACATGAAGAAGAGTAAAGAAAAGACACTGAGGTGTGTGAAGGGAACTCCTTCCCTGTCACAAGGGAAAATGAGAGAAAAAAAAAAAGATAACTGCTTCCAAAACTAAATGTTTTAACAGCCAGACTGTTGAAGCTGACAAATGTCATTTACTTTCTTTATGTGAGTTCATGAGTCCATCCAAGTTCTCAAAGATGTATTGGTCATTCATCATCTAGAGAAACCATATCCAGCTGCAGAGACAGCACACATTACTTTAGCCATTCACTGTTTTTCGGGGTCTATGCCTGGTAATATCAGCTTTGAGTCACTATTTTGGCCCCCCAAACATGTTGAACAAACTATGCAATGACAAAGAGTGACAAATGAATTTCAAAAACCTCTTTTTCTCACATGACAATGAGTATGTAGCTTTGCCAAATCTTCATTTTCTCTTTCAGTATCCTCCCAGGAACACTAAAACAAATTTAAGGATGTGGTTGTAGAGCTCCACAAGGGTTTAAATCATGCTTTTAGGCAAATGATATAATTTTAAGCTTCCCTGTTTTCTCTAGAGCTGAGAAATGGGCAGCCACATAACTTCTTGCAACAGCTCACAGAAGACCTGGCCAATTGTTCTTGCTTTGGTTCTTGTTTCTAGGGGATATCAGACTGACAAGACTCAGTTTCATCCAGATGTAGCATAAATCTATTTCTCCATATGAGCCTTTCCCAAAGAACACCACTACCGCATACACCAAGAAAACATAAAGAGGACTCCAAGGAATTAAGACAAGATTACAAAGGAAAATATTTTTGTTGATGATTCCCAAATGGTAGCCCAAGCACTTTGACTATCCCAGTGTATTACCTCTTTACCTGCTGTCTGACACTCCAGCCTGATGGAGAGAATAAACCATCAGGGGCCTGTAGGCCTAATTTCCCATCCTGACACCAAGACAGCAACAATTATTCAAAGCATCATGTCAGCACCCCACTTTTGTTTCTTCTTCAGGAGAAAGCAGAGATAATAACCCTGGCTTAACTATTCTAGCAGGTATCAGGATGAATTGGTTTTCCAGTCACAAAAATCACTTAGCACTGCATTTTATCATTGCATCCTCCCTACTCCCCAAATTCTGACTCCTATGCTGTCAAACTGTCCCCTACGCCTCTCACATCTTTCTGCTCTGAAGGTCACTCATCCTGCTAACATGGTAAAAAGAAAAAAAGTTGAGTTCAGCTTGCTATAATGCTCCTACAGAAAGTAACAACTGTTGAAACAAAAATGGAACCAGAGCTAATTCAGCATTTAGAAGTAACCACACTTCAGCTTCACACTCTCACATATTTCACTGTCTCTTGTCATCCATATCAGACAGATACCTAACTATATTTGCCAGAGTACTCTTATGTGGTACACAGCCCATGCTATAGTCAAAGCCATCTGCTCAGACATATTCTCCTGAAGAACTGAGACTGGAGAATGTGAATAGGCAATTAAAAGCAGTTCTGTGAGCAAAATTTGCTTTTTAACCTGACCCTTCATAAAAATGCTGAGACAAGATGGGGGTAAGATATAATCTTGGATTTCCTACATTAAAAGAAGTGAAGTTTGGATCTCACCATACCAAGCTCGTTTCTAACAAGACCCACTCTGATCATCCACGCCAACATGTTGGCTACTGGTGCTCACTCCATAGCACATTGGCTTCACTGAGACTATGTGCACAACTGAAAGCTTGAAGCATCCATCTCCCACAGCAGTTTTAGCACAGCAGATCAAGGAGTAGGCACAAAGAAGTTTATGGAAGCCAAGGCACTAAAATCTCCATCTTCTTAGGGGAAAAAAAAATTAAGGGACTATGCAAGGGCAAGTGTGAAGTCCTGGAATTTGAATCTAATCTCATCAGATGACCCATTACAACCTATTGAGTCACATTATCGTGAGCAAATAGGATCAGTCTGGCAGCACTCCCATACAAGCAGAAATGCTATTTTCACAGGAATCATTAATAGCCCTGTTCTGCCACTGGGCTAAACAAGGAGAAAAGAAAAAGAACAGGGTGAGATGAAAAGAAGATACAAGATAGATGAAGAGAATACAAACATGAGTTGGAAACTGGCACATTTTCTACCTTGTAGAAAAGACAAATAGCAGCTAAACAGAGGGTATGTCATGAAATCAGTCTGAAGAGAATTTTGATCGACCTGGAAGGAAAATGAAGGGGGAAAGTCAAGAACAACAACCTGAAGGGTCCCTAGAAATTCCAAACCAAAAGACTTGGATTTTCCTAGATGTCCAGCCTGAGGCAGAAACTAACAGCAAAAAAACGAGAGAAATATAACATATTCCTGAGCAATGCCTTCAGTAAGCCAGCTGCTGTCAGCAGCCTAACAAAGAACTGACTTACTCAGCTCCATGATGGGTGTGAAATTACCTGGATAAAGTTTTCCACATGTACATGCCTTGCTCTCCCCCACATAATGAGCTCATCCAACATAAATCAATGTGGTCCACTGTCCCTCTCCAACTGACAGATTCCCAGTAGTTCCACAGCATCCTGGGCCTCACTACATCAGTGCCAGACTGGTAAATGCCCGGCTTCATAGAGACCAGAGAGGGTCAGTGCCTCAGGCTGAGCTAAGGCTCAGCAAGTTCCAAAGCCTCTACATCAGTTCTAACATCCAGGTTACAAACTTCTGAAAAATAAGAGTTCATCATGAAAATAATAGCACACCAAATCCTATAATACTCACATTTGCTGTATAAAGCTTTAGATTATCTCATAAAAATAAATAATACACATCACTATCATATAACTATGGGGATTTGGTTTTGTTTTTTAACTCAGATCACTGTTTTGCATACAGAGGAAAGGGATGATTTTTGGTTTATCCTACAGCTTAATGATTTTCACTTCTTTTTTTGAACAGACTTTTGCTGTGATGTCTGTAATCCAGCTCTCAGGCTACATAGTTTCTTCTGATATACTGTGATCAAGTTCTAACTGGTAGGTCTAGTTTCTTCACATATATCTTTTTAGATAAAGCCTTTGCAGGAGGGAGAAGATAGAAATAGAGTTGCCACAAGCCTTGGATTTGGCTAGTTTATCTTGCACCCTACTCCACTTTGCTGAAGGACATTAATTGTCCTGAGGTCTCCTTGGCCTGCATATTTTTTTTTTCATTTTTTCCCCTCTATTACCCTCCCACCAGCAGAAATCATAACCGTGTGAGCAGCAACTGCCAAAAGGCAGCAATTCATAATCACCAGAGTGATTACAAAGGAGCCAGCAGCAATGCTGAAGTTTACAGCACTTCCTGTGCACAAAACTACGTGGTAAAAATATTTGCTGCAGAGAGTAAACAGGCTTAATGGGTTCCAGTTTAATTTCTTTTTTATAATCCTGTACTGAAAGTATATAGTGCTTGGGAAAAGTGCAATGCTGACAGCACAGACAATGCAGGAGCCCTGCTAAGCTGCACAGTGATGTGCACTGGCTGAGGCTGACCTGGCAGGGCTGCCAGCCTGACCCCTGGGAATGCCCTGTCACACTGGTTACCCACGATACAACAGCATATTGCCATTATCAAAAAAAAGAAACAGGAGTGATACGAGGCCACTGAAAAGCTTTAGTGATTTTCCAAGCCTTTTTTAAACAGACTGCATTTCCAGATCCCAGGCACAGAGGATGTTCACCGTCTGGAGCCTCACATATGCAAGGCTCAATGTGTTTTTCTCTCGTCTTCTCTGCACTTCCTAAGAGCTCCAAGAGCCAGGGAAAAATCACAGAATCACAGAATTACAGAATTATTTATTTTGGTAAAACCTCTGAGACCATCAAGTCCAACCTCTGACTGATCACCACCCTGTCAGTTAGAAAATAGCACCAAGTGACATGTCCAGTCTTTTCCTGAACACCTCCAGAGTTGGTGATTCCACCACCTGCCTGAGCAGTCTGTTCCTATGTTTAACAGCCCCTTCCCAACTAGGCTGGCTCCATTGCAGATCAGCTATTGGGAGGAGTAACAGGTTACAGAAGGATTAAAATCTTTGACTGATCTGGCATGATTTAATGGGGGAAAGCCAGCTCATTCTCCAGATCCTTTGTCCAATCCAGCCTTTACTTGGAATACATCAGGAACTACTGGGACTGGCACGTGGCTATCTTCTACACAACAGTGGAGAACCATGGAGGAGATATGTCCTTCTCCATCACTGGTTTTACTAAGTGCACCCTTCCCCACACTTTTACTAGATGCAAAAATGGAACGGACAAAATGAGACTCAGGAGAAAAACAAAACAAACAAAAAAAAAACCCACCCAAAAACCCCAAACCCACACACAAAACCCCCGAGTCCCACTCATTTAAAAAAGAGTGGAAAAAAGAGATATAAAATGAAAAAAAAAAAGTGTCATAGTCTCTGTAAAACAGATATACTTTCACTTTTTGCATCTGAAAAAATATATGCTTGTCAGAGAGGCTGCAAGGGGGTTTCCTGTCTTTTTAGCTCCTAGAGTGAAACGACTGCAAAACCTGTCTTGTTAAACAGAGGCATTTATCACTGTGCAGGTCTGCTTTTCCAGGAAATCAAGAAATTTATGCTTTTATTCTTGTGTGATTATCAAGAATCTGTCTAAATTCTGCCTAAGATTGTGTGTTGAATTCATTCTGGCCTCATTAGTTGTTTGGGGCTGTCTTGCCATTCTAGACAGAGGATGGTGAAGAAAATCCTGAGATAATGGAGCAGTTGGATCTGAGTTTCTTTAAAGGAATGTGGGGGGATTGGGTGATTCTGTCACCAAGTCTTGAAAACACAGAAGTTTTCAATATTGTCTTTCGCATCGACTTAGGAAAATATGGTCTCCTTCTTGGAAGGTGGCAGGAATAATGCACAGTTTGCCTCAGTTTTTCTGGGAGCAGAGGAAAGAGATAAGAAAGCCACCAGTGTGATAATGATAATGTGGAGTCCTGTGATCTAGAAAAGACAGCTGATACAATCTTGGATTTTTTTGTTGCCAATAGTCCCCATTGCTGGGGGCAAAATTCTACTTCTGAAAAGTTGAACTGTGTACAGTGGCTGTCATTCCCAGGGAGACAGTCCTGGGAAGAAGTCATATGCGGAATTGCCAACCCTAAACGTCCCATAAACTTTAGTTTTGCAAACTGAAATAGGCAGTCTATGATGTCTACTGTTGCACCACCTGCTGCTGGACATTTCACTTCAGCAGTGGACTTTGGGTACAATAGAGGATAACTTCGCCTTCTACAACTTTGAAGGAAAGTAAAACCACAGGAGGAAAAAACACTTGGATAAAAAGTAAAGCATCCACTAGGAGAGGATTCACTCAGGAAAAGGAGCTTCTGCAGCAATGGAAAGGCCCGTAGAGGCACTTGACCTTCCTCATCAGGGAACCTAAAAATGAGATAGGCATTGCACAGGTACACTATATGAGTACAGCAAGAACCATGAGTCTCTAGTTTTTGATGTTTGCAGAAGATATATGTCTGCAATGTGAATGTGGGCATGCTCGGGAATTGCTTAGATTTTTCACTTTGATTCCAACTTTCATACACTTGAGATGAATACAGGTGTAGAAGGCATCTGCAAGATCAGGTCACTCTTGTTTGTATAAATATTTTTATCAGTTTTGCACTGCTTTAGTTTTGTCCTTACAAATTGTTACTACCTAATGAAAAAAAGCACGAGGATGTATTTTTCTGTTGTTGAACACTGTATGCCATCTTCAAAACGTGAGCCCAGAAACAGCCTGACCCAGGGATTTTTCAAATGAGTCAGCTATAAAATGAATTTCATTACTGACATCAGGGCAAAAAGCACCTGATAGCTCACAAGGTGTTGACAATAACTCATCATACCCTTAGTGATGTCCTGGGTTGTTTCTTTGAATGGCTCACAGCTTCCAGCAGCTGCCTCAAGGACAAATAGGCTGTGTTTTCATTTCCCTTGTTAGAGAGAGTTCTGCAGAGAGGTGACAGGAATGAGGAAAATGGTAAGGGGAAAAAACAGAAAGAAAAAAACCCAAAACCAACAACATAAAAATTGCTTTCTTAGAAATTTCTAAGCCACATTGCAGAAAATACCATCTATTTAAGAGCTTCTCAGACTGTATTGTCCAACCTGGACCCCTTGCAAATATCCAAACCTGCAATATGGTGAAGACAAGTGCAGTGCAGACAGACCCAGCAACACCAGAAGAATATGACTCAGGGTGTCTTCATCATCTCTCCAGGTGAGTTTTTAAACATCTAAATTTTGTGACCTGCTTTAATAAAGATCTGGAAAAGGAAGAGTGCCACCACAGTAGATAAATATATTTATTTCCAAGACATCACCAGAGAATAAAGACCTAAATTATGAGATTCCAGAACATGGTAAATTATGATTCACATCACAACCTTTAGCAGTCAAAGTTGGGGGTGATAAGAAGTTGATTAAGGAATGTCCACTTTTAAGACATCATTTCTTCAATTCACAACTGTAGTCATTGGTGAAACAAATAGAGAAAATTGGGAGCTGCTGTTTTGGAGCAGGAAGGTGAGAAAAGTCACTCCATTTGAACATTTCGGGTTTTTTTTTTTTTTTTTTGGCCTAATGCCTAACACAGCAGTCGTAACACGCTGCACGATTTTTTTACTGAAGGAGGTAAGGGATAGTAGAAGTGTCTTATCCCGCAGCATTCCAATTCTGGCTGTACACAGATCTTTCCATACTCTTCTGCTGCCTAGGAGTAATGGCACAGAGGGAACTAGGAACAGGATAAAGGTAGTCATGACAATAAAAAAAATCAGCATTATTTAAAGTCAAGTGTCTGCACTTAGGAGGTAAAAAATTCTTGAGTTTCAAAGGTACTGTTGTAGGCTTTTTAAATTGCACACAGTAATATGAAGAAACTATCATGCTGAAGATGTTCTGCAAATTTCTTTGATAAGATTTTAGGCAGGAGTTGACAGATATTATACGTATGTATGTTTATGCTCTATAAAAAAATTCCCATGCTGTGGTATTGTGTTACAAGGGCTTGTGAGAATGTGGTGGAATGGTGAACTCTCATCCATCACCTCCCAATGAACTACTCAGAAGTCCATTTATTTATGATAAGGTAAAATATTTTTGCTGTGTTCTAGCTAATGGCAGAACCTACCCACTCCACCCCCCCAAAAAAAACCCCAAACAAAACCAGAACTACTTATTATACTTATATTTCTAGATGCACATTTTTTAAAATGTCCAGAGGTAGAATTTTTTTTTTAAACGTTACTTATCTTTCCCTAAAATTTGAATGTCTGTCTTCTCAAAAGCAAACCCTTTCTAAAGTTTTAGTAAGGGATCCAAATCAGACCTCTTTCAATGTGTAGGACCCAAAATCCAGACAATTGAGGACAGTTTCATGCTGTTGCCTTTTCAGCAAAATATTTTTCCTGGAGAAATGGAAAAATCAAGCTAATTTACACTGAACAACACTATTATTGTTATTAAGTTTAAATAGAAATACATAAAATCAGAGAAGGCTGTACCAAAGAAATGAAGTTTGTATCTGCTCAGAAAAAAAAGCTAAACTGTACCACAATAATTATAAACAGAGATTTTCCATCATCAGGATATCTATTTCCAGACTCAACATTTGCCTTTTGACTCAGGTAATTTTCTTTTAATTTCCTAAAAGCAAGACTCTTTCCAAACTTCCTATTTTTTCTGGCAATTAACTTCAGCCTCTTAATTTCCTTCAGATTTCTATACCTAAGGTAAAAAGACCTCGGAGAAGCAGATTTTGTTTTCCAGGGTCTTTTGGAGGTTACAGCAGTAAATTACAGATTCTAAACTAATATGCATATAAAAAAGTAACAGAACTTGAAAAGTGACAAAATATTAGCAGCTAAGGGCATACTAAAAACTAATAATGAAAAAGGCACAAGATATTGTGATGCTTCCTCAAGGCTGGTTTTCTGATTTCAGAAGCAGCCAACACTGAATGCTCTGGAGAGCCGGGCAATTCATCTATTTCTACAATACTTTGCTAGAAAGCAAATGTTGGCCTGACCCCAGCTGGTGATTAGGTTATACTGAGGAGTTTGAGGATTGATAGCCCTTGTCATTTTAAATTAGCGCTAAATGTAGTTGAGGATGTTATTCTTATTTGGGTAAATATTGCATTCTTTTTGCAAATCATCCGTATTAAGGTATTTGTCTCATAAAATAGATTGAAGTCCACTATTAAACTGTGTGCAGTATAAAAAATAGCTCATGTAATTCATTTTTACAAGTGTTGCCTTTAACTTTCATCAGTAAGAGCTTTTGACAGGCTATTCAAGATTTTTCAAGCCTCTATCAACTCCTATCTCTTTCTTTCTTTTACTTTCCATACAAAATACCAAGACTTGTGATCTAACACCAGAAAAGAACAATAAACATTCATCTATTTTTGGTTAGGAGTTTGTCCCACCCCTCAAAAATTTTCTCTTTTGTTAGAAGATGTACTGTCATTTTACATTTCTAAAGTAAATTATGACAAATATAAAATGCACATAAATGTTTCTACAAGAATGCATCAATCCACCTGTTCTTCCTTGTGCATATTAAACACTTTGGAACAGCTTCTACACAGAGCGTGAAGGAGGGGATTGAGAGCATTTCCCAGCCATCAGCCTTGTTTTATTTCAGTTTCAACTTTTTTGAATAGCTGTAGAGAACTGTATTACTCTTCATCAGCTTGGTCATCTCACCCCAGCACGGGTAAGGCATTAGATGAGCTTTTGTCCAATTGTGCTAAGTGCAAAAATTATGAATCTGAGAATGAGATAATTCTTTTCCCATGGGAGGACAAGTGTCCATTAGAGACTTTGTGGGTGCATTTTCTGTGACTGGAGTGTCCCCAGCTCACCCTCTGCTATGGGTCTGGCATGTCTTTCATAGTAAAATAAAAGAAAATATATCACTGTGACTGATTATGCTAGCATTTAGCATTTGCTTTAATACAATCTTGCAGAAAATCCTTTATTTTAAACACTAGAGTAATTCTAGCAACTTCAGTAGAGCTATTGGTATGCTCAGAAGAAAGTATGTATTACCAGACTTTTTTGGAATTTTGACAATAGGCAGGCACTGAGGCATTAGATGATGTAGATTAAATGTATAAGCCTCTTCATCTTCCACTAAGTTCCTTCTTTTGCAGACAATTTAAAATTTCGTGACTGATGCACAGAAAATGGGAAAATACAATGAGGAAAATGTCATGTGTCTCCTCAGAATTGCTAAACATTTTCAGCTAGGTTTTCTTATTATATTTGCCCCTTTAGAAATATGAAGCCTGCTAATTAAGCAAGGACTGGAGACTTGTCAAGATTATGAGAGTACTGCTATGACATAACCATAATTCTTGATGACATTTCACTTTCCCCATCCAGAAAAATCTATCACACTTTCTGAGATGTGACCTTCATCTTGTTAAATGAATACTAGAGCAAAGAGCTCGTTTGACCTCTTACCTGCCCTCCCCTCTCCACCCTCTGTTTGGCCTCAGCCAGTCTGTCAATCTTGTTTGCTTCATACTAATTAGCTTGATTTCTTTGGCTATTGTTACTTAGCACACTTTCTTTGGTTTTGGCTCTCTTCTGGCTTTGCATATGGCAATTTTGACCACATAGTTTCTCCTTTTTAACTTCCCCATCAGATTATTCTCTTTTTTTTTTTTTTTTTTTAAATTTTTTCCCCCAATTTTGGTGTGAAACTCTTTGTTTAGCCACGTTTGTCTATTGGTACACTCCTTGCTGGCAGACGAGCATGTTACATGCTTTTCTTTCTCTATTCTATAGTTCTTGGGGTTTTCTCTTCCCTCAGTCCCATTCCTCAGCCAGTTTGATTTTTGCAACTGTGTAGCTATTCCTCTGGAGAAACACAAGTCTGACTCCAGCATCTTTTTTTTCTCCTTCTCCTCATTTAGCATTCATTTTTGCTGCAATCTCAGATCTAATGAGATTGTGATCAATGCTTCCCAAGTTGCCCCTTGTCTACATGTCTTCAATCATACCTTGACTGCATAATCCACTACACTCTTCCTTCTGTCAATTGGTGAACATATATAGTTAATGTTAAAAGCATCCTGGAACCACAAAACAAAGCTTTATTTTCCCCCTCACTTAATAAAGTGGAATCTACCTTGGTAACTGCAGAATTTCCTTTGCATCCTTTCTCATGCGAAAGCTGTAATTTGTGCGTTTATTTTTTTTGTGGAGTCACTTTAGAATCCAACTCTTTCTATTTTGGAAACTCAATACATTCCAGCTTTCAGCCTACTCAAGGAAAAAAGCAAAACAAGTATGACAAAACACCCTTTCACACGCAATTATCTACCAGGCAATCACTATCCCATCATATTATCTCACAAAATAACCAGCTCTCAGGCAACATTAGCTTATCCCTGCCATGTTTGTGTGTGTGTCTGTCTTATACAAGACACCCTGGATTTCACAGGTGGTAGGGAGCACCTTGGGACGCCGTGGTAGGTTACCATTGTAATTAACCAACTTTAATCTGTGCTGGGCCTGGAGTGGACACAAAAGGGCTGTGATGCCAAGTGAAAACATCAAGTGTCTTCTCTGCTGGGTAGAAACCCAAGTCTAGGGGTCCTTAAGCTGTGCTGATTTGCAGCAGTGTAGGGCTTCTCTGCTTTGCCTGTGTTTACTTGATTTGTTGACTCTGATGACCCTGATGACTGTCTTTCTTCAAAAGAAACTTAGGTCAAAATCACCTCCCCACCTTTGGCTCACCCAAAGGCTCCTATTTAACCTACAGAAGAGAAAACTTGGGGTTTCTCTGAACAGTCATAAACAAATGAACTTTGCTCTAAGGACTGACAACAACAACAAGAACAACAAGAGATGAGCTCCATGTCACAAAATATTTTGTGTTTGTGATTTTTTTTAAGCCTTTAAGTCATCTCTGCTCTGTCGAGTGCCTTTTTTCTTGTACATTATTTGTCTTAGACTGGTAGTT
Organism: Brachypodius melanocephalos; assembly: GCA_013398615.1. NCBI lineage: Eukaryota > Metazoa > Chordata > Aves > Passeriformes > Pycnonotidae > Brachypodius > Brachypodius melanocephalos. The sequence continues at coordinate 33,196,482 of VZSR01001685.1, forward strand.
TTCTGACATCTTATGTGTTATATTTGAATGCATTTTCCACAGTGTACAAGCTATGACAACACAAATCATCCAGACAGATTACAAGGGAACAGTGCAGTGCATCCTCTTTACACCACAAAGCAGGAGCAGAGGGGCTGTGACCAGGGGGAGGCTGATGGAGCTCCCCTCTAGGCTCTGCCCTGCCCACCCTGAAGCGCTGGGGCACTGGGGAAGAGCCAGCATTTCACTTCCAGGACTTCAGGGGCTTTGGGGTTCCGCACAGGAGATGAAACCAATTTATGATCAGACCTCTGCACATCTGTGCCATTATGGAAAGGTAATAAATATCAGGAAAGGAAAGGATATCACACACTCAATTTGAGAAAAACTGAAAGTCCTATGCCACAGGCCAAATATAGAACTCCATTAACCATTGTGAAGCACTGTTGATGAGGAGAGTAAAAGAACAGCCCAGGAGGAAATTAATAATTCTGTATTAAGTGCAGAGCTTGGATGGTGTTTGGTAAATAAAGCCTGAGGTCATGCATTGACTGATGGGGAAAACAAAATATTGAATAACCACCAGTTCAGCAAACACTATCCACCCTGTGCAGGGAAGGAATCATTCTGCCTATGGATTAGAGAGAATACTGTCACCTGAAAAAAAAGGGCATCAGAATGCTGTGCACACAAAGGTGCCAAATAAATTTCCACAGTAGCCTCAGTTATTCTGTTCCCTAATTTCTTGCTCTTCACATTTTTCTCTGAATGTTGTCCTTTTATATATTTCCTTATGAAGCTGGTACCTTTTTGTTACTGTTTTAATGAGAAAGTTTAAATACAAGCAGCTTACACGAACATAAATCAGCTTCAACATTATGCAAGTTTACTTCAATTGCTAAATCTTCTGGTTCCAGCAAGGCTTGTAGGTTAATTATAGTGTATCACAGGAGAAAAAGACTCAGATCATTCTGCTGAAGGACAGATAGAGGCTGTCTCTAGGCTCCTAATAACTTAGAGGTGGCTGGCCTAAGCATCACCCTTTTCCATCCTCATGCTGGAAGAGTGAGAGCTGATCCAGCAGTGCTTACAGGGCAGGCCTGTCTCCTTCCCTCACACAGGGACTGTGTCCTGGTGCTCCTGCTGAGCCTGCGCTGCTCCTGTGCAGATGGCCAGACCGTGGCCCTTCTCTGTGTTCATCTTCAGGCTTCCCAACAGCAGGAACCCAGGAATAAAAAAAATTCAAAACTCATATCTCATCTGAAGTGCTAGCTGGCATTTTGGAAGGGATGGAAGGGAGCACAAGGAAAAGAAGCAGCAGAATTTCCTCTGGTTTGAGTCTTTTACTTGACAACTTTCAAAGGTCTTTTGCACAGGATAGACAGCTTAGAGCTTCTAAAGATGAAGATGAAAACAAGGATGACAAAGAAATGGAAGGAGATGCATGAGGAAGAGAGAGAGGTAGAAGAGGTTATCACAAAAATCCTGGAAAGGTACACAAAGGATGTTTCATTATATGATCCACCACAATTTTCATGCAAATCAATAAGACTGACTGCTTAAACTGGGCTTTACAGAGCCAAAATTGCACATAATGACTTGATATAATTTATTATAATACATAAATTTTTGCTAATGCAAAAATTAGCAAATACATGCCATTAATGGAGAATCCTCTGAGGTGAGTGTGGAAACTGATAAAGAGGCGTCAGAAGTGAAACGAGCTGGTGAAAGGAACTGAGACAGTGCAGGGCTGGAGAGCTGGGAAGTGCAGGCAGACACCAAGCCATGAAAGCAATGACAAGAAACAGAAGTCTGCCCCAGAAGAGCCTCTAAACTCAGCGGGTAATGCAAAATTTAAAGATTCCAAGGGTTGATTTTAGTATTTTACTACATAAGCAAACAACTTGGAATTAATCAGATTATACAACAAACAATGTCACTCAACACAAAGATTGGAAACTAGGATCAATATAAATCTGTGTACCCTCTTTCAGAGAAGTGATCATAGAAGCTAATGAAATGCAGATAAGTGCATTAGGTTTTCCTCTTTTCATGCGCCCTCTTATCCTGTCATTTAAAACTCAAAATCAATCTGAGTTACCTTAAGTGGCAATACTGTGTCTTTAATCCTTGATTCATTTGTTGTGAAATATAGTCAAAATAATAATTTGAAAGGGAAATTTGAAAACGTCAGATAGTAAATGCATATTTTACTTATTTTAATGTTTGTTGATTTGAGGCTTTGAGGGCAACACGGTAAATATTCGGTTTGGCTGGCACAAACTGTGCAGGAATCTAATAGAAAGCAATATTGTTGAAAATGGATATCAATTGAAAACAGAGAGCAGTGTCAACTATTCCCCACTGGGAGCAGACAACAATAAAACCAGTCAAGCATTACACAGTTGAGCCTGCCAAATGTCATTAGAGTGTAGAAAAAAAGTAAAGGCACATACGAGGGGGGGAGGGGCGGGGAAATGTGGTGTGGCTGTTGAAGAGGGGAAGCACTCGCCTTATTTATATTTTTCTCCTGGACAATTTAATAACACAAAACTGGAAGGAGGGGGTGTGGTGGTGTTGGACACAGACACGATGGGATGGCGGACCCCAAAGTTTAAATTTATTATAATGCTGTTGTCAGATAATTCAGGAAAACAGGGAAACATATCATCCCATTGTGAATTAAGAACACCAGAAAGATAAAGCAACACAGTTTAATGTCTCTCAATTGCACGGCAAATTACATTGGAGTACAATTTTAATTTTTAAATATCTTTTCGTTTTCATAAGTCTTAATACCGAGATTACAGTATTAGGTGGGATAATTAGGCCAATTTGTTTTTTAATCTCTGCCATAACAACAATTATAAACAACAAAACCGAACGCAAGCCCCAATTCGCGAGGAGAGGGTTTTTACACCGCGTGGCTGAGGGGCAGATTTGCCGCTCGAAGCAAGCCCTGGCTGTGGGAGCAGCGGGGGCACGGAGGACACCCGGCCCGGCCCTGCCCGCGCCCGGCGCCGCCCGCCCGGCGGACAAAGGGCGGCGGCGGCCGCGCTCCCGCGGCGCGGGCTGCAGCTCCCCCTAGCGCCCTGCCCGCCCCGGTGCCCTGCCCCGGTGCCCTTCTCCGGTGCCCTGC
>VZSR01001685.1:33199702-33217078 GCA_013398615.1 Brachypodius melanocephalos
ACAAGCATCGCCTGCCACAGCCGGCGTGCCCCGCAGCACCGGAAACCTTCTTGCTCGGCCCCTTACAGAAGTTCTGTAAAATCGCCAGGTTTTAACTGTAATTGTGACTCCTTTTGTAGGTGGAGAAAGTAGGGAGAGATAATTCCGAATTCTTTGGCATTAACTGTCTTTAGCACACCGGTACTTACAGGTCTCAAAAGTCACGGCATCAGGTAATGTTCCTTCCCAGGACTCAAATTTTGTGTGTGTTTTTACCCGCCGTACAGATAAGAAGGTCCACCATTCAGAATGCCCTTCCTTGTTCTGTTGTGTGTGCCTATGCACATTTCTCGTGGATCCAGGTTTTCCCCACTCCTCTCAGAATCAACCAGCTTTCCAAATCAGGAGTTTCTGCTTCACTGATTGCGAGCCGAGTTTGACTAAAGGACCTTGCACTCCTCTGAGGAGTAAACTCCTCAGACACATTATTTTCTACTTCCATATTTAATGTCTGGTGGTAGATGCACTGTCTAGAGAGCACCTCATTTCTCTATCTGCTTCATAGACTGAAGTTCTTCTCACCTAACAGCAAAATGTGTTCCTGAGCTCATCCGTGCCCATCTCTGCAGATGTTCCTGCATCCTCCACCATTGTTCCTGCAACTCAGGCAAGCAGGGAAGACCCAGCTGTTTAAAGCTCGTGCTGACCAGCTACTGCTCTTACTAGGGAGTACCTGACTTTTAAAGTGCATTTGGGTCTTTCTGAAATGCCTAGCAGCAGATGTTACATCGCTCAGGGTACCAGAGGCCTCAAGTCAAATGCAATCATCATTCCAAAAGGAAGTTCATTGTTTACTCAGTTCAAAGACTCTGTTAAGAGAAATTATAATCTGCAGAGCACTACAATATGTTTATTTGCAAAGTCAGTTGCCTACATAGTTGCATAATAAAAATTCAGGTCAAAATAGCTGGGTAGAGATAAAGCATGTAAAGCACAGATCAAAACTACCTTTACCATGTAGTAATATAGTTGTTAGATCAGAACTATGTCTCTGAACTAAGAGTCTGCATCCTGTTAAAATTCCCACATCCCCATGGCAAATTTTATTTCCTTTTGAATTCAGTTGTAAAAATTGGAAGCAAGGAAATTCACAGGCCAAAACACTGTCTAGATAACATTAAGGGGCATGTTGCTTCCAAAGCCTTGCGTGGGTTTTAGCCACATGTCTCCCACTGATTTTAATGGGATTTGCATGGCTAAAATCCTGTGCAATGCTTTGAAAATGTATCCCTAAGGGTCTGTCATGAATTCATAAAGCCCCAGAATTTCTGAGTTAAAACCAAAATATAGTGTTGGCTGATTTTAAAGCCTTGTTACCACTCTCCTAATTAAAATACAGCTTTATTTGGTAAAAGGTCTATTCTGCTTTGCATATAATGTATATGTGTTTAATATAATTCTAGTATGTGTGTAATTTATATGGTTGTGTTATTTACACTACAAAAGAGTTGTGTTATGTGCAACTTCTAATTTTCATAACACTTTCATTATACATTGGGTAGTAAGCTCCAAACAATGAATAAAATTGCTACTGTTCTTTCAATGAGCTCGTAAATGTCATTGAAGAAATTGCCATCATGTTAAGGGTGAGTTGGTTTTGTGGTACACTTATTGACAGAACAGTTTGTTCTCATACAAGATTACAACATTGTCTTTAAAATGGTTTACATGGTACTATATCATTAAGGATCAAGAAAAGTAGGAACACAAATCAATACCTCACAAAATGTTTGGTTTCTGACGAATGCACAAAATTAAGGAAAGTCAATGGGAAGGCTGTTCTTTCATTCTTGTGCCTCACAGGAAGGATCTCAGGTCAACATTGTCATTATATTAAGTGGTCCATGAACAGCCAGTATGTCAGGTCAGCAAAAGCAAACTGGTACTACAGACTGTAAGCCAGTTTCTTAATGCTTTGCATTACTACGCCCACCAAATTTCCAGGTTTGTTATCTTCATTTTCAACACTCCTAATCTGTTCCTGCATTCCTCTTTGTTTTTGCCCTCATTAGAGTTAGATAATGTTATATTTTATGATCATCAGATGGAAAGAACACCCTAGTCTTCCATATCTACCAAAGTAAGCAGGCATTTTAGCACATCCTGATTTGTCATATTAGATATCCAATAGATGGTTATTGAACACGCATAAACGAATCTGATTTTTTGTCAGCAAACACACCTCAAATACTTGCCAGCAAAATGAGTAGGTATAAGAAATTTCAACCCAGCTTTGCAATCTGGTCTCTTTCTTGTGTTAAGCCTTAAAAAATCATGAAATCACAGAACAAATATGGTTGGAAGGGGCCACAGTGGGTCATCTGGTCCAACCTCCCTGCTTAAGCAGGGTCATCCCAGAACACATGGCACAGGATTGCATCCAGACACTTCTTGACTATCTCCAGTGGAGGAGACTCCACAACCTCTCTTGCTATAGAGATGTGGTTTGGTTATTTTTGCTGATCACCAAAATCACCGATACCATCTTCACCCTTGCTACAAGGTCAAACGTGGTTTGGGAGCATTAGTTTTAAAAGCAGAATCCAGAAAGAATCGGTTTTCCAGGTTCCAAATTAAGTAATAGTAAAGCACAGCAAATTTGCTTGACACCATCTGCTGAACTAGCCCAATATGCAAAAGCAAATTATCTCACAGCAGTTCTGTCCTTTTAAATTTCTTATTTTGTATTTTGCTACCAAGAGGACTCTTAATGTATGGAAGTTACCCTGCAGCATGAACAATCCCTGGTAAGTATTCTTTAATGAGGACTGGTTCCATAGCTCAGTGGTCCACAAACTGTAGCCCATGGCTCCGTGGTGGCCCAAAAGCCTTGGATAATAAACGGAAAAAATATACCAACTTACATTGTGTCCAAACATGCCATGCTGTTATTTTCAATGTAGTTGTCTTGATTTGCCGGGAGGAAGTTTTCGGCTAAGTGGAATTTGCACATTTGCTCTGGGCCTTTCTTTGAAAAATGCCCTGCTATGTTCCTCAAAGGGCACATGGCAGCTCAGGGTTAAAGGTGGTTCACTGGTCTAGAAAAGCCTTCGGGTTCTTGCCTTAGCTGATTCTGGGCAATGTATTTCCACTGAAATCATCAATCCTTGCATTTTAACTCTGATAGTCATTACCATTCTTTTCAAATACCATAAAAATTAAAGATAACAGTGCATGAACCCTGAAAGGCAATATCCCTTGGTCTCACATATGGATAAGAATTCTCCTCCTCTCCTCTTTTTTTCCTTTTTTTCCTCCCCTCTAATCTCCCTCTTCATTGGTTGCTCTTTGATAAACAATAACATAAAAGATGCAAAACCCACACAGGCAAACACACAAGAGTAAAAGCATTCAAGAGGTAGTGTCTATGCACTGCTGTGAGTGGCCCCCTTCTTCACTTGTTTTATTCTTAATTTAGATCCCTAAGGAATTTTCCTCTTTGCCAGAGACACATTGCACATTCCGATTGAACACGTTCTAATTCCTCCATGGGAAAAAAGACATGGGGAAAAAAAAAACAAAACCAAAACAGAATCACAACCTCTTTGATTTTAAAAGAAAATTGTAATCTGTATTGTCAGCTCTGAGTTTGCCTTTGTCAACAAGGCTGGAAGAATATGTTCTGATCAAATATATGGATGTGTGCTTTTCATTCTGAAGATGCAGGCCTAAGCTCCTGACATATCTTGGATGATGGCCAAGTTTAGATCCCTAATATTTTAAAACAATCACCACCTGCTTCAAAGGGTGGAAAAAAAACCCTCCTTCTTCCTGATCCCTAGTTTAGGATGAGCAAAATCTTTTACTGCATCAAACTGAAGTGTAATAGGTGCAAGAGAATTGAAATCTTGCACTAAGCATTTCATTACCTTCAGGCTTCTATGTTTGTGGGGTTTTTTTTATTTCCTGTCAAAAACATGATCATACAATTCTTTTTCAGATCTCCAAGTTAGCTACTTTGCCTCATAAGACCTGTCACTTATGCCATGTAAGGCCTGCCATTTTCAGCCCTTTGATGTGATCTGAACAGGATGTGTGTGTATATACACATCCATCATTAGATATGTACATTTGCAAAGTAGAAATATCTGTATGGCTATTCTGGAAATTCTTACAGCTGTAATATCCATTCAACTTCTACAACAGTATTTTAGAATAAAGACTGTCCCAGATCAATGCATATTCATTTCAGATCCAAGAAGATTTTAAACAGTGTCATCCATCTTTAGGAGGAATGGTAACTTTTTTCAGACCATCAGTTGCAAAGTAAAAACATGCCTTTGAAGACACATGAAGTGGGAGCTGAGTGGACATCCTCAGAGAGCAGCACTGCCCCTTCAGTTGCTGTTCCAGCCAACAAGCTCCCCCCAGTACTGCTTAACTGCAAATGCAGCACATCTCCTGTGATTCCACCAGGGCCATCAGATTGTTTTTCAGTCTCCAAATGAAACAGGGTATTGGTTGCCATGTCTTGACTGTCCTTCAAAGGCCCCAGCTGGCCTAAAGCAACAAACAGACGGGGAGACTGTTTGATGGTTAGATGGTTTATTTCAGGCCACCAGTAGGTCCCAGGAGATGGGCTGAGAAGCACCATGTTGTCTAGGGTGAGCTGGGTTCAGGTGCTTGGGAAAATATGAAAGTAAAGCTCGTTTTGTGGGTAAAAGTGAGGAGGATTTACTGCAGCAGCCACAAGGATGGGGCTGAACCCAAGCAGTGGGACACAAACCCATGTCACTGGGCCATTCTGAGATGCTCAGGGTGGCCCCAAGGGGCCAGGCTGCAGCTCCCTGCATGGCCTAGGAGGGCTCAGTTGCAGGTTGGCCTGTGGAACCAAGCCCTCCAGGGCAGGAGATGCATGCATGGCTACTAATTAGAGGTTTCTGGATTCATTAAGGCATTGCCTCGGGACTGCCCTCACATGGTCTGCCTTACTGGAACAGGATAACATCCCCTACAGGAGATGGTATCTCTTCTGTGCTTCTCCAAGTAGTCAGAGATTCAGGCTTTTTCTGTCAACCCAATGGACTCCAGCTCAAGACCCCCTGCACCTCCCCAGGGAAAGGGAGCATGTCTGTCATCCTACCTTTAAGCAATAGCTCCAGCTGGGATATTTTTTATCCTCCTAAAAATGCAATATGTCCTCTCATAACAACTCTTTAGGCAAAAAACTTGAGTTCTGACAGGAAAAAAAAAAAAAAAAAAAAAAGAAATAATTTTTTTTCTTCTCTTTATTAAAAGAGATGCCCGAAGCTGTAGGGTGTGCTTCTTTTACCTACTCAAAGTAATTTACTGGGAAAAAAAGAAGAAAAAAGACCCTGGTTTTTTCCCCTCCACAGAATCTAGCAGACATGCCTCAGAACATTCCAAAAGAAATAGTAATAGAAGAGTATATTGTGGCTCCACGTTTTTGAGGGCTTTCATGAATTGTGAGAATGACTGTCCGTGCATGTAGATTCAAAGATGGGCTTTTTTTCTTAACGCTCCTTGAACAGCACAGTCCATATTTGACAAGTTAGAAGCATTAGAGAATAAATTCACAGAGATGAAAATAGAATTTCCAAAAAAGTTTTCCTTAGACTTCAAAGCAGATAAAAAGAATTGGAGGAAGTTTGATCTTTATTTTATAAGTATGTACAAGAGAAAGAGGGAATGAAGGCAACAGTCAAAGAAAAGTCTGGTTTAATATTTCTCTTGTGGGCATACATAATGAGATGTGGAACGCCACAATTCCTCAGTGTTCATAGGGTTGCAATTCACTGCCATAAAATTATATCTAGCTTCTTAGAAAATTCCTTCACTTCTCTATTCTTGTCTGAAGTATGACAACTTGCTCTTAAGGCTTACAGATGTTGAGCTGTACTGGATGGATTATTCCTAGAAAAATTAAAACCTAACAGAGATGTAATCCTTCTTTAAGTTTCCCACCTGAAAGGCAGTATATTTTCCCTAAAAAAACTAAGAGAGAAATTAATTTTGAAGCAAAACCTTGTAAAGGTTTCTAGTTCATAGAAAATCAGACAAAGAGGAATGAGTGAATAGTGTTCTTATTTGAGCATAAGAGCATTTCAACATTCTAGCATTTGCAAAGAAACTGATCTAAATGAATATTTACAAAACAATACACAAAGAGATAAGGAAAATTCAGAATTAAGCAGAATGCTTTCTTTCCCTGAGGTTTTATTTTTAAAACTCTGTGTTTTTTTTTCATAAGTTTGTGTCTGGTCAGGCTAATTGTATCCATACCAGGAAAGTAAATTATGCCTGGGACTTTTTCCAGCTATGGTGTTCCATCAGCTGTACAATTAAATTGTCCCCAGCAGAACTTTGGCCCAGGCCAATAAGAACTTTTTCAAACAGGTTCTGGGCATGTTTTGGGAGCTATTGTGGCCAGGAACAATTTCTGGATATATTTTTGGGTATAATAACCCTGTGCAGAAGAGAATTTATTAATATAAATGCAACCTATTTTGTGCTGATTTGCTCAGAAACCAAAGAAGAGTGCTAGTTACATATAATTTGCTTGTATGAACATGACAACTTGATCTGTATCATGCCAAAGCAGAAACCTGATTAACAAACTTCAGTGACTATAGGAGTGGGAATGTGTACTGGATTTATCCTGTGCATATAAGAAAGGTGCATGCTCATGCATGGGGCCAGTAGCTGTAGTGTGAACTAGGTGGAAGACAGCCCAAGAGCATAGTGAAAATAGGAATGTTATGTACCAACAAGGACCTGTCTTCCTGGGCTTAATTGACTGATTTTTCTTCTCTGTACTCTAAGTGCAGAGATACACTCATCTGATCAGTACCAAAACAACATTTTATTCAATGTCTACCTGGCACAGAGAAGGTTTGTCTCTTCAGAGGCTCATGGAAGTACCAAAATTTGACATGAGTTACTTTTGAATTTTTAAAACTTCATGCAAATCTGATTATTGGCAAAAAGATGGAGATAAAAAAAAAAAATACAACAGCTGCATCATACCGTGGGCTGCTGCAAAGATCACAGGACCAGCACTAGACACATTAGCTCTGAACTAGACCACATTGGTGCATCACACATGGACAAAAGAAACCGGAACCAACTCCAGCTCAGGCATATCCAGCAATTTTGGTGCGCTTTAGTGACCAGCAATTCACTCTAGGGAATGCAGGAGAGTGTGCCAGTGCAATCTGGGGGAGCACTGGGGTAGGTAATATTTGCTACATGAGAGCTCTGTTCAGAAAGCACCTGAAGTAAATGTTACTCAGTAAATGTTACTTTCATGTTTATCCCATGAGAGTCATCCAACTAACAAAGTATTTGAGGACTGAGATGAAATTTTGATGGTTAATTAAATATCCAGTTAATGGCTCTGTTGATTATACTACTTATCCAAATACAAACATGTTTATGCTTTTTAACATATAGTCTTTTTCATGAAAATACACAACTGAGGAAAAATGAGGAATGTCTACAGTAAGTCTCAGGCTTCTCAAAGTTGCAGCAAGACCCTCACATCTTTTGTTGGTAGAAAGGACTCTGGGGCTTGGATATTATGAACGGCTACGTCTGATGCGCTCAGTTATGCGGCTATTTTGGTGATAGATGTGTTACTCACTCAACTTGCATGAACAACCGAGGGTTTTATTAGGCATATTGGAAGTGAGTGTTTTGAGCTGTGATGATTTTTCAAGGCATGATGAAGGGTCCCATCTACCCTAATCAACTTTGCATAGCCAGGGCTCAACTTCCAGTGTTGTCTTTCATCAGTGCAAGTGTCAGTCACTGGCCAACGCGTTGCCCACAGCCCTCTGCCCTCATTTCTTCATGGCGGGATGCATGTTGTTCTTTCAGGACAATTTCTTTTCGCCTGCTTTCCCAGCTTGCTTGGCCATGACAGGTCTGCCCCGGTTATGGCATTCACCATATGGCTGGGCTTGGCTCCACCCTATCTTTTAATAATTCCATCTCACTGACCATCCCCCTTGCATTGCTTTCACTGAGGGCATTTCAGAATGCAGCCCCAAACTATTGGTTCTGACTAGCTTACCCATGTTAAATCTGAAAATATTAGCATTCATTTTCCGCTCGGTGATAGCCCCTGAAGTGACCTTAGTAGGTTATGTCTCATTTCATATATTTTCCTCCTATGGTAAACTGATACAGTGTTGATACAGCTACAGCTATTAAGTCACAGCTTGAATTCAGATAAATGCATTTGGAAACACGGTTTTAGAATATCATGTAAATCATAGGCTTTTTTTTCTCCTTCACATATCTGTATTGAAAATGCACAAAAGTATTTTCAAAATCTACCAAATTTTCCAGAAAATGCAAATATGGAAAAATAAATACATGCAGGTATGTACAGAATGAACTACAGACCTCCAGCTGTTCTGAAGGATTGGTGCAAATTCACAATCCAAGTTTAAAAAAAAAACAACTACAGAAATATTTGCAACATTTTTTTTTTTTTTTTAATATAAAGCCTACAAATTTTTAAGCTGTTGAAAGGCAGAGCTGGAGATCTGCACTTTGAAAAGTGAAAACTATTCAGCAATCTTTTATGATTACAATAACTGTAAATACACTACTTGCATTATAATGTTTTTATAAATGTATTATTATTTTTACATCTTTTTGGTTGCATAGTTAATACAAATTACACTTTTTTAGGTATGTCTGTTTGTTCACATACTTGGGATGACATGGGATTGTCCCTGCATGATCTGAGCCTCATGTTGAGGCTAAGAACTTTCCTATTGCACCATTTTGGAAAAAATGCCTACAGCCATGATTTGGCCTACTTAGGCATATACATCCATATAGTTTTAATTACCTCTGTACATGCTATTTCCCATGAGGCTCTGGCCTCACACGACACAGAGGATGAATAGCAATCACCATGCCAGTGCCTGTTCACTGTTTCTTTAATCTGGTCGGTGCTTTGTGTTCTATGAAACAAAAAAACAAGGAAAGGCTTCTTTCCTTCTGAGCTTTGCCAGGGCACTTATCAATTTAATATCTAGCAAAATGATAAAGCTGTAAAAGTAACAACATGATCCCTCTTGGATGGAGAGGGATGGAAGTGATCTCTACTCCTATGTGCCAGCAGGATGGTAATGCACGGGTGGATTAAGCAGCATCCCTCAATTTAGTGTGCACAGTTTGTTTAGTTACAACTTCATTTTATCCCTGTTTAAACACATGATGTGTCAACACCCAGCTCCTGCACACAGCTGGTCCATTGGACAGAGCTGCCAATCCTTTGGTTTCTCATGAGGAGCAGGCTGAGGATAAGGACTCTGGTCAGTCTCACAATGGTACAAAGAATAAAATCCACAATCAGGAGCCTCCAGTGGGATGAAAAACCTCTCAGCTTGGTTGCTTCTCCTATTTGCTCTCTTCTCTTGGCAGCTTGCTAGGGGTGATTGGAGACAAAAATTCTCCTTAGGGCTCTTTTCACCCTACTCCCTTGTGGCATGACAGGCGAACGAGGTGGGCTCTCCTCCAGTCCCCATGCCCTCCATCCTTGGGAGAGACAGCACTGACAGAGGGTATGGAGAGAAGTGACCCCATAACTGTAAAAATTCCTAACAGTAACCAAAAAACTCTTTTTTTTTGTTCTTAAAAATCACCACAAGGTTTCTGCTGGAAAGGAGTTTTCTCTGAAACTTTCTCTACAAAAGCCTGGCTTTTAAGCCTTACCTACTCTTTTAAGTGACATAGAAACATTGTTTTATTCCAGCATTTGAAGTGTGGCATCATTTCAAGTAAAACAACAAATAAAATTATTTAATTAGTAATATAAAGAACCTGACATCAGTGCAGCTCTGCATGTATAGTTAGAGATATATGTACACAGCACACCAAGAAGTATAGCTATATAGCAAGATAGCCAAATTCCTTATAACTGTGTATTTATAATTTACCTGTACAATATTATAAGATCCTGTATAAGAATTATATGCTCTTTATCTAGCACCATTCGACTGCATGTGTTTCTGTTCTGGTTTATTGCATATCAGCTAATCGCATAATTCGGCTGGATGCATGCTAAATTGAAGTCCAAATGCTGTTCACCACAGTGTAATCCCTCTGGATAAATGAATAGTCAGTATACCCACTGGACTGCATTCCACCATCACTACTTTGTAAACAGCTGTTAGCATGTGTGTAAAATAGAAGTAAAAATCTGTTATTGCTACATGGTTCCTTCATCAAAATCTTCACTGCACTGATGACAGGAATGTGCAAAAATTACGATGAGCTGAAAAAGCACTGAAATTCTTAGGCCTTTCCATGGCAGGTGCTCCTTCAAGGGCACAGGCAGCAGAAGCACACAGCGGGGACAAGGCACTAGGTGTCCCACCAGTGATTCCTGCACACCAAACCACAGCTCTGATTAGGTCTTGACAGACTACACAGACAAAATGTAGTGCCTACAAGTCCTGTCCTGATTTGTGCGTGTTTACAAGATGAGACAAATCAAAGTAAAGCAAAGCAAGTGAGAAGAAGGTGTCTTTTCCATCTTGTGCTGCCATGGAGCAGCCTCCCCCCACCTGCCTCCCACCCCTGACAGCACACAGGCTGTCCTTGCTTTTCAAAAGAGCAAGCAGCAGCCAACAGGTGTGGGGTTTTGGAGCAGCTTTGTGAAGAAATGTTTTATTTCTGATTTTTTGTCTAGGTGGTCAAGGGGAATGAGTGACAGCCTAGGGCAGAAGTGAGAAGGCCGTGGCAGCTGAGAGAGCAGCTGTGGGCAAAGGGAGAATGCTCACAGGTGTCCAAGCAGGGTCTGCACACTTGGTGGGAGGGAGCCCTTGCCTGCTTCACCTCCAGCCTTCAGAGTGTGGCTGGCCGAGAGGCCACAGGTTCAGCATTCTGTCTGCTATCCCTCCAGGGATGCCTTGCAGCAAAGCTGGCTGCATCAACATCCTTAACAGCAGAGTGAAACTCTGAGCAACTGATCGTACTGGTCCCCTTCTGGCCTGAAATTCCATGAAATCTTTCTAATTCTGTCTTTATAGCCAACAGGTATTGCACAAAACTAGTATTCCCCAAACACTCTTAATTTTTAATCCTTTCTTTAGTATTAATTTTCCTTTGATGCTATGACCAACTAGTGTTTTGTTTTCATTTTTTTTCCATCTTCAGTCTCCTTTCTTTCCCTGCTGAATGATTTAATTCTTGAAGCCAGATTTGTGAGATCTGAAATTGGAGTGTTCCATGCCAGGAGGGCTGAGGCAGGTCCCTCAAACAGCGCTTCAGCATCTGTCATTCTTTCCATGTCATTCTGGGAATTTACCAAAGGGGATTCAAAACTGGCTTAAATGGTAACTAATATACAGATGTAGAGTAGCTGTGTCAAAGGTCTATTATTTTATCTTACTCTTTACTTGCTATCAGCACATCAAATCTGAATGCAGCCACCAGAAGCTACTCTTCATCGCTCAGGCTCCTAACACACTCAAGTGAGAAAAAGGAGGGATATAATGTAACATTGCTGTAAATGAGATTCTCATCACTGAGGCCAACAGCATGGCAGGATTAGAAAAAAGAGTTATACACATCACTGAGAAATGGAAATATCCATACTGATATTAGATAAACAGAAAAATTAAGAGACTGACATTCCCATGGCATAGGGCAATGGCTGCACAGACAGATATGAAAGTTGTATTTTCCCTAGAAGTAGATCATTAATTGTTTACAAGATTTCCTATGCCCTACTCTGAAATATCTCCTATACCCACACTGTCCATGTCTCATGGTCCTCTGTTCAGAGCCAGGGTGGGATATCTTCCTCTGCTTCTAATTTAGGGGTTGTGAGTGTATTTTAGAAATCAGCTGTGTGTGTTCCCTCTAATTCGTTTTGCTTCAAGGATGTTCACATCTCTGTGGTTCTATTTCCACTGGCAACGCAGGAGATGAGTTCACTGGCAGAAAAGCTCATTAGAATTAGGAGATTTACTGGAATATCAGTGACTGTTTTTTTGTTTTGTTTTTTTTAAGTCTCATGAATATTGTGACTTACTTGCCAGGGTAAAGCTGAGGAACATCTGAAATGCCATACACTGAGCATTCCTGATGAATTGCTTATCAATAAGAGTTGGGAAATTTTGGGATAAATTCTCACATACATTTCATACAACTCTAAGTTACTCATGTCTAACTTCACAATGAGAAAATTACTTGCATATGTCAAAGGTAGTTTTTTCAGGCATGCTTCTGTTTTAAAATTCCAACTAATATTTTAACATGTAGCACAGTCTTTAAAGCTGTATTAAAATAACAAAAGTGACCAGGAAAATCCAGCTGGGAATTCTGTTGTAATTTTAATTCAGATGTATTATATTTCTTATGCATTTCACAATATGCAACCATTATTCTGTAAAGAGCTAAGCATGTGTTTAAATTTATACACTTTGAGTTTTAATGAGAACTCATAGAGTGTAAAGTTAAGCATACATAAAATCAGATTAGGAGTTAGTGTTAACACTAGAGTGGTACATTCAAACTCTGGAGAGACGAAAAAACCCAAACACATATTATAGATCAGAAAAATCTGATTAATCAAATTTTAACTCCAGGTGGTATTTTTATTTTTTAGAACACGATCTCCAACCCCAGTATTAAGTGGAATAATACTATGCTTTCTTACTCCATTTTCTCTGTATTAAGCAGGTTTTGGATACAATCAGTCCCTTTTTTAAGGGAAAACATATTCCTAAATATAAGTGTTTGTGGATCCTATTTTTCATATTATTGCATCACCTGACTTTTTTAAGACTCCAGCTTATCTGATTGCCTTTCCCAAGGTAATCCATTATTCTGCCATTGATACTCCTATCACAAGGGGGGTTTTTTAATTAATGAATTTTATAGTAAAGGGGAGATCGTGGGTTTAAATAGAGGTGAATATTTTGCAGGGGAATGAGTTATATCTTACTTAAGCACCAGAGGCCATGAGAGAGAAATGTAGCCTTTTCCAATCAGCAGTTCTAGTGGTATCATATTCAGTAGTTAATTGATCTTATTCCTCTGCATGTGCCCCTCACAGAAAGTAGCTCTTTTCTTCTAGGTCAGAGTAATTCATGTGTTTAATCTCAGTTCTCTGGAATAAAGTTTTCTGCCATGGGACAGGCCAGTGCTTGGAGCAGTATTACCTTTATTTTCTGAAATCTTCTTGGAGCTTACTCATGGCAGTGAAGACAGCAGCTTCAGTTCAGCATTACAGCTCTGAGTGCGCATGGACCCTCACGAGGAGCTTCTCAGTGCATTCCTCTTTGGGATGTTTGTTTCCACACGTGTGCCACAAGTTCATCCCACAAGTATTTTTCCTTTGACCATATCATATGAGGCTGCCACATTAGTCCATCTCTGCCAGCCTCCTTCAGGAATATTCTTTCAAGCACAGAAATCCTGGGATGTACGTCTTCAAACATTTTAATCCAGCATCAGTATGATTTAGAGGTGCATGCACATAAAACAGTATTCCCCTCCTCCGTCCACAGGCTAGCAAGAGAGAGAAGGGTGGCCATGAGCTTTCAGGAATGGTGCAGCTCTGGAAGGGTGGAAGCCTTGAGACAATCTACTCGAGCCATTTTCCTTCTCCATCCCAGCATTTGTGCTGGAAGTCTCTATCCACACCCTCACATCCCCTTCCTCAGACAAAGTAGGTGGTCCCATCCTTCCTGCCCCACTCCCCTGATTACCTTCACCCTTCCTGTCCTCTTCCTCATCAGTTGTAGCCACCATGAGCTGATGGTGTCTTCCAATCATCCCTCTCACCCCTTTTCATCCCCATCCCTCTACCAGTCCCTTCATGGAGAGATTAACACCTGGATTTGGTTTCTTCTCTGCCCTTCAATCTCTTTGAAAACTTCCTTTCCCAGGGAGCATTCCTATTTCTTGCCAGCTACGGGCAGCCATGGCAGATGTGCCCCTTTTCAGGGCACCAAAACAAACAAGGGCTGGGGGGAGTGGGAGGGAAGTAGGGTGACCTTGCTCCAGCTTCATGGGCCACTTCAGGATTTTATTATTTACCTGTGTAGGCAAATAATATGAAAAATTTGTGACTATATTGAACATACACACTTTCTCAGCTAAACATTTTACTGTTTTTTTGTCTTATGGAGATAACCCTGATTTTACTAACAGGGGTGTGATCTCAAATCCCATTCCTGGCTTTTAACTGTGTATAATAATTCAGTTCACCCATTTATCCCTTTAACATAACATTTAGGTTAAGCAGTAGGCCTAAGGGGAACAAGTTATTACTAGCCTGTTTTTTATTTTTCTTTGATGTCCTCGATTCTATTCTCATTCATGTATTGGGGTGTGCAGCAAATGAACCTTAAGCATTTATTTTATTTACTAATTTTGCTTACTAGCATTATCAAAAGAGTGGAGCAGCTGCAAGCTTCACAGATTGAGCATACATCTGAACATTTAACGGCCCCGGTTTATCCTGGCTTCAAGGCATCACAATATAATATTCACTGACATGAAAGCTGAAGAAAGGATGTCATGGGAAGTCTGAGAGTCATGCTGTGAGAGGGTATGTACTGCAAGACCCTCACTCCATTGGCTTCTAATAGGCTAAGTATTGATATGCAAATAAGAGAGGAGCTTGTGTGTGGCCTTTTAATACAGTCACTAAGAATCAGTTCAGAAAAAAAATAGTAGGATCGCTCCTCTTATATTTCTGCCTACAGATGCGCAAAAACCAAAATGGATGTGTTTTCACTCAGCTGCTTTGAAAGCAAATGAGGCCACTGCTGAAAAACTATGCATAGAACCTGAAAGCTGAAAAATTCGGATCAAGATTTCAAACACCAAGTGCTGAGGTAGGCTGATAAGCAGAAGTGGGCTAACCCATGCAGGGAGGGTTAAAAAAAAAAAAAATCAGTTCCTTCATTCCTAACATTCTTTCCTGGGAGCAATACATGTGCCTGTGGAAGATTAGGTGCTGGGTTGCCATCTCTGAAAATAGAAATATGTTTGCAAGGTAGCAGAAAGAGAGGCCCAAAGGGCATCTCCAAGGAGGCTTTGACTCTCCTGGTTCTGACACACACAGATAATTCCTATTTCAAGTTCGAAGCAGGAGCAGCAGATGAGAGGAAAGCAGCTGTTAGTTTATCTTGTAAACAAGCCCCAGCGTGCCACCAGATTATGACAGGGCTTGAGGTTGGAGATGGCCCTAGACAGCTAAAAGAGTGAAGTCTTCAAAAAATAGAATTGCTTCTGAGAGCACCATTACCCAGCTAGTTTGGGCTGCCTCAGTACCACAAGAGGCCTGAAAGCCCCAAACTAGTGAGGATGCTGGAAGCCATCAGGCCTATAGCTGGGAGGGCACATGTGGTCCTCTCACAGGAATCAATGAATGGGAAGCAATGTAGCCCAAAATCTCCTTTATGTTCTGAATTTATCTGCTCTTAGTAGGCTGTACCAAACCTGGGCTTTCAAGGCACCACAGAGGAAAACCATGGCTGCACATTAAAGGTGGCACCAGGTTTGCTACATATTCCTAGAAACATAGAATATCCTGAGCTGAAAGGAGCTCACAAGGGTCACTGAAGTCCAGCTCATACACTGTGTGCATGGATCACACAGAGCATTTAATACAAAGCTCAGTGGCCAAAGGATGCACCGGTGAAGGTCCCTTGGACCGGCTCTTTGTGCTGCAGCTCCGTGTGGCCAAGCTCCATGCACATATGTTAATCTCTATTAGCATATGTCAGCTCCAGCTGCCCACATGCCCACGTGTGACTGGAGCTGATGCCAGGGGTATCATGAATAGCCCAGCCTTCATTTTTTCCACTTGCCTCCGGGCTTGTCTGTGTGGGAGTATATAACAGCGCAAGATAAGATGCTATATTTATATTCCTATAAGGCACTCACAGATTTGCATTCCTGAACAACCACATTTTTCCAGCTTAACTTAGGCTGCTTTGAAAACAACTCAAGCTAAAGCAAGAAAAAGCTGTTCTTTATTCCCAAATAAGCATGTCCCACAGCAACATTACTGCTGAGTTGCTATTCACTGCTGTGATTTCCCACATGAAAACAAAGAGGGACAGCAGGGCAAGGTAGACTCACCTCTGCAGAGCCACGGGCCAGTTGCCACTCTCCCCAAACCTCTCCATGTGCAGGTTCCCCAATGCCTCTCCTGCTCTGCCCCTCCTTCTCCAGCAGCTGGTCCCACTTCCTCCTGCAGCTTTTCTCTAAATGGGTGCATGCACTCAGCCTGCTGTATATACATATTCCCTCCTAAATTCACTTCCTTTCCTCTATACACAAGCCTAATCACAAGATTCATCTTACTTTCCATTTCCCCTGCTGACATTAAATAAATAAAAGCAGCAGCAAAGAAAGAGAAATGTAGAAGTCAGCTTAATTCCCAGTGGATATAAACTGTTGCAATGCTGTAACACATACCTGCACACACACACTCAATGCACCCATATGAATCTTCATAAGAGAAGAAATCACTTCTGTGTCTTCCTATTATAGAGCACACTTCCCTTTCAACACAACCTGTAGGGAAGCTGCTTAATAATGAAGACTTGAAAATCTGCTCTTATTTCTGTAGGCTTTAAGTGCTCAGCTCAGCCCTGTGTTGTGGGCATCATCCTTTCTGGCATGGAAGGCTTAGGAGGATTCACAGAGAGCCCATTAACATTACTCCTTAATTGGCTCAAGGCATCAATCTCAGCTTGGCACAACCTTCATTTCCCTCACACCACTCAAGGCCCTTGCCAGTTCAAAAACTAAAAAATCAGGAGGAAAACCTGAGAATGACACATAAAATGAAAACTAGAACTTAGTCTGGGAAATCACAGGTGAAAGATGTGCATTTCATAGCCTTCCTGGGAATATATTGCTTTCACAAAATTAGTAAAGGTGTTTGATTACAGTTTTTAATTCTGAACTCATGTCAAGGGTTTAACCTTTCACTTACCAGTGCACCATCACTATTTTAAACTGTGATTAAAAAGCATATTCCCCCCACTTTTTAAACTGCATAATGCTTAAGGGGGTGTCGTGGTTTGACAACGGCCAAACACCAGGCACCCATGACAGCTCACCCTCTCCTGCCACAGCCAGGCAGAGGAGAGAAATAAATTAAATGAAGGGTTCACAAGTTGAGATAAGGATTGAGAGAAAACATTCCTGAGGAACACAGGCTCAACTTAAAGGTACAAAGCAAATTTATTACTAATAGAATCAGAGGAGGATAATGAGAAGTAAAATAAGCCCTTAAAACACCTTCTTCCCCCCGGCCCCTCCCTCCTTCCCACTGACAGTGCAGGGAGACTGGGCATGGGGGTTGTCCTGGTTTGAGCACAG
>VZSR01001685.1:33217178-33240524 GCA_013398615.1 Brachypodius melanocephalos
CAGCATGGCCATCTTCAGAGCCATCAGGGATTGACTCTGCTGGACACAGTGGAAGTTTCCACAGAAGCCACCTGCATGGCTCCCTCACTACCAAAAACTAGACCATGCAAAACCAACATGGAAAGCAAACACAAGGTGTACAGAGGCATATTTTGCAGCCTGGGGACAAAACTCATGCCAGCAATGATGATTCAACCCACCTCACCTGAACTCTGCTGCATCAGAGCAGGTATAATTGTCATAAATCACCTGCTCTACACAGCGTGGAGAAGATTAATGGCAGCAGACATTGGCGCTGCCAACTCAGAAGATTTCTGTGCTGGAGCAGGGACAGCTATGTGTGAGGAATTTGTGGTTAAGAGCTATACTGGGACTATAATAAAGTGCTGGAAAGATGCTGAGGTCGTCTTCCATAACACAGACACATTAAGGTCTGTCTGATTGTGGTGACGGACAGGTATTTGACTGACCACACCAGCTGCTATTAAAAAAGAACCAGTAACTAAAAGCTAATGTCAAAACGTGATGTAGAAGTGTCAGATGCCGTCAGTAATAATTTTTGCTGTGACCAGTCTCTGGTAAGGAGGGCAAAGGAAACAATATTGCCGCTGACTGCAAGGGACAAGCCATCTGTGATTTGTGGGTTTCAGAGGCAGAGGGTCTGCTTCCACCCTCTTCAGAAGAGAGATGTGTAATCTCTATTGATTTCCTTTGCCTTGGTTAAAGGGAAAACATTGCTGGGGAAGAAGAGGGTAGGAATATGTTGCACAGAGGTGAGCAGCAGTACCTACATTGGGATATTATATAGGCTTAAAGGTATCAAATAGCACATTACATAGGGTAAAGGACAACTGTAACCTGTGTAAAGGGGGGTGCAAAAGAGCTGCTGGACATCAATATTTTACAACAAGAATTTACCACGAGCAATTTAGCAGGAAAACCAAGCAGAGTATTAAGACAGCCCCAGACCTTTCCCTTACATCCATCCTCAGGCTGTGCCAGCAGGTACACACTGCTGAGAGGTGCAGTGGGAGGCAGGTAACCCTGTCCAATTGTGCTGCTACTGTCCTGCTTCCCTCTCTCTCCCCAGCAGCAGCATGGCTATGACAGCAAAAAGGGGAATTGCCAACCAGTCCTTGTTTTGGGAACAGCAGTGCCCCTCTCATGCAGAGGTGCACTGAGCTTACCAAACCACCCTCACATCCATCCACAGGAGTGGGGCCATGCTAAAGCATGTGTCTTCATTTGCAGGGTGAAATTTAAAACTCTGCCCCTACTCTCCAAAACAGGCTGTCCTGTTGCTGTTTACATGGTGTCCTGGCTTGGGCTTGTTTCCAGCAGCACTTTCAGGAGCTATAGCTGGGCTACACAGCTCAGGAGCTGCATCTCTCAGACTGATTTTCCAGTGTTGAAGGACTGATGTAAAACCACCTTTGCTCTGCTCTTTTAATGAAATTTTTTAAATTCAAACTGGACACTGCATCTCTGTGTTCAGTCTTCAGATCTTTTGTTCTCTTCTATTAAAGAACCCATTCTCTGCCAACAACCAGCTGCTTGTCATTCTTTTTGTATTTTATTCCTCATGCATAAAGCAGGGTGCAGCTTTCCCAGGACAAATTCCACCACTAAAAATGTTTCCCCAAATTTCAGTTAAAAGCAACACAGAAGCTTACAGTGAGGGTGAAACTAATCATCTGCTGTTCTTAAAGCTGGTGAAGCTTTTAGTGTTGCCAGCAGCAGATCTCAGATGAGATCTTCGCAGAGTAATGCAGCGAAGGCACACTGTGGCTCACTGTGACAGATCCAAATGTATCCTGTCTGTCCAAAGGGGGCCAGTGGCTCACAGCAGCTGTCGAGCTGCTTTGTAAACAAGTGGGGGACATAGCTGTTTAACCTAGAATCATGCATCTGAAAATATGCTTTGCCTCTCCAAGGATTTTGCTGGAAATGCTTCAAAGGATTCTGTTTTTCCCAGAAAGCTGCATCATGTGGTGTTTATCTACTCCTCGAAAGTACTCACAGCCTTCTTCCATAGGAGAACGGCACTTTGCAGTTTGACAGTAAAATCACACATGACTTGTTAAGCACAACTTCCTAATGTAGCTCCCTGTCTGTTGCAAGAGTCTCCCTGGTGGTAAAAAAATCCAGTACATTACACTCGCTACAGCAACTGTGATGGCAATATGCAGATTACATGACCATATCGCTCCCCAGCATCTAAAAAAGAAATATTTATTTTAGCATAGTTGGTACTCTTTTCACAGTCTCTTCTTTCACTGTTCTTTTCTGTTACACTGTCTAAACTTCATCCCAGGATGTCTCTGATAAAGCTTGATACTGACCATTTTCCTTCTTGCACACATACCCTTGTATCCCAGCTGACCCTTTGCATCCCTTACTCATTCATTCTGGCCTCTGTATTCCAGTGTCTTTATTTCTAAATAGCACACATAACCCAAGCTCATAGATCATTTTATCTTACAATGCATCACATTCACGTACATCTTCATTCTCTCCTGTGGTTCATCCTATTTTTCTGCTCTGTTCCACCTATTATATCTTTCTTTCAAAATATGCCCTGCTGAAAGAATTTTTTCCCCTATCTTTTCACTGGGTTTTTAACTGAATGTAGAGTAAATTAGTGCTATTCTCATTTTGAAAACCTGTTACATAACAAATTCCAATCTTTTGCAGATTTTCTCTAAAAAGTCTCTGGTCTCCAGGTCAAGGACTAGATTTTTTCTGATATTTTTTTATTCTTCGTGCAGGGGCAATATAGAGAAAGGTATCTTATTTTAGCTGCAGCTACAGACTCCTTATAAAGCCAGGAATAATGAAGTTCTGGTTTGAAGCTCAAGTGTCGAATCATTCTTCTTTAGGACTGAATTAAATCAACTAATTGTTTTTCCATTTCTAGAATAGAAGCACTATTGTACATCCTGCCTTACAGGTACGTGTGAGGTTGAAATAATGACAATGAAGTCATAAACCACCCCAGACCATCCAAATTACTCTTGAAAAATGTATTGCTGTCCTCTTTTTTTCTCATTTGCTGTTGTGGTTTGCCTTTTCTCAGAAAAGAGGACTGCCAAGTCTAGTCTGAAGCCTGCATGCTGCTGAAAGGATACTCCTACTGAAATTGGAGTGTAGGTGTGGATGAAGACTGCCAGAAGCATCTCCTATTACCCCAACAGGAGAAAATGGCAGCCAACTTCTATATATCCTGTAGTCTGGAAATTGGTGAAATACCATTTTTTAGCAGCCATAAATGGATAAACACTAGGTAAAAGCTAAGTGCAATGTGGATTCTGTCCAAAAAGGGCACAAAAAATTAGAGATGCTACAAAAATTCAGAGGGGTAGCTAAATGAAGGAGGCATGCAACTAGCCCAACATGCTTAAACAGCACAGATTAGAAATCTTTAGATCCATGCTCTTTGTGCACCTGACTGGCATTCATCTGCATTGTTACAGAACAATCTCCTCCAGTACTGGCAGAGAAAAGGCCAGTCATTCCTGCTGAGATTTTCCTTTTGCTAGGTATTGCCATGTGAGATGTGTCCTGTTTTTGCCAGGCAGAGTCTGCACCCACCAAGCACCTACCACCTTCCTTCCACGGGATGTACACACAGATCTGGTTTTTCGTGTCTTGTGAGAAGATTGTTGGACTGTTTGCTTCAAATTTTAGCAGAAGATCAGGCAAGAGAAAGGGTCACAAAAAATGTAGCAAGTGTCTCTACAACACAGGAGATTAAAAAGGAGCAGTCTGTGGATTAGGTAGATGTTTCTGCATTAGGTGGTATGCAATTTGAGAAGAAATACATTTTCCCCTGTTTCTCCCCCAGTCTTGTGCAGAATCCAGCTCCTCCTCAGGCTCTGTACCTGTTGGACAGAAATCCTTCTTTAAGAAAAAAGCACTTTAAGAAGATGGAGAAAACAAAGGAAAACTTTTACCACTTTAATTTATTTTGACAATATTTTTGAACAATGAAATTATGTTTCTTTTGCATTGTTTACAAAGTTCATGTTGATTTAAAGATTAGGTTGGGTTTGGCAAAAATACTAATTTTAAAAGTATGGATTTTCATATTTTCTTGAACTCATTTTTCAGCCCAAAAGAGGGAAACATTTTTAGGGAGGCTGAATGGAAGAAAACAAATTCACAGGATTTTTAATGATTTTTTATGATTTTTTTGCAAACTCTTCTGTGAGGAAGTAAAGGAGATTTCTTCACCTTTAGATATGTTAATTCTTTGCTCCTGTCTTCCACCCTTAATTTTCCATTTGAAATTAGTGGAATGAGGAGATTAAAAAAAATCATCATATGAAAAGAAAACCAAAACTGGATAATTTTCATTTTAAGAAATGAAATTACTGAAATCTTTGTTGATATATGAAATTGTAAACAAACTTTCCATTCATATTTTCCAAGTAAAAAATAATAAAAAAAACACCTGCTAAAAATGCTTTTGATTGCAATGACTACACATCTCCCAAAATACATCTCCATGTATTTTTTGGAAAAAAATTCTGCTCATTCTACCAAAGTCATTGACACTGACCTTATACATGTAGATTCAAAGAGATTAATTAAAGGCAAGAAGCACTGCTAAATTGTCAGCAGCTGGGAGATGAAAGTGATTCTGGAGAGTAATTCTCCAATGATGCTGTGGATATAGCAGGACATTTAGTGGATAAATTATCTCCCTCCTGAATTTAAACTGAGTCTGGTGAAATGGTAGTTTTCTGAATGTCCCTTTATGGTCAGATCCTATTGCTGGTGGTGTGACTTTTTATAAAGCCAAAACAAAACATAAAATAAATTGTATAGTTAACATAAATGCTGCAAGTATAGCAAGTATACAGAACTTACTGTGCACTAGGGATTATACATAAGATGAACTTCATAGTTTTTACATTTCAAAATTATAATTATTTTTCCCCTGTATTTCTCAATATGTTTCACAGGCATTCAAAGAACAAGAGTAGAGTTCCCCTGTGGTTAATTTAACCCTAGGAAATTCCCCAGAGCATAATCAAAGACTGCACAGTAGCTAACATTTCTCTCCTGTTTCAAAACTAATGAAGTTAAATCCTGCTGGCTAAGGCAGTATATCTGAAAGTCTATTAGACTTTAAATATAGTAACAGAATAGACATCAGTCATAAATACAAAATGCATTTTTTTACCAGCTGTCTAAAAGAGGCAGCACAGCCACAAAAAGACCTCTTCCATGGGCTTGTACCATCCTCATTATCGCCTATGAATTAAATTGAAACTGCCAAAAGTCACAGTAGTGAATTCTAGACATGACAGTCAGACCATTGCCCATGACAGGAAGGCGAAACACCTTCCTCAGACCTGACTTGGGATTCACTTTTTTCATTGCTTCATACCCCCATGGGACCCCCTGACTTCAAAGGGTGTTCAAGTGGATCTTGGGCATAAGAGATCTGCATATCTGAAGCAATTACAGCTGTTGGAAACAGCCCTATTAGGGGATAAATCCCTGTTTAAACCTGCAGGGAACAGGAAGGCTGTTTGAGGGGACCAGGGTGAGCAAAGCCATGTGAACCCCAGCAGCATTGACAAATATCTGAGCTCTCATTTTTTGTCAGCATTTGTGGACCTCTTGATTCAGGATATCCCCACAAGGGAAAGAAAAATAGAAAAGTCACACACATGCATTTTGAATGGATATTTATGCATATTTGTGTAATTGCTCAAACTTTACATTCTTGTTTGTATCTGCCTGAACCTAAGCAAGAAGTAGAAACACAAACCATCCGTCCCACCAGACAACCCACATACAGAGCCAAGCAAAATCCTAAATACACCAGGGCAGCAAGTTGTTTACATACCACTCAGCATTATGTGCATATGTTAGACTTGCAAATAGAATGAAAACAATTGCAAATAAAAAAGTAACTGCAAATGGTTCATTTTAACAGAATGAAAAAAATTAACCATATTAAAAATATTTCTTTTTTTTAAATAATCCCTTTTGAAACCCTTGGAAGCAAACTTGCTGGTTGCTCTGGATAACTCTGTTATCTTTATTTCATGGGAGTCTTGCAAACAGCTCATAACAGGCACCTCTTTTAGCCCAAACCGTATTTTCTATCATTATGTTTTAAGCCCTATGCAAACTGGATAGAAGAAAAATATTGCTTTCAATTCATGTTAAGAACTGCAACCAGAAGTTCTTTACATACTGTGTTTTTATCAGCTAAATTATTACAAATGGACTGATTAACCCCAAATTACTTGAAGAACCAAAAGCAGAGGCACTTTACAATTCCCAGTATTTGTTCTCTGCTCACTGATCTGGGGAAAGATGAGATTTTTGTCTGTGTTAATACATTTCTTCTATCCAGCTCACTTCTGCTGCTCTTTTCTCCAATGTCATCAGTAATTGGATTAAATTCTGACAGATTCCTCCAATTTATTAAAGAGGGGAGGAAACAACACTTACTGGGACAAAACAATCCCTGCCCTAGCTCCAACAAAACCAACACAGTACTATCACAGATAAATTTAGTTCATTCT
This sequence comes from Brachypodius melanocephalos, assembly GCA_013398615.1. NCBI lineage: Eukaryota > Metazoa > Chordata > Aves > Passeriformes > Pycnonotidae > Brachypodius > Brachypodius melanocephalos. Next base: position 33,223,727 of record VZSR01001685.1, read on the forward strand.
GTCTTAATCTATTCAGTGACCCCTCCACCCCACCTAACAGCAGAGCCATCACATATTTTTCCACCCAGGATTTTTTCCAATTGGAGACACAATACCTTAATCTTGCCTTTTCTCACTGCTAAAGCAGAATATAACAAAGCCAAGTGAACAGCTAGGCTCACTGCAAGTGAAACACAAAATTATCCAAAATTAAACAGAGGAAAGGGAAGCTCTCAGCATGTGCTTTTCCCGTTTTCCTTCTTCACTCTCAATTGATACAACAGATCGTTTGCAGAGGTTGGCTTTAATACAAAGATTAGACACTTTTCATGTGTAGTTGGAGCAAATCCAAACGGGGTTAGTGTGACTTTTCTGGAGGGCTTTTTCTTTTTTGTTAGTTGGGTTCTATTGTTTCTTAGCATACTCTGTCGATAGTGTATTATCCAAAAACGTCACATTTATTACAGTAGTTCATTACAGTATTAAGAGCTGGTGGTATTAGTGGTTTTGTAAAGCTCTTGAATTAACTTTCGAGACTAAATCTGTAAACAACTTCTAGTGCAGTTCTCTGTGTGAATAAACAGCGAGGAGTAAACAGCGCCTGGCTGCAGATGCGGACTTTAGGGAGGGCAGAAACTGCATGGCTGTTTTTGTATAGATGTCTCAAAGTTTTCTGACAAAAGGGGTCTGCACCTTGTAGTCCAGACTCCAAACACCCCACCTCCTGCAGCCTTGGCAGCAGAAGCACTCCCTGATGCACCAAAACCTCTCCTACCCTGCAGCAGTGGTGGCACCTCCCTTTCTCCCACACTGGCTTCGCACACCATGTTCCCTTTTCCCCCTTCCTTTGCTTTGAATCTCCTCCCAACACAGGGTTTCAAGTTCTGCCCTGTCCACCTGGAATGGAGTTTGGAAGCAGAGAAAATGTGACCAGTCTGGAGTGTGGGAAGAGGAAAGAAATAGGATGCACAATACTCAAATATTGTGCTTTAAGCCAGACTCAGGGTGAATGCCAAGCCAACCTAGAAAACATATTTTCTGGGAAAAACCTCACTGCAAGCAGGGACCTACATTTTCTCCTCATGTTGTCTAGAAAAACATCAGGCTGAGTTGTAAAGATTTAAGAACTGCCCTTGTTTGCTTCAGGAGAGTGCTTGGCAAAAAAATAATGGGAAGCTTAGTTTGCTTTGGGGAGACTTGTGCTGTATTTGATTTATTCTGAATTTGATTTATTTATTTTTTTGATTTATTCTGAATTTTCACAAAGGCAGTTGCTAAGGGGCACCAGTGCAGGAAAGAACAGAGGAGCCAATGACACTTTTTATCATTTTTTAAAATAAAATAATTTAATTGATCCTGTTTTAAAGCCACTGCATTGCACCAGCAGTTTTACTTCAGTTTGTAACAGGCAAGTTTCAGCATAAGCAGCACCTGTCTCTCTAATTGCTCTTCTATGTCTTTAAATGTCACCATCACACACCTTCCATTACACCTGGGCAATAGTTGAAATCAATCTGTTTCCATCATTACCAATCTATATTCCTGGGACTAACTACTTGCAACCCCTTTGGCCCTGTAATCATTTTAAACTCTACAAAGCAAGGTTTTCTAGAAGTATTCTACCCATATACTGCTGTAGGGCTTTAATTGCATCAAAACAGGTGTTATCCTTGGAAATATCTTTCCTCCCACCCCAAATAATTTAACTGCAGTTGTTAAAACCTGCATTAAAAAGACCAGCTTTCCATATTGCACAGTGCAATTTTTAAAACAATGAGCCTGAACCTGGAAGCTGAACAGAGTGTGAGCTGCAATTTTTCAGAACTACAAACCAATCAATTAACACAACAGGAATTAAAAGAGAAATCTGATTATATGAAATTGCCAGCCAGATGCCGAGAATGCTGTAGGAATTCTTTACAAATATTCACTATGGTTGCACCTCTACTTTTAAAGTCATTCCCATTTTTGGTATTTCTAATTTTCTAGAAAGTTTGAGATTACTTCTTGGCATGAAATTCAGAAGCAGACATGTCAAGGGCCAAAAAAGACTCCAAATATAGTTCCAGAGACCAAAAGCCGTGTACCCATATGCTGATGCTGGCACATAAGGTGGGGCTTTCTAAAAGGTTTTGAATGTAGTTGAATGACATCTTCTAGGCAAATGATTTATTGACTGAAAAAATGGAAGGCAGGGTGAGTCAAAACATCTTATACATATCTCACAAATACAGCTGATTTTTTTTTTAAGTTGGAAAATATTGAAGTATTCTAGGATGACGTCTTCTCAATTAAAGGCTTCAACATAGGGCTACATCAGACTGATCACCGCTTCTTTTCTTCCTTTATCTTTTTGTGTCTTTTAATACTTCTCCTGATTAATGATAAAAGCTTTTTTCAATTTAGTAAAATATTATGTTCAACCCCAAATTATTACTCTTTCTCATATTTCGTCTTTCCACCACCATTCTGAAAAATCAATATTGTATTTGCTAGAGTCATTGTTCACCTAAGCAGAAACATTAAGGAATCAACCTGAATTGAACAAGCAGGAGCAAAGAACATTTTTAAAAGAGCTTTAAAAGGTAGTCTATGGCTATAACAAGATTTTAACTTCTTTCTAAGTAGTGCAGAATAGCTATTGAGGACAAACTATAGGCAGAATAGAGAAATCATGATTTTATTCCCAGAAAAATGTCACACACTCCCTGACAGAAACAGTATTTGCAAGAGGAGAGGGCTCAGAGGAGACCTTGCTGCTCTCTGTGTTGGAAGGCGTGGAGAAGGTTGGAAGACTCTTCTTGGAGGTATGATGGGATGAGCAGCAAGAGACATGAGCTGGAACATGGCAGATTCTGATTCATTGTAGGAGAATTTCTTTCTACCATAATGGTGGTCAAAGGCTGGGGTAGGCTGCCCAGGGAGTCTGTGAGCCTTCATCCTCAAAGATGTTCAGGACAGGAGAGCATGCAGCCCTGAGCAACGTGACTTCATCAGTCCTTTGAGAGAGGTTGGATTGGTGACCTCCAGAGACCCCTTCCTACCCAAACTGCTCTGTGTTTGTAGGATAAGATGATTCTTAGACTGAACGATGGTGAATATGGACAGCAACATTTCTCACCTTCTTAAAGCCTTCCACTCTTAGGGCAAGTTTGAGTGGGAAGAGAAGATCCTTTGCAGTGTGTGCTGGAAGGAAGTAGCCTGAGCTTTACCTTTGAGGTCTGTACCCTGCTCACCAGTTTCCTTCTCCATGAAATCAGGCATTTGTATCTATGGTTTGACCTGACCTTCTGCATCTTCTCAGGGAGAAGAAGTACAAATGGAAAGAAAATTCATGGTGAATCCTCTTTTCAGAGGAACTTGAGGACTTCAGCAGCTCTTGAGCCTTCTGTGTATTTCACCTTCCTCCCTCTTTGAATGGGAAATAGAGGATATATTGTGAAATTCATTAGAATGTGCACACTCTATCTCACTCTAATTCCTTTTCATCATGTTTGCATAAATAAGGGATTCACTGTATGTAAAAAGCATTAAAAGGATAAAGTTACTTGGATTATTTTTTACAAGCAGAAAAATACATCAATCTCCTTTAATTGGGGTCTCTTATGGAAAAGGACAAAGAAGCTCATTGGAAAAAAATTTCCCTGGAAGAGTAACTGATGTTTGAATATCACATTTTTGTCACCTGAAATTGGTCATTGATACTCTTAAGCGAACTGCTTGATGTCATTACAGCTTTCAGATCCTACTGCACCACAAACAATTCTGACTTAGCTATTGGCATAGAGCAGATACTCCATTGTCTTACACCAACAGCCAGGTAGTAATGAATGCATTATAAAAGCAGACATCTCTCTCAGGCTCAAATCCAAGTTCTTGAATGATAAATATGCTAGAGATTTTCTGCAGCTCTTTGTGTTCCTTTGGTGATTGAGACAACAGTCTCAATAACGCTCTCCTTGTACTCATAGCCTTTTTCTCATTGCTTTTCTCAAAAATTTTGGAAATAAAAAGGCCTGCCAACCAGACATCCACTAATTACTTCTTGCCTAGACAGGATCCTCAAATTTACATCTCTTCTGGAAGTATATGTAAGTGAATTGTTCTTTAAAGAGAAGAAATCTGTAAATCTCTTTTCCCTTAAACACCACTATCCTCTCACTTTTGATGCAACTGTCTCAAAATACGCTCTGCACGTTATGCTTTGTATTAGTTTGGCATGGGCTGGATTATGAAACAGCAGTCTGGTTCTTATCCATTGGAATGTCTATGTAGATATAATGCACCAGATTGCATATGGTGAGATTCATCCTAGATTTGTTTAGTTCTTTATTCCTCCATAATCATTGGCCTTTCTTTGTTATCTGTGCTACTGTATCAAATACTTTCATGATTAATTCAGATTCAAAATCTGGTGAATAAGGCAAGATTGCATCTGATATTGCCACAGTAGGAAAATATACTAAATCAATCCCAGATTTGCCAGGTTTAGATCATCACTGATATATAATCAGGTAAATAAAACTCCCAAATGCATAAAGAGAAGGTGGTTATGTTTCAAGGTGCATAAGTGATTGAAAAAGGAATGCCTATTGTTTGTTTCACTGTTTTTTCCCCAAGTGATAATATCCCTGGATAAACAAATAAATAGTTTGGCATAGGGATGTGTGTTACTCTTTGTGCTGGACCAGAAATGTCAACAACCAAGGGATATCACCTTGCATCCAGAGAATTATATTCACTCCTGCAGGAGCCAAGAAAGGCTAGGAGACTCAAAAATTGTAAACGAAAGCATAATCATATCCATAATTTTTCAGTACTGACTACCTGAGAAAGAACAGCACAGACCAGTTTCCTGTCTCACAGGGGTAGAGCTCCACAGTAACAAACAGTCCATAAAGAGAAAGCGGCGCTAAAAATCCACAGAGTAAAAGAATCTGCTATTACATTTAGTTAAGAAAATCCCACCACATCAGATTGTCTGGGAAAATGTTTCCTACACTTGTGAGGCAGCCAGCCTCAAGGAAGCAGAGGCAAAGCAAGTGGTGCTGTCAAAGCCCAGGCTCCTTTGGCTGGATGCTGCAGCCTGTGCCTGAAGTGGCTGCTCTGGCTGTGGGGCCAGGGAAGGGAGCACCCACCGTGTCCCCACTGCCCCACAGCTCCCTCAGCAAAGAGCCACCCAGGAGCCAAACCTGACATGAAAATCTGCTGTTCAAAGCACTGTATAATCTGGTATTTCTTCCAGCTAGCTCCTACGTCCTCCTGCCCAGCCCCTGGTGGCAAGGCTTGTCTCCTGTTGGTGCCACCAGCAGGGCTGATGCTCCCCAGGCACAGACCCTGCCCCAACAGCTCCAGGGCAGGGCGGGGGTGTCACCAGCAGTGAAACAGGGACAGGACCATGTACTCCACCAGTCTGGTCCCATCACTGATCTGCCCTGCTGTCTTCACTCAGGGGAGGTGGGATGGGGCCAGGGACAGTGGGGACATCACCCTGAGGCCAGGCCACCACCCTCAGCACCCACCCTCCTTTGTCTGGGAGCATCCGGCCCTCGCCAACCAGTCCAGGTGCAGTAGCAGCAAAGCAACTTTAATGAGCGTTTATCCCACATGCCGGGATATAAATAACCTTAAAAATACAGAAAATACATTGTCAGTGTGAAAATGCCCTGAGGGAGGACAAGGAAAAAGTGCAAGCTTCCAGCTACCTCGAGCTCTCACTGGCAATGTACCTTCCCAATTAAAAGGCATGGAAAAATATCAGTTTCCCAAGTCTTTCTGCAAGCTCTGCAGTGGTCAGGAAAAGGCACTTTGAAATGTTCTTGCTGAGGAAGTACGGGTTTTATTTTTTTATTGTTCATTTTCAAGTTAAACACATGCACGGTGATTTTTGTAATCTTGAAGATGTGTTTTAATTGATTTCCGAAGTATTTTAAGGTCTATTAATTCCACAGATCTTGCAAACGCTGCATTTTCTGTATTCCAGCTGCTGTTTTAATCATGTTCATTAACAGAATTACTTTTACCTGCCAGTGAATATTTTACATTGCATTAATAAATCTTGTGTTTGCTATCAGAACTGAGGAGACAAATAAAATACCGAAGTGTGTGAGTTTCCTCATGGGTCTAACACTGATCTATTATGTCATTCTACCAAGGGATTTCAGCAGATTTGAATATAAAGGTGACAAAATTAAAAATATGTGCGTAATATTTAAAAGTGTGCACTTTTACATTATTAACACTAAATTCTTTTTCCACATAAGAAATCAGCCAGGTTTTCTCATGTGCTTTCTTGTGGTGAAAGTTTGATGAAAAGTCTGCTTTCTCTCAGAGGAATAATTGGCTGTTGCCATATCCAGTACTTCAAATACTTTATGATCAATTAATTTTCATACATTTTATGGGCAGCATAAAAAAATACAGATATTAAAAATACACTATATCCTCCAAATTTTAGACTGTTTACCCCTTAAAAGAGGGAAAAAAGACACGATACAAAAGTATTTTTGCTGATATTGTTTCCACAGCATTCTCAATCAATTTTTCTAAAAGCTCTGAAATTCTGCCAGCATCACACATGCACAGAAGATAAAATGAAACAGCAATTAATCCAATCATCTTTGATTTAACATTAATGTAGCTCAGTGCATTAGGCCTTGTTTTACACGCAACTGTGTTGTTCTGACTACACTTTACAGAGCCCCCAAATTAGCCAATTCACAAATCTTAATTGAACCAAGAAGGATGAGGGTATTCCACCTAGTATGGCCCTTCTGGAACACGTCTCTGCCCTGAGGAAGGATGACAGATTACCAAGACTGACAACTCTTCACCAAGACAGCAAGAACTGAACAGCTGAGATGCTGCAGAACCTACCTTCAGGAAATTGGGGTGATCAGGACTTCCAGGGAAGAACCTCTGTGTCCAGGAGGTCCCTTATCCTGTGACCCCTGTGTGGTCCCACCAATGAGAGCAGGACCCACACATGCACAGAGAGGGAAGCACATGGTCACACGTCTGTAGGGTGAAGGAGCTGGCTGGTGAGCACCCCTCCTTGTGCTCTGTGAACACTGGCACAAGGCAGAATTGTTCATCTCATTCTGATAGTGAGCATGGAAATTAAGAAGTATTAGGACTAATTGCACCATGGTACAATTACAACAGAGCTTTAAACTGCAGAGATGACTTAGCTGTCTGTTTTGCATTTTTTTTCTTTGCACGTTGAAGGTTTGCTGACAGAGATGTAATATTTCCTAAAGATACATCCTTTCATTGTACCCCTTGTCTGAATGTGGTTTTGATTTTATGGGAAGGGTTGGACTTAAAGATTGTCACTCAATCACATGGACATCAAGGAAAGTTCAATTGCAGTACAGCTTTCGTTGAGGATTCATTAACAGACACTTCATATAAAGTGCTACCACATTCTCTTTCATACTTTTTTTTCTCTCCCTACCCCCACTTTTTTTTTCTTTTTTTTTTTTTTTTTTGCAGCTGAGAATAATTAACTGTTCTTTTGTGGGTGTCATTTGTTCTCAAGGAATTAAATGCCACCTTATTTCTCAGAACAAGAATTCAACTGTCATAATTATAGCTTCATTTCAGGAGAAAAAAAAATCATAATTTATTACAGATTGTTCAGCATGTGAAATAGGTTTAAATGTCTTTGAAAGTAAATTGTGGCATGTCACGAAGGGCTTTTGCCATCACTGTAATTGATTTATAATTTTGCATTTAAAATTAACAACATTCATCCATTGTTCTCTATTATATAAGTCTCTGGCAGGGAGTTGAGAGTGTTGTGTTCAGTTCTGGTCACCACATTACTGTAATGACAATAATAAAGTTTTAATAGCTTAGGAGATAAAAATGATATGTAGAAGTGAAGCCAATACCAGTATTAAAAATAAACTTCAAACTGAAAATAGTTTTGGAGAAATATACTATGTCCAAGAAAAAATGAGTAAATGATGGACTTATCTGAATTGTGTTAATTTTAAAGCACAAGAAAGCTAGACCTAATTCTAGAGTTTACAATAAAGTGACCTACCAAAAATACAGGAAATGTATCAAAATTAATTTTTAAGTAATTAGGCAAAAATACTTCAATAGGGTTCCTACATATCAAACCATTGGTCTTCTTCTTACCTCAGAAAGCTTCAACTGATAGCAGCAGAACTATGACCTCTTCTTGCTTTTCAAAACTGCCAGACAGTTGCAGAACAGCAAAAAGAACAATTTCATTTTGTTCTGGGCAATGTTAGTGTTGTGGCACAGGCAAGGATCGTAACTGCCCATCCATTTATTGAAGTGGCTGAATTTATGGAATGGTGATATTGAACAATGTCATTGAACAAAGACAAAAACTGAGATAGTAACATTGAGCAGTGCTGATTATACTCAGAGAAAAAGAAAAAAAAATAAAAGAAAAGTAGTTACTGGGAATGCATAGGAAATACAGAAAAAAATCATATGACTCCAGACCCCAGATGAAAGATTGCACTTACTGGTTTTCAAATACTGTCTGTGATTCTGACCTCAGCAGTTTCTTCAGGTTTATTTGATTTCATTGATGTCATCAGGTATCACACATAATGACATTAGTGTAAATGAAAACAGAATTAGTCCCATTAACTAATTATTCTACACACAGTTATGGGACAGAGAGAGAAATTAATGAAGAAAGATGAGAAGATTGATTTTGTCAGTTCTGCCAGATAAACAACAGGAAATAGATTCCCAGTTGCTCTTGGAGATTCCTGTTGTGGTCTTCATCCTTTGGACTGCACAGCCCCCAGAGAAGGTTGCATACAGTGAAGGCAAATGAGAGAAGAAAAGACTGATTTTTTTTTTTTTTTCCTAAAGGCAAAGAATACCAACCCTTTCCAGAGTGCACAGAGATCATCATGGCAGAAACTTCTATGATACTTCAGGTAAGAAAAACCTGCCCTCTCAGAAGCTGTTTCTCTAATTTAAGGCTAACAAAAGTGATAATCTGACTCTGTCCCATAAAACCAGCTTCTAATAATCTCTACCTTTTGTGTACTCTTTTCCTGATGTGGAATAATATGTGGAATCACATTTCATGAAGCTTCACATTTTCCAAAGAAGCAATCAACAATGAAGTTACATCTTTATCATCGACATCTTCATCATTAAATAATATTTTAAAATGCATCATTTTTGGGTTTTGTTTGGGTTTGGTTTGCTTTTTCTCAGATTAACAAAGGAAAATATTAATACCAAATCAGGGTGGGGAGACTAAGTCAAAGCCATGAAATATAACCCAATCCTATTGGAGTCCCTAGAAAAAAAGATGGGGTCTGGAGGAGTCTGTGGCAGACAGGGGTGCACAGAGTGCACCAGTAAGACAGCAAATGTTCCCATCTTCCAGTGAAGCAGAGGCAGCTCAAGGACATCAGTCTTTTCTCCTCCTCCTTGTCTCTGGAGAATTTTCTTCCCAAGTATTTTGCATATATAGCTTATGATGGCCACTGCCCCTTCTGCAGACCAGTAAAGGAATGTTCCCCAGGACACTTTCTTTTCCACATGCTTCTGCATAAACAAGTCCCAGCCTAGCAGATGCCACGAAGGCCATGAGATGACACCAAACAAAGACCAGAGACAAAACAGGGAGAGGTAGTTGTGCTGACCACACCAAACACTTCCAAACTCTACACTGAAAAGAACAGGACTGTTCTGTCCTCACGCTGCAGAGAAGCCTGCTGGAATCTAATACTGCTGGGAAACTCAAGGCCAGTTTCCTCTAGTAACAATATTGTCATGTAATGTTGTCAAGGTCAGTGTCAGCTTGGATTACCTGCCATGCAAGTGGCAGTCATGCATGTTCTGCTTGCCTTGGGCTAGTCTAACTCACGCTCAAACTTTTCAAATATGTTAATGCCTACATCCTCACTGGCTGATATGGGGCAGCCATAATGCAGATTTCACTGCATAGCAGCTGATTGTAATAGCTGGAGCACCAAATCTGTTTTACCATGAAATCTTTTTTCTCCTTTTGTAAAGCACATATAGCTTGTCTCCACACTCTAATCCAGTCATTCAACAGTGAGCTTCCTCACTGTCTGAGGAAACATTGAAAACATGCAGTGAAAACCATCTTAGAGCTGAATCACCAATACCCCTAGGAATGGTGGCTCTCACTCCCTATTCTCCCCCAGCATCTGCTTCTGGAGGTTGTTGGATTGTTTCTTCTCAGTGTATGGAAGTTAAAGCATACATGGAGAGAAACGAATTCCTAATTTAACACACCCCTTCTGGGTTTCTCTTGTGCTGCAGGACTGCTGTAATGATCTGCTGCAATGAACTGCTGCCTCTAGCAATCATCTTCTGTGCCTGCCCACCACCGCCCTTCCCCAGCAATGCCCTGGGGCTCTGTAGCACACAGCTAACAAAGCCGAGTTCTCAAACCTGCCCTGTTTACCAGAGCTTTACAGTCCTACTTTCTTAACCCTTTTCATCCTTTGGGCATCACCACACACAATCCATCCCACTTCCAAACTTGAGAAAAAAAACAAAAGCTGGAGATTTTTGTAAAAAGAATGCTCTATATGTGCTTCATTATTTTTTCCCAGGACCTTGCTCAATTTCTCATAATTACTCAGGAGTTATTTTCAAGGTCAACGTGTATTTGCCATTAACATTTTTGTGGTTTAGATGGTTCACCTGACACATGATGATGTCTCCGCCTCAGCAGAGCTTGAGGAGGAATTTGGAAAGGGAAATAAGGACAGGGATGCTGCAGCTTCACCTTAAGGTGGGAGTTGCTGCCAGGAACCAGGCTAGAGGTGAGGAAATGGTCTGTAGCATGTGCTGAGGGGTAATCTGAAAGCTGAGTCTATCAGGCAGTTGTCACCAATGTCTGATGTGTGATGTAAACAATTGGGCTGATTTTTGAGAAGATGCAGAAACAGTCACACTCAACATTTATACCCAGTGAATACCAAGAGGGATGACATATCTGCTCTGACCTGGGCCAAAATTGCCACTGCATCTGAAATAGCACCTACTGTCAAGTAACCAGGTCAGATTTGAATCAGTGACCCAAGCAAAAGGCTCTTTTTGCTCCAGTTATCAGATTAATCTTGGCTCCTGTGATCACTTCTAAACTTCACTAATTTTATTAGGTTTTGCAAAGATCAGATTTATGTCATTCCACATTCTAAAATCAACTGCTGCACAATATACCATACGTAATAGCAGTGTCCACATTTTACACCCATTTTATGAGCCATATTCGTTATTCTTTTATTTTACAGGAAAAAAATGGCAACTTGTCAAAAAGAGAGGGATTTATTACTATTGCTCCCTTTGTCTAGAGAGAAAATGCAGTGTGATGGTGCTTTGGTTTTGCAGTGATCTTCCTTGTAGACCACCATAAAGAAAATCTTTTTATTTTGTTCCATCTCAGGCAAAGTTATAACCTCTTCCAGGTTATGCTTATCTTAATGCTAGCAAATTGCTTTTTTTTTTTTTTTATCTTTAGTAATATGGAATTACCATCATTTGAAAGAACAGTTTAGGTTCCTTGACCAGAAGAGGCGTTTAACTGTGTCATGTGTGATGTATGGTGCATTTAATTGCTCTGTGCAGCTATTCAAAAAGCATTCAGAAGTAATCATTTAGCATTAATATCCTGGGGCAATTCAAGGTCACAGTACATTAAAAACTAATTCAGAGTACTTCTAGAATACATTTTTCATATACAGGGATACATAATTCTTTTATGATAAAAGTGACAATGGTATTGCAGCATGATGAGGGGATGTGGGTATTCTAAATATCTGTAACTGGTCTTATTGTAAAAGCAGAAAGACACCTTTGCACCATTACTCAACAATTACTAATTTCCAATAAACTCAACACTTGCAGATAAGTGGTGATGAACAAATATGCTTACAAGAGCAACTTGTTTTAGAAGTATTTTTAACTAAGTATCTAATTTCTCTTTTGCTGCTCTTTCTAGAAGTCAAGCTTCTGGACAGATTTTTATGAAACAATTTTAACATGTTCACACCTAATTATGTGTTTGGTACTGCCATGTGAGAATTCAAAATAAAATTACTATTGTTTCCTTAAAATTATTGATTTTAGATATGGGAAAGGAGAAAGTAAACATGAGGACAACATTGCCTTCAGTAGTTGCAGGGCGAGTCCTCCCAGAGTTTAGAGGACAGGGCAATCACCTCCTCTCTCAGGGAGAGGAAATTCCCTTGAGTTAAGAGTACACAACACACAAAACACAAGTATCAAAGAGACATGCACAGCCTGCATGCATCAGAACACAATTAAGTGTAAAATGACTTATAGCCATCCTTGTCACACTTGCACTTTTACCCACACATTGTACAATAGAGATATTGGCAACCTGCAAGTCAGATGTCATTATGGAAGGAGAAAACAAAGAAAGAATTAAAAAATTGTTGCTTCTTCACAATTTTACCCAACAGCCATTCTATGCTCCCTGAGAATGCCTGGAGCACCCAGATATGAAGCCATTCAGATTGTGCAGCTTTTGGGAAAATCATTCTATTGATGCAACGAGACCTCAGCTGGGAAGGAAGAGACTGAGCTGAGCTGAAGCCCAGAACAATCCCCTTCTGCAGGGCTGTGCGAGCCTTCCCTCATACTGGGAGCCTACCACTGGTGCTGGAAGCTGGAATTGGAAACTAACCAGATCAAAGCTGTGTCACTTGGGTCTGTACCAGCTGCACTTGCAGTTCACACTCCTGCCCTCCTGCACAGATATAAAACTCGAACTGAGGACCATCACTTTTTAGCTCGGAGGATGACAGCAGATGAAACACAATCTGTAAGCATCAAGAATTGAGAATTGGACACCTGCTGATGCATAGTGAATTAAAGCACAGTCAAACACAGAGGCTGCCAGACACCAGGTTTTCTGTTTCTATTAAAAAAGAAAAAGGTAAGTTGCAAAGGGAACCATGAACAGAAACAGTGGTGTAGGCAAGAGGCTGAGTGATGTGCTACATTCTCTCACTCTTCCTTTTTTATATAACCAATGAAGTTTCTAATAAAATAGGCACTTAAATTAGTTGTATTAGAATGCAAAATCCACTGATGAGCAGGGAGCATCATCAGCATTACTGACATCAGCTGCATCATGGTGCACCTATTTCATATTTTAAGGCATTTGCTTACCTTTACTGCATTTTAATAAAAGCCCAATTTCTAAAGGAGCAAAATGCCACCCTCAAAAGAGACACAAGTAACAAGCCTAAAGCAAAGTGTCTACTGAAGTGCTGGGCTAACATTCCTAAATTGTGGATATGGTAGGATGTACTAGCTTCTTACAAATTATCTCACAGAGCAACCTGATAATTATCCCTCCATCAGATACATTAGATCAAAGTGAATATTTTAATGCAGAGATCAGCAAAAATTGCTGAACATAGGAATTCCTGGTACAACTAAAGCAGCAATTCCTCTTAAGGAAAAAAAGAACAAAAAAAATAAAAATAAAGAAATTAAAATTTGGAAAGGTGATGTTTGGAAACTTGCTAGTATGCAAGAATAGTTTTAGCTCAACTAAGGTACCTCAGTTGTGACAACAAGTGCATTAACATACCCAAATAAATACTTGTCTTTGCAGAATCAAGGGATCTGGTAACAATAACTCTACAGTCAGAATGTTCTTATTCCAGTCCTAAACCACCATGTAAACTGTAAAGATCTTTTCTTGTGCAGATCTCTGCTTTACTTTGGTCTTTCTCCTCCACCCTCTTACAATGTCCTTCTTTTCTGTAGTGCACAACAGCTCCACAACTGCTTCACAAGCAAAGTTCTACAGTAGTGGAAGGAATTGTGAAAGCAGTCAGTTGCAGGAGCATGTGGAAGAACATCCCAAAATCATCCTGAAAATATTTGTAAGCATTACTTCTCAGAAATTTATTTTTTAATCAACATCTATCATGCTAGGCATTCGTGTGACAAAATGTACTGTAGTAGCATTGCATTTTTCTTTGGGATCTTATTATTTCTCTGTAGGCAAACATTAGTCTTTATGCATCAGAATCCAAAATTCTGATTCTTTTAGTAAAAGCTTATATAAGATTAAGGAAATGAAAGTATTATTTTTTTCAATTCTTGACCTTTTGAATTTGGGGCAATAAATCAGTTTTTGTGAGGAATCAAAGACATCTAAAATTGGGTCTCAGTTTAAAACAAAAATTTCAGTAACTAAATTCAACTTCCTTTAGATTTTGATCCTATATTAATAAGAAGATATTAAAAATAAAAGTACTGATAAATGACATATTTCAACAATAACCTTTCCATTTTAAAGTATCTGTGTATTGGTAATGTTATTGTGATCAAGGATATTTTTTTTTTATTGCTCTAAAGTATTGTACTCTGATACAACTGCACAGTAGTGGTGAGAGAAGGGAACTATTAACATCCTTGTAATGATTAACATTCTTTTTGAGCATCTTCCAGTGTGCTAGAACTGTTTGTCACCCAAAGCTTAGACCCTCTTTTTGTCCTTGAGAGCTGATACCTGAATATAGAACACAACTGGAAAGCCTAAGAAACAACTGGGCATGAAGGGCAACCAGGATAATAGTTAAAATCACAACGACACGTAGGTAGATGTTTATGTTTTGACTTAGCGTCACTGTCTAGATGACCAGTCTTAATTAGCTCAGCAGTCCAGATAAACACCTGCCTAAGTATTAGCAGGTTTCTTCTATCACTGAGATATTGAAACAGGTTTCAAATTAAGTATATTCACAAATACTCTGCTGTGTTGAGAACTTCTTAGGCACGTGAAATGCAGACCTATCCAGAAAGGTGCTGCTGTCACTGTGCCACACTGTGTACGCACTGTGTACGAAGAGACCTTGTGCCCACAAAAGAGCCTTCACACACGATTTCCTTGCTGATAAACACATGGACAAACATGTCCAAAGGACCAGTTCTTTTGATTTTACTGATCTTCAGTATCAAGTCAGAGGAAGCTCAGAAAGCCACCACTGTGGCATCAATAGAAAACTGATCATGGCAGACAAAGCAGTACAGAGGCACAAAATCTGTACAGGCAAGGTAACAGGTAGGCTTTCAGACAGACCTCAGTCCAGCCAGAGCTCACAGTGACTTAACTGAGAACCTGACAAATGTCAACAATCCCATTTCCCACCAATGCATCTGGTATTATCACTGTGAATTCATTCTCCGTGTCTTTTTCTGTAGCTGGCCAATGCAATATGGTACAACGAAAAATCCTGTTTTACTGTTTCCCAGTCTCATTAACAGAATAGGTTTATGCTTTAAAATACAGACATTTAAAAATCAAAATCTGCAGAAAACATGTGGAAATTTCATATGGCTTCCACTGTAGTCATCCTATGGGCAAAATTATTAATTTGTTAAATACCTTATAACTCTGTGACATGAAGGACCCATTCAGAAAACCAATAAAATAAAAGATTTTTAAAGAAAGGAAGGAGATGGCATCTAACAACTAGACCCATTCATTCTGTCAGGGGAATGTTTTCAATATTCTTTCAAGTTTTTCATCTAATATTTCATATTCCATCCAAGCAGTCTGGTTCCAGAAAGTGCCACACAGGCAGCGTGATGACCTTTGCAACACAAAGGCAATGAATTCACACCCTCTTGTCTGTGGCTGGTGCTGCTGTAGAGGACAGAATAGATGAGAAGAACCTGGATATGTGGCAATTTTGTTTTTGTACACTCTGCTAACAGGAACCACATCTTCCTGTCTTCAAGGATTTGTAATTCCTAACCAGATCTCTTCCAAAAGAGGACCTGAGACAGTCAGGACAGGACAGAGTCGAGATGGAGCAGACACAGAGCTGAGTGCTGCTGGCACAGTGGCACCACAGGGGTGGCACACCCCCTCTCGCCTTCCCCAGGTAATTCCTGGGGGCTGCACCCACCTTGGCCATGGCAATTCACCCCAGCTGCTGTGCAGGTCTGCAGGCTGAGCAGGAAGACAAAGCAGAAGACAAAGGGAAGAAGGACAGATCACTGCAGAGGGATCATGCAGCATCCTGACTAAATGTAAAGATAATTTTAACCTGCCTTATCTACTTTGGTCCTTGGGAGCAAATAATTTCAGTGGGGTTCTGGTTTAAACCCACTTTGCTGGGGGTGACAGACCATGCACTGATTTCCTGCACCTTCAAATCCCCCCAGTCATACCTTGTGAGGGGAACATAAAACCTTCTGTGCTCAAAAGCACACACAGGAATTATATCACAAAGGAGACATCAGAGCAGCAAACTTAATGACTTAATATTGTACAATATAAAATCATTCCAGTTGAATAACTTTTAATTTATTATAATACATAGATGCCAATTATACCTGATTTATTAAGAGAAGTTCAGCAATGCCAAGACCCTGTGTTTGAGTGGTTGCCATGGTACCCAGCTTTTACAAGGACATCTTAAGGATCATTAAAGTGTCAAGGTGATAAGTTTGACACTCAGTGGATTTAATGATGGATGATAATGATGTTACTTCTTCACATCCTGAGACACATAGGATTCAGGAGGTACAAATTTTAAGAATTTTTTTAAAGAGATTAGCTGAAGCTGACATTAAATATATTAACTCAGACTACACTCTGCTCCCTTTAGTGTAAATTCCTTAACCTCAGGTTTTTTAGTGTTTTTAGGTTGCCACCATTCCTCAAAGCATCTCAACCTGCTTTTATCAGATCTCACAGGCTTACCCCTGACCAGGGACTCCTGAGCAGCACAGGAAATCATTCCAAGGCTGAACACTGCCAATCCAGCTCCTAGCAACTCTT
>VZSR01001685.1:33247436-33265272 GCA_013398615.1 Brachypodius melanocephalos
CTATGAGGAAAGGCTGAGTGGATTGAGATTGTTCAGCCTGGAGAAGAGAAGGCTTTGAGGTGACCTAATTGTGGTCTTCCAATACTTGGAGGAAGCCTACAAGAAAAGTGGACATAAACATTTTACAAGACCATGACAAGAGCATTTTACATGCCAAAGGGGGATGGTTTCAAACTGAAAGAGAGTAGGCTTAGATGACAAGTTAGGAAGAAATTCCTAATTGCTGGGGAGAAACAGGTGAGGCACTGGAAGAGGCTATCCACAGAAGTTACAGATGCCCTATCTCTGTAAATGTTCAAGGCCAGGTGAGATGGGGCTCTGAGCAACCTGGTCTAGAGAAAGGTGTCCCCATCCATGACAGGTGGGTTGGAACGAGATGATCTCTAAGGGATCTTACCACCCAGGGCATTCTGTGTTTCTGTGATTCTCCTTCCCTTCCTTTAGACACTGAAGCAACTGCTCTTAAGCACTTGCTGGGCTGGACCTGAAGACTCTGCAGGAATCTGTCCCCAGAAGTATCTATACTTACCCTGCATCCCTCTTTGATGGAGGAAAGTCAGTTTCAGACTAGGGTCCATGCAGGTGATTCACTAATTTTTTTGTGGTGATGCAGTGCAGGATCTTTAGGGATGGGGTTCATTATAACTAGCACCTGTTGCTGTCATGACTGTGGGGACAGAGAGTCAAGACCAGGGACACTCTCCACTGCTCCTCTTCCCCTTTCAGTGTTCAGGAACTTTGCGTGCTGTCTCATGGACTCCACAAAACATTCAAGAAATTGACAGGTGGCTTCACTGCGAGAGCAGCCAAGTTATAGGAAGCCTCTCCAGCCTTAACCCCAAATGGCTGGCAATGTCCATATTAATGACCAATCACACCAAAAAGGCAGCTCTCTCAAATGCCTTTTGTGTAGTAGCTCACACATTCCTATACTTTTCTTTCTTTTGCCTTCAGTAACAAAGGTGGAGAGGGGGAAATCAGGCCCTCAAAGTGTAAGAACAAAAGAGCTGGCAAATAAACTGTGTGTGCTCTAAGCCTATCTGCCAGGCCATAAGCAACAGGTCACAGCTTTATTAAACTTTTTAATATGCAATACCAGAAATATAAGATAGATATCAGAAGTACAAAGTACATTTTTCATACTTTGGCCCATACTGCTATCCTACTATCAATCTACCTTTTCAGATGAGCACTTTAAAATAATCCAACACATTAAACCAGTTGCCAGTGACAGCAGCAGAAGTTTTTCACAACTGGGTGACTTCGAGTCAATGAGAAGCTAAGGAACTGTGCTTATTAACTTTTGCACTTTTTTTTACTATTCTCTAAGTTGCTGCTATATTTAGGGAAAAAATGCCTATCTTCATTAGGTTTCTATGCAGATTTTTTGTGAAATCACATTATAAACTCGAGGTCAGCAACCACTGAGTCAAATAATTTATCAAGTCATTACCCAGGTACAGTGCCTAACATTAGCTGCCTTATGATGCAATTTGCACTAGAAAAAAATAAGAAGATCAATGGCCTCTATGAGGAACAAGGTGTATCTAACAATCACACAGTATTAATTTATAAAAAATAGCTTTTCAATCATGATCATGTTAGATTGTAAGATAAGAGAGAACAGATTCTATTTGTAAAAGCTTTTGGTGTTATTTCTTTAGAGGAGAAACAAATATTTTGACTGTGTTTTTCTGTTCTGCTTTAACTGCTTCAGGGGCTTTTCCTAGGCATTTTTTTGCAACACCTTGTTATGGTTCCTGGCAACCATTGATTTTTCTGTGTATGTGTGTTTTCTTCAAAGGTAAAATTAACGTGGCTGCTTTCATAAAACAACTTCAGTTTACCCTGCACCTTTTCTGAGCAAAGTTATTTTATCTCTTCAGTGCTGTGGAGCTGTAGGACCAATGGAACTCCACAGAACAGGATCACCTCACATAGGCAAAAAATACATATGGCCTTTTAATTGCAGCTTATCACAGGAGAATTTTTCATCAAACACACAAGTGATTGATTGGAAAAGCTGAGGACTGATCTGCAGTGTGAAACTCCTGTCGGTCTTAACAGGAAAGCAGAATTTCAGAATTTCCTAGGCTGGGTGCTAATGGTCCATACCTCACCTTGCAAGTAAAATCCATAGTTTCATTCACAAGGTCTCTTTAATAAGATGCAGCATAGTTCACTGCAGGCAGTGGTTGAAACTCCTCAGTAACTGGATTCAGGAAACCTGAATCTCCACCCCATTTCTCAGGGGTGCTGCTCAGGAGAGATCAGGTTCTGAGTAAAAAGGGCCATCACTACTTCCATGTGTCTCAAAGGCTTTTGGAAATCAGACAACCTCATCAGTACAATCCCTATTCTATTAAAAAAAGTCAGTGGAAATGAAGTGTAAGGAAGGAAATAGAATCCCAAGGCTTACCCCAGAGATGACATGACCCAAAAACACGACTCATGGATTTACAAGACAGTATGTCATCTGTAAGGCATCCTCAGAATCTTCAGGGTGAAAATCTCTTTGGATACTGTTACTGAACACCATATAAACAAGCATCTTAGAAACTACTTTCCCTCAATCACTTTTACCACATCTGTCCAGATTAACTATTTCTAGATCATCTAATATGATACCCAGGTGTTTCCTTGTGTCTGTATGATAGCTGGAATATTCTGAGATGTTTCTATTACCAACTCACAGACATTAGTTCATGGGATATGAAATCAGGGCAGTCATATATAATGGCCTTATCTTTAGAACAGGTTTCAGCTGAGACCTCACAAGGTCGGTATCTGCCCAGCTTTGGGCTGCAAAGTGAGATCTCTTAAATACGACTTTCCCATTTGTACAGTTCTTACTGAAAGGATTCCATTTTTTGGCAGGTGAAAAAGATAGGAATCAGGCTGCCTGGTATGTTTTTGGTTTCATATTAAATTTCAGTATCTAATAATACCCAGATACCATGGTGAATAGGAAATTGCTGTAATAAACATAGCATGGAAACTGGAAAAGGAAGCATTGTAGTCACCTAGAACGTTGTTGCTTACCTGAATCCATCTAAAATGGGAACAACACTAGTAAAAAAAAAATCTAGTATGTCCTCATTAAATGTTTGAAGAAAATCCAAAGTGGTGAGCCACGAATTCTCTCAGACAAAGTCTTAACTTCAGAAAAACAAGATGTGTGCAAAATATCCACAAACTGCTTCAGACTCCACAGGTGGATGTCGAACTAGTGAGGAGCTTCCCCTCCAGACCCTTCACCATCCTCATGGCCCTCCTTTGGACACTCTCTAATAGCTCAATGTTTTTTATTTTGTGGTACCCAAAACTGCTGCCAGCATGTGAGGTGAGGCTGCCCCAGCTCAGAGCAGAGTGGAACAATCCCTTCCCTTGCCTGGCTGTCAATGCTGTGCCCCCAGGACATGGTTGGCCCTCCTGGCTGCCAGGGCACTGCTGACTCACATTCAACTTTCCACTGACCAGGACCCCCAGGTCCCTTTCTGTGGTGCTGCTCTCCAGCCTCTCATTCCCCAGGCTGTCTGTACATCCAGGATTGCTCCATCCCAGGTGCAGAACCCACCATTTACCTTTAAGCTAAGCTTAAGTCAACCTTCATACGGTTGGTGATTGCCCAGTCCTCTAACTTGCCTAGGTGTCTCTCCAGGGCCTCTCTGCTTTCAAGGGAATCAACAGCCCCTCCCAATGTAGTATCATTGGCAAACTTACTTAGTACACCTACAAGTCATGTATCCAAGTCATTTATGAAGATGTTGAAGAGAATTGGCCCTGTGAAACCCCACTAGTGACCAGTCACCAGCCTGATGTCACTCCATTTATTATAACCCTTTGTGCCCAGTGCAGGAGACAGTTATAGTCATTTTCCTTGCACTTCCTGAAAACCGGAACACCAATAGGCAGCTTCCAATCTGCTGGGACCTCTCCAGATTGCCAAGACCATTCAAAAATCACTGAGAGAGACCTCACAATGATATCTGTCAGTTCTTTGAGTATTCTTGGATTAATTCTACTAGGACTCATAAACTTACAGGGATCCAGCTGGAACAGAAAATCCCACTCAAGTTCAGGGTCGACTGAGAGTTTATTATCCTCACAGCCATAGTCCTCCAGCTGAGGGCAGTGGGACCCTTTAGTCCATCATCTGTGTTGAAGACAAAGGCAAAGAAGGCATTAAACACCTCTGCCTTGTCCATGTCCCTGTTTGTGAAGTGCCAATCCTCATCCTGTAACAGTGGCTGCCTTTTGCCACTAATATATTTAAAATAACTTTTTATTGCCCCCCATATTTCTGGCCAGCTTCAATTTCAATTGGTCTTGGGCTGCACAAATATTTTCCTTACAGTGGCAAGCTGTATCTCTGTATTCTTCCAAGTCACCTGACCTTGCTTACACTGGGTACACACCTTCCTTTTTTTTCCTTAGACCCAAAAGAAGACCCCTGTTCAGCCAAGCCAGCCTTCTGCCTTATTTTCTTGACTTCTGACATTTCAGAATTGTCCATTCTTATGCCATTAGGAGGTGGTGCTCAAAAAGAGACCAGCACAATGTACTCCAGCATCTTCAAAAGCATGTTCCCAGGGGGCTTTTCTAACTAGGTCCCTGAGTAGCCTGAAGTCTGCTCTCCTCATGTCCAGAGTTGAGGTTTTCCTGCACTTTTCCTCCTGTCAACAAGGATTTTAAACTCTATCACTTCATGGTTGCTGTGGCCAAGATGGTGGCAGTCACCACATCACTCATGAGATCCACTCTGTTGACAGGCAGCAGATCAAGGAGGGCATCTTTCTGAGTCAGCTCCCTTGGTACCTGTTCCATGAAGCTATCCTCCAGATGTTTTAGGAATCTCTTAGACCTGTTTGTTACAGCTGTGTGATGCTCCCAGGTAATTTCCAGCCAGCTGAAGTCCCCCATAAAGGACAACAGCAGTTGCCTTGGAGGTCCCCCTTCGTTCCTTGAAGAATAATTCATCAGCATCATCATCCTGCCTGAGAGGTCTATAGCAGACTCCAGTGATGACATCTGAATTATTTGTTTGTCCCTTAATCCTTACCCAGAGGCTCTCAAGTGTGCCACTGCCAACTGTGAGCTCCATACGTTCCAGCCCCTCCACAACACACAACACCACCCTCCTGCCTTGTCTGCCCCAACTATTCAAGCAAGTTGGCTTTGCATAATTCTGTTAATTTAAAACTTCAGCTAAATTAAATAGACTTATATTTCACTATAACACATTGGAAATTTAGGACTAATTCTCCTCAAAATTTGTCCAATATTGATTTTAAGAATATTTACATTTTTAACTAAATAAGCACATTTAAACACAATTGCAGTAATAATAGATTGTTAACTTACAAATTGCAAAGATTACTGACATTTATTTCATTCTCCCACATAATATTTGGATGATTTGAACAAACATTAAAATCCCAGAAACTGTTTCCTGTAACTTAACTGTAGTAAAATCTGGTTAGATACAGACTTGTAGACTTACAAATACTTTTAGTGTAGATAATTTTAAAAGATCTCACTGGTTTAGAGCCTAATTTAAACCTTAAAAAAGACATCTGGTTCTGGCATTGTATAAACCCTTGTGGAATCTCTGGAGAGTGAACCTATGCACTGAGTAACACATGGACTTCCAGAGTTCATACAGAAATCATAATTTCTCTAACAAATCATGCCCTAGTGGATTTCAAGATGCTATGGTCAAAATTATAGCGTGAACATTGTGCTTGTGTAATGTGTATCTGCATTTAACAAACATCTTCAGACAAATGCAGTTGTGCAACACTAAAGGCAGCACAACCAACAGAGACACAATGTGTGCAATTCTGTTAAAGATTTCCTGAAAGGAGAAAGCTTTCAATGGAATGACAGCCAGCCTTAACTAAAAAAAAAAATTTAAAAAAAAAAAAAAAAAAGGAAAGAGGGAGAGGAGGAAAAAAGAAATCCTTCTATGAGTTGAAAAGGACAAATGACTATAAAAATGTAATCAGCCAATCCCCAATTGTAAAATATAAATAGAAGAAGCACCATTAGCCCCAGAGATGTCATCTGTGTCCCTCCTCTCTGTGTCTGTGAAGGGGATGTGAGGGAGAGACACAGGATGCAAGGCAGGAGAGAGATGCATTGAATAGGCTCATCTCCCTGTGCAAAAGTATATTATGATATACCATCAGTTTTTCAGTCAATAGTAAGACTTTTTGCCCCACAGTGGTTTGCGACACTGACTTGTAAAAGGGACATTTAGTTCCACTTTCATGACTAAAGGAGCAGAAAAATAGAAGAGTGCTCAACTATTAAAGGAACAATAAGAGTTGAGTTAATTGATCAACTTGGAAGCAGAACTTCAGATCCTATCCTTTTCTAATCTGTTTCTTGAAGTTTATACCAACAAACCTGTGTCCCAGTGCCCCAAACAGGAGCCCAGCAGGCTCTAGCACACCACTAGGGCAAAGGGAAGTAGGTTTGTGTACATGCAACAGAGATCTTGGGTTTCTTTTGTACTTTTGCTGACCAGCACAGCCGTGCCATATAGTCAGTACTCTGGCTGGCTGGGATAAAGGGGAGGAGGGCATCAGGGAGAGAGACAGAAGACCCTGGATGGGGTTGTCTCCAAACCAAGCAAGCAGCTCCCCTGATCTCCAGCAGCAGCTGTTCAGGGCGTTCCTCCGCAAAAACATGTTCATTCAATTCTGACTGCTAAGTCTAACCACATTCCCTTCACTGTTTGTAACAGTTTTGTTCCTTTTCTAAATCTTTTCAGGATGTGTAAATGTAATATTTAATATCATGCCTTGTAAAAGCTATGCTCTGAAAATGGACAGATGTTTCCAAGTAGGTAATCAGTAACATCTTTCTCCAGCTTTCCTGGCAGATGCAGCAGGAAACAAATACATATGCACACATAGGTTACATTACTCTCAGAAAAACAATGTTTCTAGCAATTTCCTTTCAGTGGCCAAGCTGGTCAAAGAAAATTATGTTTTCACTGCATTTCATACAATGTAACAGTTGGACTAGATGATCTTAATGGTCTTTTCCAACATAACTGATCCAATGATTCGATGATTCACTATCTAATTTTCTCTTTTAATTGGCTGGAACCCAATAACAATCCCCAAAAAAGCAGCTCAAGCCACCACCAGCTTAAGTGAATAGCCATTTCAGTCTGAAGAACAGTGAAAATAGATACTCGTTTTCATACTGTATGTTCTTTGTATGTAATACAAAGCACATCAGTCACAGAAAGTCATTCCAGTCTTACAAACAAATAAACACTCATATAAAAAGCATGTTTATTTTTAAGTGCAAAAAACCCCCCATCAATAATTGGCCTCACACAAAACTGTAACAGGTATGACCTTTTCTGGGGAAAGAGAACAAGTGGTCACTGCATGCTCTGTGCACTTCATGAGAATTGGCAGTTTTTAAGATGGATAAAACAATAGATACCTCAAATCTGGCACATCCAAAATCACTTTGAAGATCTTGATGTACATAGTGCTGACTGAATACCCCTAATTCCACATATTAACCTTCCTGACTCTTGTCTAGAATTAAGAGGCACACATAGAGATCAAGAGTGCTAAGTGATGCCCATCAATTTCAGGATTCAAGATTTCCTCACTACACATTTTATTATTATATTGACATATTCAGTTCATCCAATTCCACAGTGATTTCTTCAGAACAAAAATTGAACTATGAACTAGAATCTTAGAACTATGGACCAAATAACTTCTCCAACATCTTTCTTCTGCTCAGGAAATTGCAGGACAATTCTGATATTTGCAGGATTATTATTCAGAATTGTCAATTGAGCTAAGCACACCTTGTGCAGAGATCAGCCCTTGGGTTATTCTGTTTGGCTACCTGGCTGCTCATAGTTACAGGTGGCACAGGACTGCTTGTGCCAGATCATAAGCTATCATTTCCAGATATCTAACAAGATTTTACAAATTGAAACCTAATTGATAGCCACAAAGGCATGCCCAGCACAAGCCGTCACATAAAAATATAGCAAGATCAGCGTGCCTGGATCTGACACACGGAAAGTTAAAAAGCCAAAAACAAACCACCAATATGAGCCTACTTAGAATACCATCAATACAGGTTGTAACTGTTTCAGCAGAATAACTATTTATAAATATATCTTGAAGAGTTCACACATGCCAACAGACAGCATTTAGAATACAAACTGTCTTCTACAATACAAACTGTGGTTTAATAGGAATAAACTTCCACAGATCTTTTCCTTCTTCCTATAGCAAAGAATTGTTGTGCTCTAATGGATGGCTTTAAAAGCTCTATATAATTGATTCATTCCTTCTATTTTTCAGTGACATTTTGGACTTATTTCTAAAGACTATTCTTGGCTTCCCTCCTACCAGCTTCGCCTGACACTTGCCTAAGGGGCTTCTGCATTTGAAATCGACAATTGCAGAAATCTCTTTAAACTTTAGTTCTCTATCTTTATTTTTGCTCTTCTTTAACATTGCCATAACAGCAGCCTGCATTTTGCTGTAAGAAACCCACTGGGCACGATTTGTTTCTCAAGGTAGGAAAAAGTTTGAACTTTCAGGAAACTATGCTGAATTTTCGAACAACACCCAAGTAACACATTACCTTACTCACTTGCCATGTCCTTTAAAAGCCCAGCAGAACACAGATTGCTTAGCAAGACCTGGGGCAGATTTATTAAAAACACAGAAGATGCAGCTGGTCTGTGCCCACATGCCAGAGGGGATAGGGTCTTGCCTCCCCAGTTGACTGGACAGGAGGTACGTCCCCATTTCTTGCTCCAGGTCCCACAGCAGACACTCTGCACCAGTACATAATGGGGGTTTGCCTGTGTGGGGGTGAGTCGAAATTGATTTGTGGACCCCAAAAATAGTACTGCCTGGATACAGAAATCAAAGTTGTCTCAGGCTATGTCAGTTCTGTACAGCTCATGCTGCACCTATGACCATACAAAGAGCACTGTCTTATATGGCAACATTTCAGGCCTTGTGCAATTCCAGCCCAGAACATGCAAAATTAAAGATTTATCTTTTTTTTTTTTTTTTTTTTTTTTTTTTTTTTTTTTTTTTTTTTTTTTTTTTTTTTTTTTTTAACATCTCTTTAGATCGCTATTTCAAGGCTGTTTAAATACGAGGTGGGAAAGCTTGCTGATTCCTTAACAAAAAACTTTATAAATAAATAAAAAATAAAAACACTCTGATACATATGTTGCTCTAATCATAATTCACTGGATCCCATTTCATCACAGAAAGAGAAATAAGGAAATAATTTTGTCTATAAATAGTCTTTCGAAGAAAGGAAATAATCAAGAACATATAAGGAATATATTCCAGAGGAAGCCTTACAGCAGGAGCAGACTTGACTCCTCAGAAGGAAGGGGAGATTTGCTGTGTAGCCAAGGTGCAATACAAGACATCCAACTACAACCCCAGCAGGATCACTAAGACTCTGCCTGACCTTGGGAAGTAAAACATCTCCAGTATAACCTTGGCCCTACTAAAATCAGCAGGCAGAATTTCCCATCAGCTTCAACATTGCAGAGACTTTGCCTTTTGTGCTGCAGCCATTCTGCAGTTTAGTGGCATCTGTACCCAGGTGTCACAGCCCCTCCTGAGCACACACAAACAACATGCCAATACATTCGGCAAGTGACATGATCCCAAATACCATAAACCACATGGCCGACATCTCAGTGGAAATCACAGGTGCCCCTGAAGCAACCTAGAGCACTAATTTCTATAGTCCCAGTCTCTATTTCTACGGATAATGACCAAGATGAGCTTGTCATGGTGCCATTGGAGACCCTGCACTCCAGGTGTAAGGCAGGAAGAAATCACTGACTGCAGAGGGAAGCAATTAACAAGATATAAGCCTGGGCAATGTGCTAAGCAGTCTCTTAGGCTAGCTGCTGTGAGTTTTGGGGGGACATCATGGCACATGCTAAGTTTAGGGAGGACTTTGAAGCTGCTTCACCAACAGTGATGGAGAGCACTGTGAGCAGAGGAAACAAGAAGGGAAGAATGCACACACTCCATTTGCATGTAAGGACATAGATCAAAGCTGATGCTAATCTGCCAAAGTTCAAAACTCATCCAGAAATAATGACAGAGCAATGAATACCAGTAAATAAAACTCTCTGCAATGTTTATTTAGCTGACACAGGTATCTACAGATACAGACAGAACACGGTAAAACAATCCATGTATTTGAGAACCTGATGTGTTGTTAGCTGTATTCTATTTATATGGAGTCTCTAAGAGAAACACATGAACTTCCAGAGATTTGAGTGCTTTAGAAGTGACCGTGATTTAAAAGAGACAGTAGAAGAATAAAAGAAGACCAGGAAGATAGTGGTTAATTGACCTTTAGTGTGCCTTCTGGTTCATTTAGAAATGGAAATTAAATTAACATGATAATTCAGTCCTACCGTGTTAAGACTGATATAAACCCATTAAATTTTATGGCCAGTGATTTAACATTTTTTTCTATTAACTAGGTTTAATTTTCAATATTGTTGTGCAGGTTCTGAAAAGTGGTAGCTTGAAAGAACCCAGGTGGAAATGACTGTGTAGCTGCTTGATGCCAGTGGCTCAGTTGTTGAAAAGCAGGAGCCCGGACTCTCACAGGCATACACTGATTCTGGCACCCACCCTATGCAAAGCACAGGGAAATACCCAGTAAAATATGGGCTTCTGTCATTTCCAGAGTAAAATTAGGCCTGCCTGCCAACCAACACCCTAAATTTAGTATCAAGGAAAGAAGGTAATTCTTTTGAACTGTGCTGTCTCCTGATTCAATATACTAGTTTCAAGAAATTTTAAAACAGGGCTCACATTTGCTATGTCACCTTGCTCCTCCCTTCTGTTTTGTGGGCTACTTCTTCAGAAAGAAAAAAGTGATGTACATTTCACAAGCCCTAAACTTGCAGCTAACACTATGTAGATATATGCTGGTGACTGCACAAAGCCTGAATTTGTTGTTATTCCTTTCTATTTGATTACTATATTTAAATAATTCTTATGTATTTACAAAAATTTAGTAATCAAGTTTAAAGTAGAGCTGGTTGGAAATCTTTCAGGAACTTTCATCCTATAAGCTCAGAAGGGGAGACTGAAAACACATACACACAGCAAGTTCAGGGAAAGGTTTCTCATGTGCACTAAATATCAGTCACAGGGCTGGAAATGTAAGGGTGGTCCTCCAAAAGTGTAGTTCAGAAAAAGATATTAAATGTTATTCTATGCAGATTTTTATTTTTTTAAATATATTCTTTAAGGGTTTTTTTTCACACCTTAAGAAGACACTGTGCAACATTGCCATGTTCTTCCATAACAGTGTTTTTTGGATTCTGAGAGTATTCTTAAAATAATTTTCTTCCTGTGAAGTAAGAGTTAAGCAGAAGGAGATTGTAGTTTACATGCTTTTCTTTCTAAATATAGAAATATTTATTTCTAGATGCATATTCTTCCTTAAACAAGTGATATCAAATTCATAATATGAGCTTTCTGTTTACTGTAAATTTTCATTAATTTCTCATAATAAAATACACACTTGAACACTAAAGGGACTTTAGCAATGTAAAAGTTCATAGAAAACAACTTGTAACCATTCATAGCAATATATTACTGACAAAATCCCACTCCAGCAAAAGTGATACCAGTCTATCCTACATTTTCCTTTCCTTTTTTTTTTTTTTTTTTTTTCCTTCCCCTGAGTCTAGAAATATTCACCAACCTCTCCACGTACCAACAATGTTCAGATATGACACTTGGCCATTTAACCTGCCAGAGCTGTCAGCAAATTAGGGAATAAAACAGTTTCCTACTATTCTTGGCAATAAAAGCCTGTCTGTGTCAATTCACTTTACACTGATATTCATCATTCAGTCAACACTGCCTGCTTTGCAGTTTGTCCACAAATGGCCAAGCCCCAACAGAACCTCTGCCAACACCAAGCCATAGCAGAAGTAGATCTGGCTCTAGAAAAGCAGCAGGGAACTTCTTCCAGGCAAGTGAACTACCAGAATATGATTTTGGAGAGGAGTAGAAGAGGAGATAAATGAAAGTGGACAAGCTTGGAAACAAAGAGTTGAATGGGAAACAGAGGCCTGAGCACAATACAGATGGCTAAATTCCATATAAGGAAAGGTGTGAGTTTTATTTATACCCTCTTTACCTGAAAACTCAGAGACATAGGAGGTTTATTTAGCTTGCCAAGCCTGATTTCTAAAGTTTTCAGCATGGTAGTTTCTAATTTGTCTTTCAGATGTTTTAGAGTTGCTATGATAGTTCCATTGCTGGAACTGTCATAGAAAACTATGGTAGTTTCCTACCATGGAATGCAAATACGTGTTCACATAATCAAATTCTATAACTCTCACATGCTGTCCTGTATATGTATGTCCTTAAATACCATGACGTCCAGAAAAGGAGGGTGAGGGTTGGATCAAGTGTATGTGATCTTATCGTTGTCTTAGCAGATTCATCAATCCTAGTCAAGGCTGTTTCAGACTCCTGGTTTTACTCCTATTTTGTGCAGAACAGTGGAAATTCACCTCCTCTTCCTAACCCATGACTGACAGAAAGTCTGTCTCAGTGCAAAAATTACACAGGTATCAGCTCCTTTGGTGCTTCATTACTCCTGCCTGGGAGAAGAGACTTTTGTTTTCACCATCATAGTCAGAATAGGAAAAGCAGGACCATGTTCAGGTAATTTTAGACAGTGCTGAACCAAAGGTGAATTATCTATTTTTTCTCCAAAGAAAAGGGTCAAAACGAGGGCAATCTATTAGGTAGGAGTCACTGAAATCTTTCAATTATTTTTTTTCATATGAAAGAGCATAATTTTTCATTTGAATAGACAGTCACAGGGAATATTTGTTTGTGACTGAAGCTTGGAAAGTTTTACTTGAAAAGTCCAGATGCTGTCAGCTGAGAGGTTTTGAAGGTTTGGGATTTGTGGAAGGAGGTGTACAAAACCTTTTTTTATTATTTTTTGGTAATTAAGACAATAACTTTTCTATTAGGACTGAATTTCCACTGAGTTCTAAGGCAACTACAACAAAGCTGCATGGCAAGCTGCAAACTTCCTTAATGCTGCTTCTTCGGGAGAACACAGTGATTTAGGGACAGGACTGAATCATAGCAAGATCTACCATGGGAGAAGAGCGTGAAAGAGAATGGAGAGGGGGGAAAAGAGAAAGGGGAGAGGGTAGGATGTGCCTGTATCCCTGAACTATCCAGGTCATCCCAGTTTCCCCCTGCAGCATAGCTTGTAGGACACTGAAAAAACAGACTTTACATCTTAACTTGGTTCACAGGATCTGTGCATGAGCTGATGCGAATCTGGGGACAGGAATCTGGTCGCAAAACTCGCATGCCTTTCATCAGCATTATGTCATTTTATTGTTCTTATGTCTTTGAGTTTTACAGGGTATGGGTTTAAATCAAACAATTAACGACAGAATGTGGTTTCTGTTTGTGGTTGCATTCCAACACTGATTGTGAAATGTTAGAGTGACACATTCCCTTGTCCTTGTGTATCCCAATTATTGCTGCAGATGTACATCTGAACCCAATCAGCTTATAAAGTTCTGTTGTTCATCTATCTAAAACCAAAGACCAGAAAACAGTGTTTAAAGTGTTTAAGATTTAAAATAACAATAACCAAAAAAAATTATCAGGAATGTAAAGGGAGGGAGAGAAACCACAGAGACAGATTTCTTTTTAAATTCAGTCCAGACTGGTGTTGTCCAAAAGCTGTTCCAAATAGCTCATAGCTCTATTGTCACCTTTGTGATAACAGTTGGTGGCCTCAGTCACATCATCAGGAGGTTTTTTTTCTGCAAGAAGCCTCCCTTTCACTCACAGGAAGGTCACAAGGAGTCTCAGAAGAGGGACAGAGGACCCTGGCCCCCACAACAGCTCCACCAGACTCTTCCACCCAACAGAGGTTCCCAAGAGAGAAGCTGGAGCTGCTCCCTGATGGTAGATTGGGAGAGTGGATCCTTGAGGATGGAGGATGCATGGAGGAATGCAGATATTTGCAGACTATTCCCTGACAACTCATTGAAAGTCCCATGTTCTTCTGCAGGCACAAATGGGTGCTCAGACAGTGATAACCTGCCACTTCTCTGGGTTCTCAGGCACTGTGCTTGGCCACAGCGCTCATCCAGTCCATGCAATTACCTAATTTTGTGGGCCTTCAGTCATCACAGCAAGGCATGAAGCAATGTGAACGACTGAAACATTAATTAATATTAAAATAGAAGCGAGCCATTGTTTTAATTAGCTCTTCTTGTGACTGAATTTTTGTTTCAAGCTTGCACAAACAAATTATATTTCGCAAGGGAGCTCTCAAGAAAAAATGTGGCAATGTACTTCTAGCAAATAACACAGATCAATACTCATCTTTTTCCAGACTCAGATTGATTAATATCCATGACATACTAACTGCAAAATGATCACGGTACAATTAATCCTCCCTGTGCAACAGAAATAACCCATTAACTGAAGCAAAAATACACAGTGTGTCAACACTGAGCAAAAGCTCAGCATGATAAACACTGCTGAACTTGGGTTTGAATCTGATTGCCAGCCTTAAACTTAGCAAGACAGCAAACAATTTGAATGATCCAATTGCACTGTGTAATCTCACTGAGCCCAGCACACTCATGGGGCTGATTTTGGGGGTGCACTGGCAGCATTTCATCCTCATCATGCCAAGGTTTCCTTGCCTACACCAGAGAGAGGCAACGGCTTCGGGAGATCTTTCTGATTCTCAATAAAGGTGTAAGAAATTAATCTTTCAGTATTTGACATGGATTAAAATATCCTGAAAGTGAAATACTGTCAGCTAAATTAGTTGTTTTAGGATTATGTTCTTATTTGCTGAAGGAATGAATGCTGCTCTTCAAATCAAGAGAGTATAATAAGAAATTCAACTCCAAGGTTTCAATGCCATAGCCTGGGAAGGAAGGTTGAAAGAAAATTATAGAATCATAGAATTCATAGAGAATTCATAGAGAATTCATAAAGAATTCATAAAGAATTCATAGAGTCATAGAATCAAAGAATCATAGAATAGTTTGGGTTGGAAGAGACTGCTGAAGGCTGTCTAGACTAACCTCACTGCCATGGGCAAGGAAATCTTCAACTAGATCAGGCTGATCAGAATCCCATCCAACCTAGTCTTGAATGTTCCCAGGGATGGAGCATCTACCACCTCTTTGGGCAGCTTGTGCCAGTATTCCATCACCCTCGTCATAAAAAATATATTTAGTCTGAATCTACCTTTTTTAGGTTTAAAACTATTATATCCTGTCCTACCAAAATCATATCCAGCAGTTCAGACACATAGAAGAAAATGATTGTTACATTTTGCCTTCCTCAGTTCAGCCAGACAACCTCAGAAAAATGTGGGTATCAGTATCTGGTGAATAATAGGGTCTTTCAGAGAATAAATCCCCCTGAGCACCCAGGCACACCGTGCAGGTCTGGCCCAGCTGCAGCAGTGAGGGGCAGCTGCTGCTGCAGAGAGGTCCTGCTTGCTTCAAGAAGCTAGATGCCCACAGGTTCCTCAATCAAAGAGATTGTCATTGTCAGCTACAGGACAACAGCTGAGATTGCTGGACTCATCAATGACACAGACAAATGTTGGCAAGTTGTAATAATACTATTACACGTAATG
The DNA here is from genome assembly GCA_013398615.1 of Brachypodius melanocephalos. Taxonomy (NCBI): domain Eukaryota; kingdom Metazoa; phylum Chordata; class Aves; order Passeriformes; family Pycnonotidae; genus Brachypodius; species Brachypodius melanocephalos. Next base: position 33,263,160 of record VZSR01001685.1, read on the forward strand.
AAGATCACAGAATAGCTTGGGTTGGAAAGAACCTTAAAGATTATCTAGTTCCAACCACCCTGCTGTGGGCAGGAACAATTTCCACTAGGCGAGGTTGCTCAAAGCTCCATCCAGCCCGGCATCCACAGCTTCTCTGGGGCACCTGTTACAGTGTCTCACCACCCTCACAGTGAAGAATTTCCTCCTAATGTGTAACCTTAACCTACCCTATTCCAGTTTAAAGCCAATACCCTTTGTCCTACCACTACAAGCCCTTGTCAAAAGTCCATCTCCAGCCTTCTTGTATGTCCTCTTCAAGCAATTGAATGCTGCTGTAAGGTCTCCCTGGAACCTTCTCCTTGCTGAACAATCCCAACTCTCTCAAGCTGTCTTCACAGGAGATTTCTTTGAACCCCCCTGAGCATCTTTGTAACCCTGCTCTGGACACACTTTAATGGGTCCACATCCTTCTTTCGTTGGGGGCCCAGAACTGTGCACAGCACTGCAGGTGGGGTCTCACAAGGGCAGAGAAGAGGGGCAGAATCCCCTCCCACCCCTGCTACCCACCCTGCTTTACATGAAGCCCAGGACCCCACTGGCTTTCTGGGCTGGGAATACACATTGTCAGGTCATGTCAAGTTTCTTCTTCTACCAACACCCCCAAGTCCTTCTGGTAATAATACCTGTAAATAGGTAAAAAAAGTGAGATATTTTCACAATAACTGGAAACAGATGACCGCAGTTCAAGCCAGAGTTTTTTGCCTGTAACCATCTTAGGTCATCCAAGCTACTCTGAGAAGAACAGTGCAACTATGATTTACCATCGCCACAGGAACCATAAGGTCTTGACAGCTGTGATGTCTCTTTTTGCACCTATGGCTTGCTCAGTGAGGGAAAAGGCAAAACCAGAAGCTTAAAGATTGAAAGCTCTGAGTTCAAACTGTCTGAGAGTTAAGTCCTGTGCTGAGAAAGCAAAAGGATCATGGGAACACTCTCAAGCCTGACATCAGAAGTGTGGTATTCAGCATCCCTCCCAAAACTGACTGCCAAGCCTCCTAGTTTCACTCTGGTGGAGGTAATTATCGATGGCAAAAAAATGGGGAAAATGTCAAGGTGAGGGAAATATTAATATCTCTAGGTACCAAATTCCATTTTACAGCTGCTTTCTGAGCCAAACACAAACTCTGCATTAGCCTTGTGAGCAGAACCACAAGCTAAGAATTGCAAAAACCTGGTGCAACTGTAATAAAAGCAGGAAAACTGCTTCCAAACCCATAGAAGTCAGGGGGGATTTCATTCACAGTATAACTTTTAGAAGATAAAAAGCTATTTTGACCATATTTTAACATGTTTATCAAAGGAAAGATACAAATCCAACAAAAACAACCTAAATTTATCACAGATGGAAAATGGGAATCAAAGAGTTTTGCATAGAAATCTGTTGAAGTCAAGTTCTGTTTAGACAGTAATTCCTGCAAAGAATCAAACTGCTTTCCTCTCTAGTTTTAACTTGAATTGAGCTCTAGATGTTGGAAGCCATCTGTCCTTGAAAATCCAATGCAGACAGAAAACAATCCTGACCACAAACACGTGGTTATTTTAGTATCCATCAACAAAAGAAAGTGTTGAGGTCAAATCATCCCAAGACTACTTCACCACAAAATGATTACACAACCATTTAGACATTTGTAAGAGTGTGTCTGACAAAGCACAGATGCAGTTAAAATATAAGGTTGAGTGAAAGTCATATTTCATACTAAAATTTATCTATTACTGCCCAGGAGGGTGTGCAAAGGAGCAAGGGAGGCATCACTTCCACTGACTCAGGAATGGTTGTGATCAGTTAAGCAACAGGGACCATGCCTTGATATCTTTTAGGAAGGGAAGCAGCAGCTGCATTAACTCGGAGAAATAGTCTGTTCATTGTCAGATCCTACCCTTTTCTGACTCAGAGATGGGGTAACTGGGAGGCGTTTTAAAGACTTTTATTCCATTTTCAGTCTCACATAAAGGGTGAGACAATATAGATGTTACACTTCATGCCATCACAATCAGAAGCTAACTATTTCTTAATTACAATACATTATAAACCTTTCTTGGCCTATCAGCTTTTGCCACACAATGCCATTAATGC
>VZSR01001685.1:33267110-33302505 GCA_013398615.1 Brachypodius melanocephalos
GAGTTCCCACAGCAATTGCCAAAAGGATTTTGGCTCATTTGTAGAGATAGAGCCTGGCAAGGCATTCCCTCAAAAATTGAAGGTGACCCATGTAGCACCAGACAGCTCACTGTGATAGCACCTAGTGTTAAAAAGCCATCAAGAGAAAACAGAAGAAAAATATTTGTCCATCATTATAAAAAAACCTGTAATAGCAATTTCAAATGCTGGGGCCCTGCAAAATGAGTTACATCAAGTATATTTCTGCCTCAACTTGCCTTAGCCATGGCATTGAAACAATTAGATCGAGTGAAGTGTTAGCTGAGTAAAGAAGCCAATGCTACCTCCATTGCAATTAGTGACATAATGATAGATGTTAGTGCTGTCAGACATGCAACCTTACAAAACAGAGCAGCCATCGATTTTCTTTTACTGGGACATGGGCATGGTTGTCAAGAATTTGAAAGACTGTGTTGTATGAATTTGTCTGACCATTCAAAATCCTACCACAAACAACTTCAAAAACTGAAAGATTTAGCAAATCAAATTCAAGCAGATGATGGATTATGGTTAGATGACTTGTTTAAAAGATGGAACTTTGTACCTTGGCAAAAGAAGCTTTACAAAATAAGTATATATGCATTGACTGTTTTAGCAATAATATTAGTGATAGTGCCTTGTGTACTCCACTGTGTACAGGTACCTTCAGTGTTCTGCGGAAGCGGCCATGGGACTGTTCTTGTGTCCGGTCCTTGGCTGCATCTGGCAAAGAGCGAGCGCAGCCAGAGCTGAGGGGCTGCAGGAGAGGCCGGAGAACACAGCCCAGCCCTGCGCTCCCCAGGCAGGGACAGCACTGGGATGCCCCAGGGGATGGAGCACGGCCACTGGGGGGCAGCCTCGGCCCCTCTTCCATCCTATCCCTGGGTGGGATGGGATGGGATGGGATGGGATGGGATGGGATAGGGTGGGGCGGGAATGGGGGTGGGATGTGGATAGGATGGAATGGGGCCAAGCTGGCCGCAGCCATCAGCCCTGTGGCCCAGCTGCCACTCACCATCCTGCAGTGGCTGGAACTCCTCCAGCTCTTCAGGCTGTTGTACTGGAGCAGCTCCAGGGCCTTTATTTTTTTTTCTCCTGGACACTTTGAACAGACCGAGAAATCTGCCTGCCATGCCAGCGTCTGGCTTCGAGGGCACGTGCAGACAGATACCTCGGGAAAGCTCTGAGACAACACGTCGCACAGTTGTGCCTTGAAGGCACCTGCAACACAGAAGCCTCAGGAAGGCTGCAGGACAGCAAGTCCTGCACTCTGGTCTTGAAGGCTCCTGCCACAATGACAGGAGACTCCTCGTAAACAATTCGGGTCACCAAGTCCCACAGTCTGGCCGCAAGGTCAGCTGCAGGAATAATGCGTCGGAAAAGCTCCGGGTGAGACACGAACGAGTGCGCTGTGTGGGAGCTCCTCACAGCACCACTCTGGCGCGTCCTCTCCCGTTGCACGCACCGAGCACTGTGGCGTGGCTGCGTTGCCACCAACACCTGTGTCGCCACCAACACCTGTGTGACCACACGTCACAAAGGACGCCCAGGCACGTTCCATCCCAAGGGCCCTTGCACAACTGCCACCTGCCCTGGCGCCACCCCAACTCCACCCAAAGTGGCCCAGGTTTGAAAGACTCCCTCGCCCCAAGTGTCTAAGACATCCTGACAGGATCTTTAATGATTTGATGGCTCAAGCCATCAGCAAATGCTGCCCTGCTCTGTGGGCTCTGGACAGCAGAAGGAGCCCCCAGGGCTGCCAATGCAGCTGCAGCCGGAAGGGCCCGGGGCCTTCCGCTGCAGCTGGTATGGCCTCCTTGGGAGACATCCCAGCTGGTGGCCATCCTAAAACCAATGGTGTGACACAGACAAGGAACAGGTGGGCCAGGGCATGAATGCTGCTCTGAGCCCTGGGGTCTGGGGAGCACTGAAATCAGCAGGTGTGGCTTAGCAAGACATTCCATTGTGCCTTGAAAGTAGTCCAGGCAGTATTATTCACTTCAAAGATTCATGGCAGAAAAAAATGCAAAAGCAGACAAACTGACAATGGTATTTCAAACTCTCTGCCAAATATTTTTGAACAAGCAAAACTAAGTCATGCTTTTTTTTAAGCAAAATGCACAAGCACTTGTGCAAATGTTTCTCATCTCAAAGGGTCAAGCAAAAGCCATTATTGGTGCTTGCCCTGACTGTCAACTTGTACAACCTCCTCCTCCAGGGTATAAAATCTCTATTACAATTTTCTATATATGGATGGGTAAATCTTTTCTTTTAATGTTTTTTCTTAATGACAGTTTTAGCACTAGGTGCTAGCACAATAAGTTATGTAATACTGCATTGGACTGCATGGACTCACATTTATCTGTCTTCTCAGAAAGAAGTGAGTCTGGGACAGAAATTAATCATGCTGATCTTACTAACAAGCTAAAGAGCAATGCCTGGAGGTGAGGGGGCCAGGCACTGGCTAACAGGGCTTGGGCTGCACCTGCCTGCAGAAAGGCAGACCCTGTGGCTGATCCTTGGTACCAGACACCACACCAGTGCTCACCCATAGGAAGAATGGGAATGCTGTCCATTTTTGGCATTGTGAATATTTTCTCTATGCTTCTCTGGCTTGAGAAGGCAATAAAATAGAAGGAAAGGCTAAAACTCTGTACAGGTGTCCTACCTTGCCAGCACACTCCTCACAATATCCAGAGGGAAGCAACTCAGAGCCCCACAGAGCTTGGCACTGAGATGCATGTCCTCTGATGGCCAGAGACAGCCCCATCAGGCTCTTTGGTCTTCACTAGCATGCTAGGGAGTCACTGGCACCCATAAGCTCTCCAAGGCATTGCTCACAATGAGCAATGTGGTACTCAATACCACACAATGAGAATTTGTAAAAATCTGTATTTTCCACAAAGAGAGAAACAGAGTTTGAATTCTTAATACTGCAAAGAACAGCATATAAGTAGAAAACAACAACTGGTACAAGGAACCAGCTGGAAGATATGCAGGCTATTGAGTAGAGCAAGATAAAGTTGCTCAGACAGGGGCAAAGCAAACAAACTGCCTGGAACAGAGAAACAGTCACTCTGGATGGAGGTGAATACTGCAGTCCCCACTTCTCCAAACTCCTGCTAGGACAGAGAAAATATCTTTCTGATATTTGCTGAAGTCTGATCTAATGGGGCCCAAGGAACTTCCAGCACCATTGTCTTGAAAACAATCTTATGGAAACTCTTCATGTAGTATAAAAAGCAAAGCAAGTGACCACATGCAGATGCAGATCCCACCTCTCTTCTCTTCTTCATTGATTGTCTACTAATGAAAAATAAATAGAAAAAGATATTTTTAAAATTATTTCATTTACAAGGAGACAATTTTTGGCTTTCAGCCAGGTTCTTTCTTTTCCCAAAAGAGGTACTACAGGTACCACAGCCTAGATATACCACACTCCTATTTTTCATTTTGAAAATATCAGAATACGTTTAACTGTGCAAATATACCTCTCAAGATGACAAGTCCTAAACATTAATCTTTCCAGCATATAACATGTAGACACAATAGACATATACTTATGGTCTATTAATATGTATGTAGAGGTGGGGATTAATGAGCTAAGCACAGTCTCACTTCTTACAGAAACTTCCTGTCACTCAAAAAGAGGGTGAGATCTTCTCTGGTATGAGGGCCCTGTCACACCTGTACCTGTCTCCCACCTTCCATTGCCCAACTAGTGTCCTGTGCTGCACTTAAATGAAAACTGGCCCTCGGATAGGAAATGGGAATATTGAACACTTTCAGGAAGCAAACTGCAAACAATGGGAGACCATCCTTATTTTCTCACAGTCCACCTGGCCAGTCTTACCATATGTGAGATACAAAGAATCAGACTCCCTGATGACAACTTGGTATCCTAGGGAGATGCAGCTGAATGCTTAGCTGATGTGAGACATCAATAAGCTAGGCTTGTGAAACAAACTACAATATTTTAATTTTTTAAAAAGTAGATTTTCTTTTAGTTTTTTTAATCTATGTTTTTCATTGAAAATAATTTCTGAAAACTTGCTGAATAAGAAAGTGGTTTTCTGGGATTTTTTGAGGGAAAAAAAAAAAAGAGGGAGAGAGAAAAGAGACATAATGAATATGGGGCTGGAGAGGGAAGTCATGAGAGAAAAGCATTGCTGGGAGCTGCCAGATTTGCTGACACTTCTGCTAGTTTGCCAGATGAATCAGACCACAAAATATTGAATTAGTAAGATTTATGACTGGGAATTTGAGGAGGATACCTGTGATACAAAGCACGTTGTGTGAATGAGATCTCCTCTGTTCTACCGGCAGCAGCATGTAATGAGCCGGGAGCCGGTCCCCCCTGCATTGCCTTCCTGGAGATGCTCTGTGTGACTGACAGCTGAGCTGGAGCCAGACAGCCACAGGGAAAACAGGGGCAGCACACTCCCAGGAGCTACACAGCCGTATTATGCTAGAAACTTTCTGAAGCTTAGGAAGTTGAGAAGGGAGGAGGGAAGAAGTAAAACAAGTATAAACTTTCCTTCTCCTCTCCATCATTAAACCGACATACACACACACACACTTGCAGAGGAGCCTCAGAGTCATCCAAGCACCTGGGAGGGCTGGAGCAAAGGTCACAAGAGTCCACACTTATTTACCCAGCACCTGCTGCAAGAAACACAAAAAAGCTCCATTGGCATCTGGCAGAATGAAGAGCTGTCAGGCTACTGTTTTCATAGAGGTTTCCAAAACACTGGAGCACCACATACTACCCCATGCTCACTGTGCCAACCAGCGTGATTGGTTACTCTAAAAAGCTAATCGAAAATGCCATGTCCCCAGGGCAATCCACAGGCAGCACGAAGGTGTCACAGCTGTCTCTACAGAGCCTTTTCCAAAGCCATTTCCTTTACAGAGCAGGAGGCTCCTCTGCCACACCCTGAGCAGCCTCACCAAAGGGAAGAGCACGAGGAGCCCATTGGACTGCGGCTTCTGTGCCACACCCGGCGCTGGGCGGTGGGGCTTGGATGATAATATACTGTGGGTTTCATCACTCAGAGCAATTCACAGCAGTGTAATTATTATCTCCATCTTATAGACAGAGTTTTCATTGCTAGCCACAGGGATTGAACAGGACAAGAAGCTCCATCTTGTTTGCATCAGCACTTGTGCCATCTTCAAAGTACACAGTTGCAGAGGAGAGAGTAGGTTCCCTGAGCTCACAACTGCATGTGCAGGGATGCAGAGGGCTACCAACTTGCTTTACAATGCAAGCAGAAGCCAGTCAGGTGCTTCCACAGATTTATAACCACATAGTTGCATTCAAAGGGTGCATGGGATCTGACAAGACACTGGACAGCCTGCTGATACCTTTCATCTTAACTTCAACAACCTCTCTTTGCAAATGTCTGTAACTATAAAACTGTTTTCTCAAACACTTAAGTGTTACAGCTACCAGCTAAAATGCACCTGAATGTTTCATCTAAGAACAAAATAAATCAAATTTTCCCTTTGAAATTATATTTCCATTACAGAACCTTTGCAAAAAAAAAAAAAAAAAAAAAAAAAAAAAAAAAAAAAAGCTTAGCAGATATCTGTGAAATTGCCTTTTATAATGTGACATATATAAAGACACTGTGTTTCTCTTTGGGCAAAGGCACATTGAGCAAATACTAACAATGCACAGATGTGAATGGTGCTGTGAACATCAATGCTGTCCCTTACAAAAAAACCCATGTGAAATACTGTATCTTCATAAATCTTATGGGTTTTATGCATTGCTGCCATTGGAAAAACAACAACATATTGAGTGGTGCATTTTGAGACAGAATGAGTTTAGTCAGTCTACCTAACTTAGCTGAACTTCACCGTATGCTGATCTGAAGGCCGGTATCTATCACCCCCACTTTATGATGTGCATTACTGCCAGCATAACAAGGCAGGCAAAAGGGAGGAAATATGTTTTAACCACAAAGTGAGAGATGTTTTCCTGATTTATTAATTGTTGTGCTGCATCCAACATATTTTTCTGCAAGAAGAGTCACGTGCTTTTCTTTCTTTTTAAAATAAAAAATTCATTCTGTTGTTTCTGTTGTTCTAGGAAGGTGCAAATACATTGAACCCTACTATTTTATGTTTTAAAAAGGTGACCTATACTTTCCATTTCAAATGCGGTTTCTTTAATGAAAATATTGTAATGTCAGTCCATGCAAAGCAAATGCATATTAATATGCGTTTACATCTGTCTCATATTAATATTCATGCCTGAATCCACATCCCTACACAAAGCCAATTTTCTGACCATCTGTGTGATGGCTGGTGGATGCAATGAATAAATTTTATTTGTGAGGGGAGTGATAAATCATGTATCTTCTGTTTTTTACCCACAATCTCTCCTCTTAGGTGCTAAAATGTTTTCATTGTGGTTAAGAATTGTTAAGAAACCAAACTGATTAACCCCTTAGCACATCAAGTAGCTTCATTTGTTTGGTGAAAGTCATCAAAAATCATGCAAGGCACAATATGACTGAGAAAGTGAAACTGCAGTTTTAGGAGGTTTAATTATTTACATTCTTGAATTATTACTGTCTCAGAGTCACACTCAGAGTTATAGTAGACACCAATTTTCTTGTACTGATGTGGAGGAGTACCTTAGTCTGCAGTTGCAAGGGGCTTATCTTTGGAGTTAAATACTATTCAAAGACAATTGCAACCAGAACTTCAGCAAAAACTGTTTCACATGGCTTTACTAGCGTTAAGTAACTGGCTGGTTATCAGCCAAAAAACCCTGATTGCTAAAGCCTCAACTCTACACCAGTTTCTGAGTTTCCAGAATACAAGCTGACTCTGACTTCTTCTGCAAAAACAAGTTTGCTTCTAAATTCCCAAAGGATAAATTTTGACCCCAGTCACACCAATGTCCACCCAGGGTAACTTTTCTGGTAGTGAGAACAGCTTTTTACCGGAGGGTTATTCTCAGACAGTTCATAGTGTAAATGTATGACGACTGCACGAAGCCAAGTGCAATAACACTCAGTTGTAGAGTGTAGATTAAAAAAAGAATAAACTCTCAGCTAAGCTTGAGATCCAGGCAGCTGGAAGCCTGGGAAGGTGATTAAAAATTCTTGTGTCCCAGTGCTCTCTAGCCCTGTCCACAATTTTTGGTTGGTTGGCTGGTTGGTTGGTTTTTGAACAAGACCCCTAAACACAGACATTTGCTCTTACTCAGAAGAACAAAGTCTGAACAGATTTATTCCTATGTCCTACCCAGGAACTGCTGTAATTTAGTAAGATGGTACAAGGGTGCCATGGTTTCCTCTCACTTGTGCGAATTGACCACACCTGACACAGAGAAGCAGCAGCACTGGGTTCATCTCTGAACACATCACATATGAACACATATGCCCTGGGCATATACACTGAGAAAAATGCTGGAGTAAGTCATGCCAACACCAGTCACCCTAGGCATGGTTAAAGCGTTTGCTTGAATAGAAAGAGATTTGTGTTTCAAGTCTTTTTCCAGCCTACAGTGCTCAAACCATGGCTGCTGTCAGCCCAAGGGAATTCCCTCTCCTTCAGGCTGCTAACTAGTCTTCACCTTTTTCTTTTGAATCAGCTCCTCTGAAGGACATATATACACATACAAATTTCAAATCAAAGCATGTTTTTGCCAGTACTAGAGTAAATTATTTCCTCTTACATTCTGCAGTAAAGTCAGCTAAATGAATTTATGGTGACACTATTTTGGCCTGAGATACAAAATTCTTTCTTAAGGATGGACTTTGCACATTTTTGGTAAGTACAGGTTACAGAACCAGCTAAAAGGGGAAATTTTTTTTTTTTCCTGCTTCTAATATAGGTCAAATCATGTCAGCGACAAATAACCTACTTCTACCTTGACAATCCAACCGTAGGTAGTTTGAAGATTATTGTGTACTGAACTGGAATCTGAAAGAGGAATTGTGAATGAGCTTCACACTTCATCAGCATAATTGGCAAGAAATTATTTGTAGTTCAAATAAAAACATACAATTGCTAAAAAATGAAGCTCAAATGGTACTACAGAAAATAAACAAGATTGTCAGTCAATCACAATTTCCAAGAAATCGGGTTTGTGAGGAAGTGCTGGCTGAAAATGTATTTATATCTAATATCCTTTTGTCTTAGTAAATTGTGTTCTATCTACAGCACATCATAATGGGAAAACTGGGCATTTCTAGAGACTGCAAAATCCAGAGGTTTGAATCTGTACTTTCATTCCTTTTCATGAGACAAAGGCAGGACAAAGAAGGAGGTGGCACCTTTCATCACGACCTTGCCACTCTGGGCCAGTAGTGGCCCTGAAAGATATTGCTCTTCTCATGGGCGTCAAGGGACCTATGAGAAATGAGCTAAATTTCATCAAAGTTCCCAGTGGAAAGCATCTGTATTACAGATACTGCTAGGAACTAATTGGTTTCCATGACTAATGAAATTCATATGGAAATATTGATCAAAACACTCCCCTTAGGTTTGTGCTGAAAGCGTGTAAAAAAAAGATATTTAATATAAATATATCTAATATTTTATATTGATCCCTAATAAGTTTAAAACATAAAAATCAAATGGATAGATGTATATGAGCAACCTGGTCTAGCTGAACACGTCCCTGCTTATTGCTGGGATGTTGGACTAGATGACCTTTAAACGTCTCTTCCAATCCAGATTATACTATGGGTCTAGGATCTTTTATACACTTGGTAAAACAAAAAACTTTTCAAAACTGTTTTTTCCTTCTCTTATTAATTTACTTAATCACTGTGTCTGCTGAGACCCATGGAAAACCTCTTATTCACAAAAACAGCAAGGTAATAAAACTCCTGATGTTCAAAAGGGCTATTGACATGCCAGAAGATATGAATGTTTATAGATGCTTTATTAGGCTGTGACCTGAATTATTATTGTCACTTTTAAGATTGCAACTGGCCAGCATAAAAGCTGTATGTGCACAAAGCGTGCAGAATGAGCCATCAGAGGGAGCAAAAAATAAACATGGCTTGCCTAGTTTTCTGTAGCTTCCCCTTTTGAATCCTCCACACACTTTAACTAATGAGATGATCAGCCAGAAATTTTAGAAAGGCAGAAATCAATTCTGCAATCAGAGGGCTCCCCAAATCAAGCCTAAAGGGGAATTTTCAAAGTCCCTGCAGATCCATTGTAATTGTGATGAAAACAGATAAAACTGCAGAACTGCCATGGGAAAAGCCCCTGGTACTGACATACTTCCAGACATCCCAGGACTGCATTCAGTTCCAAATGCCCTCTCTTTAGTTACCCTGTCATTCTTTTTCCACACACCTCCCCCCTCCAAATAAAATGGCAGTAGCCTTGAATGTTCTAAGCTTCAAAAGATCATTTTGGTCTAAACACCAATAAAAGAATTATTTGCACGTTTCCAGGAATGCCAAAACAGGAGGGTTTTTTCCCCCTCACGCTTTGGGCAAAAGGCATATGTACACTGTTATTCCCTCCAGGACCTTCTCAAAAATTCCAGCACCTCTCTGTGAGACTAATTAGAAGAGAAACAGAGAGGTAGTTGGTGTTAGATCAGAAATTCAAGCCTGAGTCAGAGAGCTCGATTTCTTCATTCCCATTCTTAATGCAAAGGTGGGACAAAGCAGGCAGTGAAGCCCTGCTTATGCTCCAGCATTGTGTTTGTATCTCCCTTGGTGCCAAAGCAGCAGTGCTCACAGAGGCCACGTGCTGAAGTTCCCACCACATGGAAAACCAGCTGGAGAGAGAGGTGGTGGCTGCCAAGGTCCTGGCTGAGCCGCCTTGGTCAGAGTGGTCAAGCAGCACCCCAGACCCTACAGCCCCGTGGTCAATTCCCAACACTGGGCAGTGGGTCCGGCCTGCAGCCATAGAAGAAAGAAAGGAGTATGCAATAGTAAAATAGTTCCTCTCAGACCAATTGCATTTCTTTATAGTCTTTCTCCTCCCCAGCATCCTTGTGGGCTGTTAAGAGTCTCCCTGGAGAATGAATTTTAATTTTAAAAAAGCCTCTGGTGGGTAATGTGTGTATAACTCTTCCCAGAGGAGCTGCTGCCCTTGCAGCAATAATATCCATCCTGAAGGCTCAAATCACTGACAAGTTGAGCTAGGTGCTCTCTTTTGGCATGAGCTGCCCATCAACCCAACGCCGCTATCTCCTGTCCAGTGTGATCATTATCTGTGGAGATGCCCTCGGGAATGCAAAGGCAGTTGAGAAGTTTGAAAGTAAGTTAGCGGAGATAAATTGCTAATTTAATTGACTCATTCCAGTAAACTAATCATATTGTGGGAAGGTGATATTAAAGAGCAACCAGGAATTTCTGGGTTCCCACCAAGGTGGTGCTGCATGAGTACTCTGAGACCCTTTGAGGGGAAGATAGGTTGAAGGGAAAATTCTCATGGCTTTTCCTAGGGTTTGAATCCAGTCTTTGCTAGGGCTTCACAGGTAGAAATCTGCAATAATTCCCCTGTAAGTCTCCAGCACAGGATGCATTTTTGTGAAATAATGTTTTAACAGCAAATTTTATGTCAAAGAACTTGGAACAGACAACTTCATCTACAGAAAAAGTTTTCATGGAATTTATCTGAGTATCCGCAAATTTCTGCCAGAAAATCTTTTCCAGCAGCAGGATAAAATTTCTGGTCAAGCTGGAAAAGGGATGTTGGCTCTGCATTTGTAATGGGGACACCAAGAATTGTGCAAAACTCCAGCTTCCAGACATGCTCTGTCTGATTCAGAAAAAAAGAAGAGCACTTAAAAGAGCCTTAGAGTTGAATTTTTCAGAAATGTTTCTGGGAACTGAGAGCCTTTGCTTGCCTCTCTGAAGATGCTTCAATCTCTATTAAAAAAGCTGAATATTCAGAAATGTGAAATACTCCTTGAACTGGCACAGGAGGCACAGCCACGTGGTCAAGGCTCTCAGTGAGTAACTTGGCACCACACATGAATGAAAGTAAGTTTCTTCCAGGCAGGTACAGTGCCTTAAACACCTTTCCCAGCCACATACATACATCTCACCTTTTTCCAGAAGAAAAAAACTTGAAAAGTTTTTGTTGCTTTCAGAACAGAATAGAACAGAACAGCAATCTCTTTTTATCTGCAGAGGTCTTTCAAGCCAAGGAAGACAACCAAAGAGCTCACAGACATGGGTTTCCCTTCTCACCTCCTGCCCCACCAAGAGATTCTTCCTCTTGGCATGCTTGCATCTTCTTTCCATCATGCTCTTTTCACTTCTGTGCTTCTCCTTCTTGCTGTTTGATGTTTTCATCAGCTCTAATGCACAGTAGGTGAAGGATAAGCATCACCACTCCCCCTGGGCTACCACCAGCCAGGCCTGCTGCAGAAATAAGCCCTCTGGCATCCTGACCCTCTGCCACAGCTCTCTCCATCTCCAAGGGACCAGAAATGAACAACACCCTCATCCACCCTGCCCCAGCTATCCCACTCAGCCTTGATTCATTCTCTTCTCTCAGACACAGTGTCTCTTCTGTTTGTCACACAGGTACAAGGAGTCTGAAGGAAGAATGATGGTAAAATGTTGCTGCAATGTAGAAATCATTGGTTGGTGTTAAACGAGAACTTTTTCCTGAAGAGATACCAGCATGTAGGATTGACATACCAAGGTAGGCAAATGTTAGGTCAGCACTCCTTCTCTAGTTGAACAGTGGTAAGGTAACATACAGGCTGGTGAACTTTTGTAAACAGGCAAAATTTAACTGCTAAAAAAAGTCAATTTAAATGGAGAAAAGGGTGAAAATTAATAATGCATTGTCTGTCCATGCTCAAGTGCTTAAAGCACACTTCCACATTTATCAGAAATTCTGAATTTTCAAAATGTTCATCTTGCCTCTGCCTATTTTTTTTCTTCCGAATTATTGCCAGTTTCTCTTCCACCTCCTCATCACAGGGGCTCTGCACATGAGGACACTGTGCCATCAGTCCAGTTTATATGACTGTCCTTAGTGCTATGTCAATTCTGGGAGCAGGCAGAAGCTTTCAGAAAGTGTCACCATCAGAAAATGTAGAAAAACAGTTAATGTAGATGACAGAACTCAAAAATCTTTCAAAACTGCCTTCTCACCTGTAGGGAGACAACCAAGTCTTTGTACCCAACTATGATCTCTGCAAGATTTCTGATTTTTTAAATAAAATATTTCTAATTTTGCTCAAAAAAACTCTTAATAATTTCCCAAAAGTGGGAAACACTCAGAGTCTCTCTTTCTATTGCCCAAATAGTTATTTTTAGTTAGTTATTTTTCCAGATTGTGGAATTTCTCAAAGATGGCAAACAGAGCAAATCTGATCAACTAATTAACCCTTCCCTGTTTCACCACCAGTCACAGTTTCTACAGCATAGAACCCATGTATCTATCGAGAAAATTGAATTTCTTAATGCTGCATTAAATCTGTAGAGACAGTTTGGAGAATCATAAGCTCTTAAAACTCTAAAACCATTTAAACTCAGTCAAATATGGCTTGGGATGGGGATTCTCAGATGTGGAGCTCCGTGTAGTTTCACTCACTTGCTGGACCAATGCCAAACTATGAGCCAGCAGAAAACCTAGTTTGTAGTCACTGCATCTCAAGATGATTATCTAAATGAAGCCAAATTAGCAAAATAAAGCTTAATTATTAATTCAAAAGCAGAAAGGTCTGCTTTGAGAAGGGCTGGGTTGTTCTTAGGAAGAGTCTGAAAATCTAGTCATTATTTTAGATGTTCCTCAGATCACTTCACTAGTTGCAAAATTATATTAGTAAGAATCAGTTCTAGAATGAGAACACTTCATTTTTATTAGTCGGTATAAATGATCTCTTTAGTACCCTGCTTCTGACAGTTCTTGGGTTTTCAGCTAACAAGCACCAAAACCTGTCTCACTGGCAATGAGCAGGAACGTCCTGAATAATCGCAGGAACTCGTTTATCATTAAAACGACATATCTCAAAATCAGCTGCCATATCACTTGGCATGAAGAAATAATTGTATTATATTTAACCCCTCAATAACTCAGCTATCTAAGTAATTTTCAAATTATATGTTCCTTTCTCCTAGGCTTTCATTAGACTGACAAATATCTGTGTCACTGTGAGCTACAAGTTCCTTGGAACAAAGCAGTCTTCCTTGCAATGTTATTGCCAGCTGATGGCAGAAGTGGGTTGAGTGATTTGTTTGCTTTGTGAGGCTGGCTTTCATTGTCCCGAATTCAACATCTTGCTAATCCTGCATTTAAATCTACGGACACTAATGCGCCCCTTTTTGGATCTCCTCACTGAAGTATCAAAGCTTAGAAAGGCTAACAATAATTTCTCCGTCTGTAGGGTTCAGAAAAACTGGAGGATTAAAATCTTTGCAGTGGATAGGTTGTAAATTATGTATTTCTCTGGACATTACTATGAGTAATTCTGCTTTACTTGGAGTGCTATGATCCAAAGTCAGAAAAAGATTAAAGGATTAATTTCCTTCTTGATTCATTATTGCATGTTTTGTTCCTTTTTTTTCTTATGTTTCTACTCTGTTTATGTACTAAAAATGTTTTATTCATGGATCCTTACATAATTTTCCATGACTATGGCACAAGACATATTCAAATGTCTTGACGTTTCAAATACACCTCTCATTTTATAGTTTAGGATTACACAGATCATAACTGCACCATGTTCTTTTATTCTGATGGTACAACACCAAAACAATTATAAGTACAAATTCAAATTTTGCAGCATAATACTCACATTCCTGTTATAAAATATCCAGATGGAAGACTGGGCTGGTTACTGTAATAAGGCTCTTTCTGGGAATGACTTTTGCCCAAAGGTTTTCACTTTTCTTCATATCCACAAAGTTAAATGGCAGAAGCAGGAGGGGAGGAGAAGAAAATACTGGAAATCTACACCAAAATTTTCAAGGGATTGTAATACTTCTCATTGACAGCTTTTTCATCACAATGCCAATTTTGATTAATATAAAAGGTATTTGTGACTGGATAAGAATTTCCAGTGCAGTTGGAATGGCACTGGATTCTTCTAAAGCACTCCTGCAAATGTACAGTCATAGCATACAATAAACCCTCTAATTAGTTCTGGTACAACATTTTGCTCTCTATTCCAGTTTATTGGTAAAGTTAAGGGATGGTGTGTGCTTGTGTTGAATACATTAAACACTTTGTTCTGATCAGATTCTATGCACATTTCACAGAGGAAAATACATCTGCTCCATCAGTGGTATAAAATGGGTATTTCCTCAGGGGTGTGTAAAGTGTATATAAATCTCTGCATCTGCCTGAGATTTGCATAGATGCTGGAACATAGGTCACTTGTGCACTTAGTTTTCTCTGTGATCTGGGAGTAATGCTGGTTAGCTCTCAATGCTGCCGTGAGATCACAGACATTTTTTGCTTACATCTGTAGACCTTTATTCTGTTATGCATA
Source organism: Brachypodius melanocephalos (assembly GCA_013398615.1). Lineage (NCBI taxonomy): Eukaryota > Metazoa > Chordata > Aves > Passeriformes > Pycnonotidae > Brachypodius > Brachypodius melanocephalos. Next base: position 33,281,578 of record VZSR01001685.1, read on the forward strand.
AGGCTCTGTGCTGCATTTCTGCTTTTTACATATTTAGAATTAAAAGCTTCCTTCATATGGTTTTGGTGTTCATACACCTAATCAGTTTCATGTTTTATGTTAAATTAATAATTCACATATTTTGTCCATCAATGACTCATAACTAGTCTATATGTTGAAAATATTTGTCACAGATAAGCACCCTTTTGTATAGCCTATTGTCTCACATTAACTCACTTTTTTCTCAAGGAATTCCCCCTGCAGCAATCCCCACTGTAAGCCATTAGCTGTGCACATCTGCCCACTCTAATGACCACTCTAGTGTACACATACCTGACTGCCATCTAATTTAGACATCACCCATAGGACACTAATACTAATGTCTCCTGGGCCAGCTAAGTCCTGGATTATTGACTAGCTACAGTTATCACTCCATTTGGTCTTTGGAGGTGAACCAAGTGCACCTCAGGTCATAAATAGGTCAAATAATTATACAGCTTGTGAAGGATTCAAGTATTTTTGTTACCCTAACAAGAACCAAAAATATACTTTCTAATTTGTTTTGACAGGGAATCCAATTGCTTTGCATTTATGCAATGTCCCCTTTGTGTAGCAATGAAAATGCAGCCAATTAGGCATAAAATTCTTTTTTTTTCCATATGAGCAGCAAGTTAAACAAATTGATGCCATTTAAAATTAACACGGAAAAAAGAAAGAAAATTAGTGGCATCAAATATCCAATAATCAATCTTTTATTTTATAAAGAAAAGAAAAAGAAAGGAGTCAGGGCTGCTATTTGTAATTAAAAAAGCAAATGGAGATGTGATAAACAATGAGGGTTATAATTGCTGCCTATAAATATGTTGTGGGGAGGTAAACACACGGAGAAGAAAGAGCTATTTAAGCTAAAGGAAAATGGTGGCATGAGAACAAATGGGTATAAATTGTTCCCAAACATATAAGATTGGACTTAGAAGAAAGTTTTGAGCCTTTGGAAGAAAGGGTTACTAAACAGTCCTCTAATTAATATTAGAATGGGGGAAAATACATAAGTGGGCTAAATTGAAGCTTATTAAATAAATTCTATAACCTATTTTCATCTGAGAGCAAAGGATTGCATACAGTAATCAAGGATTTCCCATTCAGTCTAAAACTGTGTTCACACACTGAGCCAAATTCAGATCTGTTGCAAGAAGCAGAGCTCAAACAATATTTGCACCACTGCACATTTTTACATTGAAAGCAAATCCACTTCTCTCTAGAAAAGGAAGAAACCGCCTTCTTCCCAAACTCAATGGACAAATTGGAGTTAATACCGGTTCTGAATTTGGCCCTGTGTGGAACAGATTCAAATGTTCATGTCTGTAATCGAAGCTGTCCAGTACAGAATATTTTGGGTTAAATACTGAGTTGTGGCAAGTAAATGTGGGAGAACAGAAAATTCTGGGGTTTCTTCCTTGGTGGATACTTATGTGCACGCTACCCCACAGGAAAGACTGACATAGTGAGGACCATATTAGAGTGTAGCCTGGATTTTGACAGCTACAGATTTATGAGAGAAGATAAATTATGTGCTTAAGAAACAGTTTATTTTTGTACAAAATAATGTGATGACTGGACACACAAACAAATCTGAATTCTCATGCAAATCAACAAATCTACTCAAGAGCTGAGTGTGCTTGAATCCTAGACATCTCAAACCCCATTGCCTTCAATGTGAGTTTGGCATTTACAAACAATGTTTATAAATGGATCCATGCCAAGATGCCTGCATTAAAAATTGTGAGTGCATGCTGTATAAAGGTAAAAGAAAAGGTACCAACTCTTCTGTCTGTTCATTTTTGCTTCAGGGTAAGAAGCAGAGATATGGTTTCCTTCAACCAACTTTTCACAAATACTTGTACTACAGCAAAAAAGGTCAATGCTACAAAACTAGGTGCTTTCCTTTCAAATTGTGCTATTTTCACCTAATGTTATCAACTATTGTATGGAGTATGTACACAACTATTGTGTAAAATCCTGGGAAAGGATAGTCATTTATACACATCTCTTTCTTAGGTGTTTTCCATTGCATGAAAAGTCATCAGCAATCTGCCCCTCACCTGCCTTTGATGCTGGGTGAAAGTTGGTGACTGCTGAATTATTGGCACGAGAGGGGATGGAGGAGGCAGCTGTTCTTGGGAGTTTGGGCAGCTGTTCCTGGCTGAGATGTGGCAAGACATCCAGGAGCCACTCCAAATGGAAACCTACCTTGTTCTCATCACACACAGCAAGTATCACAATAAATGGGGAGTGATTAAAAAAAAAAAAAAAAAAAAAAAAAAAAAAAAAAAAAAAAAAAAAAAAGCAAAGATGAAGAGGAGTAATATTGTTACAAACAGCAGCATCATCCCCAGAGCACCACTACAGCTCTGAGAACTGTTGTTCTGGGAATTGCTTTGCTATTAGTACTAAAAATCAAGCAATCTCACTAGATGCAACTAACAGTTTTTAAACTGTCAAAGTGTTTCATATACAGTATCTTTGTTTCCCAATTCCATTTCCTCATTAACAAAGCCAGAAAAAAATTACTACATTAATTAGTTCTCCTTCAGCTTTTTTTTTTTTTTCCTTCTAATTACACTGGCTCCCCTCCCCTTGCCTGTATATATCAAAAAATGTCACCACCTGCAGGAGAGAGATTTGTGGAAGCCTTGGCTGAAGGATCAGGACCAGTGTTGGAGAAAGCACTGATTCATTCTTTCTCCTACACAAAAGAGCCCCAGAGATTGAAACCTATCCCTTGAACACAGGAACACTGATGGGGCCCGATGCAATGGTTCAGCATCCCTAACAATTTGCACTAGTTTTGGCTCAAGTAGAGTTAATTTTCTTAACAGTGGCTGCTGTGGGACAGTGTTTTGGATAAGTGATGGAAAGCACTGACAACACAGGAATGTTTTAGCTGTGGCAGAGTGGGGCTTACACAGAGGCAGGGCCTTGTCTGCTTCTCACCCACCTCACCAGTGAGGAGCATGGGGATGCACAAGCGGCTAGGAGGGGATACAGCTGGGACAGCTGTCCCCAACTGACCAGAGAAAAATTCCAAAGCGTATAGAATCATGCTCAGCAATAAAACTGGGCAAAAGTGGATGTTGGTGGAGACTCATGTTGCTCTGGGCACCCACCAGTTTGTGGTGAGAAATTGTTTGCTTTGGCATCATTTGTGTTTCTTGGCAGTGGGGGGAGAGAGAGGGAGGGGTCCCTTCCTCTTTTTTGTTTTTTACATCCTTTGTTTTATTGTGGGGGTAGTCGTGGTGGGATGATGTTAAATATTATTAAACTGCCTTTGTCTCAATCCACAAGTTTTCTCACTTTACCATTCCGATTCTCCCCTACATCCTACAGGGTGAGCAGTGAGCAAGCAGCTGTGTGTTGCTTTGCTGTCTGCTGGGGTTAACCCTAGAACCATGCCAGGGCTTTGCTCCTTGCTGGTGTCCTGCTTCTCGCCCAGCCATGCTCTGCTACTGCTGAGTGCAACAGCCTCAGCAATCCAAACCATTTCAGGGGGAACACTGGAACCTCCAGCAGCTCCTGCTTTCCCACCCAGCTGCAGCAGCAGGTGTGCATGGGCTGGTCACACACTTATCAGCACATTTTCTGCACTCAGTCTCCAGGCTTGTTAAGGCTTCTGTTAACACCAAGGTGAAATAAGGATAATGCCCTTTCATGAGTGTTTTCTTAGGTCTTATCTTCATTTTTTCTCCTTGACCACAAAAATGATTGTTCTCCAGACACTACTTTGTCACTCAGCATTTTACAGGGGAAGAGAGATGGAAGAAATTGTTACTATTTTACAATTATTTTTACAATATAGTAAGCACATGCAAGGTGAAAGACTGAGCAATGACAACAGTACAGATGCAGCTGCTGCCTGCATCTCACATCCCTTTTTCAGCCTGTCCTCACACAGCCTGTTGGTTTGACTTCCAAAAAAATCCCTCTTAAAAAACCTCTCACTTGCCAAGAAAAGAAAGCTCATTTGTGCTGCACAATGCTGAATGTAATTGGATTCCACCAACTTGAGAGGATTGCTGCACTGCACAGACACCTGTGTGATGAACCAGCCGCCTCTCTCTCGCTGACATGTACACACAATGAGCACCTGCAAATCCCCAGCTCTCCTTTCAGGAAGAAATGTACAGCATTAAAATGTAGGCAGCTTCCAGAATTTTTAGAAATTACTCAAATCCAAAAACTGAACTAATGGGATGGCGCCTGGGTAGAGAAGTCTTTGGTGCTATTTCATTGTTAGTCTGATTCTTATGAGGGACAACATGAGCTCCAGTTTGCACTAACTGGGTAAATGATCTCAACAAGAGTGATGTCTGTGCATTCAGAACTGGATTTCTTGCAAACTACAGTCACTGAGGCCAGCCAGGCACTGGATGGTTTGATGGCTGTTTAATTGATGCAGCCACTCTTTATCTGGTAACTAAACCAGGAGCAGTTCCACATCACATTGTTAGTTCTCTAAGCATCCTGTTAATTTCTCTGCTTTGCTGTCCTGTGAGTGCTCAGCCCTCCATTTCACACAAAAAAATAAATGTCTGGAGAGCAGACAAATTGTATTGTTTGTGTGGACTGGCAGAGGGTCCAGGGACCACAGCAGAAGTGCTCTCTGCCATCTTCATCTGCACATGAGGGCATTTCTTTCCTCAGCATGTACAGGGGTGTGCCCCACAGCAGCCCCCCTTCAAGAGCTTTTGCTCTGTCCCCCATCGCTGCTGGGAAAGCACCGACAGCCCTGTTTAAGCCCCTGCCTCCAGATCTGCCATCTTCCCCTGGCCATGCTCCTGCCTGCTGGGGCCTCTTGCCCTGGGAAAAGGGAGAGGAAAGGAGAAGGGTCACAAAGGACATCCTCAGGGAACGAGACAACCCTGCCAGCGTGCCTCAGCCTGAGCTGAGCTCTCTTTCCTGTCCCATGCCTGGGCAGTCAGTAGTCATTCACTTCCACTTACAGTCACTGTATATGTCTTCTGCTGCCCTGCCTCTGGCTATGGTTAGCCAAGTTCTCATTCTTTAGGCAAAAGATGTGACAGAATGCATTAGATTTCAATAGAAAAGCCTCTTGATGGAGTTTGTTGTGAAACTTTAAAAAGTTTTTGGACGAAGAGTCATGCAACTGAAAAAATGACCTCTTATAGCAGAGAATATCTTCAATTTACCATTGGCTTTGGAAATACTTTTTAGATCTAAGCTTTAAAAATGCTGACCTTTCAAGAAAGATACATGGTTTATTTTATTTTCTGTTTATGTCCCAGTTTAATTTAAACAGGGTTTTACAACCATACTGATGCTTTGATATGCTAAGTACCTGTCAGCTCAGCAGTGCAAAATAGTTTAAAGAAGTATTCTTATATACATAACAATACAATATGTTAAAAGTATTTAATTCAATCAACAGGAAAAACTAAATCTAAGATCACAACACTATGAGATTCATAAATCTGCACCTGTCGTGCTCTAAGTTCCAGCTCAGTGTGTTGAAGTCTGCACAATAAGGAATTTATAAGACCTAAAACCAGAGCATTTTACTCTTAGACTTTTGATACCATAAGGAAGGCAACTGATTTAATAAATGTGCTAGAGTTTATTCTTTCTTGTAAAAAGAAAAATCTAGAGTAACCTGAAATTAGTTTCATCATCCAGAACTTTCAGTGCAACCAAAAGCAGAATGCATCTAGTTCTGCATGTTGCCTTGTTTCATGATTGATAATTTTTTAGCATTTTTGTACTATTCTGTTTTGCAAAAATTCAGGTTTTAAATTTTTTTTACAAAAGAAATTTGAGTAACACAATTGTTGAACTTTATTTTCCCATTATTGTTGCTAATGTCTGCACTCCACCAAAAGGAGCGAGTTTAGTCAAGGAGAGAGGAGCAGAAAGTTAATTTTCCTTTTCCTCACAAAAGTAACAAAAATATTTATGAACAGGAGAAGATTGCTGGGAACTAAAACTCTGACTTCCTTCCCTGGTGTGAGAACTACAAAACTCTTCAGCTGTGATTAATGACAGGTCTAGGTCAGAGCTTGTAGTGATGACAACAAGTTAGTGAACAATAAGGGAATGATTTTAGGAATTACAGAAGTATCTCTTACAGTGTATTTCCCAAGCTGCACACACCACATTTAATAAAGAGCTGATCTGTTTATTAAACATTAAGCATAGTGAGAATGCTTCAGGAAATGTTGCCCTTTTGAGGACAAGAACGCCAGATATCTTCACACTACCTCACACTCTGTATTTGTTCAACATGATTACACCTTCACCATGAAATTCAACTTTTCTCTGTCCCACCAAGCACTGTCCTGAAATTATCTACGTTCTTCACTTCACATCACTTGCCTTTCTCAATAATCCAGTCCCCAAGGTCCAATTAACTGCCTGTGGCTCATATCCTGTCCACAAGTGCTTTCCATCCAACATACTGTATCTTTCCTAGACAGGACAGAGATTGAAGTTCAAACAGCAAACACTATCCAAACAGTGAGAATTTTCTCTCTCCATGTTTCCTACTGGGTCAGGTAATGTTTGAGAGGTAAAAGATTTCTCTGGTATCTGGACTATCCTAAAGCAAGGTAAACAGCCAAAGAGACAGATTGGTGTACAGAACAGATACATAACCTGCTTATGTACATCCTTGTGGAGGGGCAGTGTTCCTCCAGCTAGCTTTGGTACCAAACTCGCATTTAAAGATACAATCCCGTATCCTTCCCGATCCTGGTGGGTCTGAGCCTCAGGCAAAAATGTGGCAATGGCGAGTGAAAGAAGGTAGGACTCTCTGGAGTTCAGATCTGATTTATTCTCCAGAGGAGACCCACAGAAAAAGTCTGTTTCTCCTCTCGTTCTGATCTTAAGTACAGTATGAGGGGCATGGGAGGGTACAAGCATGGGGCCAATCAAGGAGGGGAAGGGAGTGACCCAGAACCCAAGTAACATTAGCAAAACAATACAGTGCATAAAATTGGGTGGAACACCTGGAACTCTGTTCCATCAATTGATAGCTTTCCTGTAACCTCTCAGGTATCAGGGAGAGGCTGCCAGTGATGGACAGGACTCAAAAGTTCCTTAACTGTGGGGGCGGAACTAGGAAGAAATCAAAAATGCACTGCTTTGCATCCTCTCCTGTCTATTTTGCACTTAAGCAAACTCAGCAATGCTTCCCAAAACCACACTATAATGATTCCCATTACCTCAATAAAAACCCTTCCTTTCTGTAACTTTGTGAGGTCTCTGAATCCTTTCAAAAATCCAGACTGAAATTTCATTTGCTTCATTTTGCAGTAAAGGTGCTAGAGCCACGTTTTGAATTGTTTGTGCTTTTTCTCCTTTCATTTTTTCCTGTTCCTCTTTCATTTCTTCTTCTTTTTCTGCTATCAAAATCAAATCATACCAGGCTCAGATTATGTAAGTAGTCAAATAGATTGCACTCACATCAGCTTTATTAGAGAAAACAGGTAATAGAACATAGGTTCTTTTCCTCATCACCTGTTTTATGCATGACCTAATCAGGACTCATCACATGTACCAGAGCTACTGTCTAAAGACTGTACCAGCTGTACCAGCTAATAACAAATATCACTGCAGTCACAGTCACCTGTTTGGTGCTTGGGCTCAAAAGACAAGAAATGGGTGAATTCTACTTTGCTCCAGTTAGAGCAGGGTGGGATCTGTTAATTAGCACTTCTTGTGATGAACAATGTTGAAGTCTCCCAGGCTTAGATCTGGAATGGTGTCAGTGCTGGTTTTTCCAAAAAGTTATGTTGTGCTTAGCTTCATTCTTCTAGCTCTTAGTCACTGACAACCTTCCAATTACTAGTCTCTCCTGCAGCACTGTGCCACTCAGTAAGCTGTCCTCCCAGTTTTTCCCTTGCTGGCAATTTTCAGCCCATCACCATCATAAATCTATCTCTCTGAACAAATCTACTTCTCTCTTGAATCCATCTGTGAATTTTGCTAACAGTACTCACAAAAAAAAATTATATAGCAATAAACTTTGTAATCTTAAGTAGTTCTCGATATGTACAAAAGCTTGCAATACATCAGTCCCATCTGCACTGTGCAGATGCCTAGACCACTCAACACCTACTTTCCAGCCAGACTATAACCTTTTTCATTCCTGGCTTTCTCATTTTATTTCTTGCTTTTGTAATACTTCACTTCTAGTCTCTTGTATATGATGTATTTTTTATAACTCTTGCAGATATAATCTTTGTGCAGCAGCTAAACTTGTTTCTCAAAATCACCCTGATCTGCAATTGAAACACGTTTATTTTCACAGTAAAACTTAGTCACTCCAAAATGATTTCAGGTCTCCAGCTTCAGAAGTACAATAAAACCCCCTGTAATATCTGTTTCTTCTACACTGTTACCTGAAAGTCTGCAAGTTTAAAATTACATTGAATTCACTCCTACCTAATGTCCTACAAATACCTGTAAAATTATTCCAGGTGCTGTCTCCAGGAAAAAATCTGCAGAGTGGCACCATTTATTAACCTCTGCTTACTGATTCAGCAACTGCAGTAAGTGTTCAGATTCTTACTTCCTACATTGTAATAAATTAATAGATTTACTCTCAGCTCCACCACTTTAACACAAATCACAAAGCCTGACCTCAGTATGTAGCATCTCAAGAGAATCTATAACACTGAAAAAAAACAGATGATGAGCTGGCTTTTCTCCAAGAGGAAAGCTAAGTGCCAGAAGAACAGGCAATATTACCAGTATTGACATGTATATCCCTTTCTTTTTTGGTGTTTTGTTGTTGTTGTTGTTGTTGGGGTGGGGTTTTTTTGTTTTTGTTTTTGGGTTTGTTTTTGTTTTTGTTTTTGTTTTTTTATTCTCAGCTCTGCCCAGGATCTGCTGGATGTAGCTAAGGAAAAGTTGCTGCACAGAATCAGGTTTGACCTCGTGACTCCAGATCTATTTCTTCTCCACTTCTGTTTCCAGTACTGTTAAAAAAAAACCACTTTGGGCCACTCATATTTTATATTTGCTGGCCTAAAATCTAAAAGAACATCTGCTCTTTAAGGACAACCCCTGCACAGAGAAGCCTCCTTAGGCATAGCAGACCCCCATAATCCTGCAGACATTGGAAACAAAGAGCATGGTAAAACTAATTAGAAGCCAACTAAAACTAATTAGACTGGTCCAACTCCTCAGCAAAAAAGTTTGGATGTCTCTAGAGCACAGCCTCTGCTGACTAACAGAACATGCCATGCTGCACTTAGTTAAAATTGTGTGAATGAAACCATTTATTAATTTGTTTTAATTAGTTCTGTATCATCAAGAAGTATTATTATACTTTAGTTCTATTCTCTTTTATTCAAAAACTGTGTTCACAGCTTCTGAAAATGTGCTGTTATTTCATCCTCACACACAAGTTTTATTCATGGTGCAATAAAGCAAAGAGAAACTATTGAAGATTCTGTAATGGTTTGAAAAAGGAACCTTTGTATTTAAAATTCTAATTATGCCATTAGATAACTTAAGACCATTCCAGATGACCTATTATTACCTACTGTGCACACAGCATAAAACTGGATTTCAGCTTAAAAACAAAATCATCAAATTCAGATGAAAAAGGACTGCCTGTCAGAGTGGCACTATTAATGTACTTTTAATCACAGACATCATGATAGCAGTAAGACTTGAGACAATAAACCAGTCTGTCAGCCATCCAGCCCCTCTTTTCTCCTGGACATCCCAGCAGGAGTAATAGTTTGGCAACTCTGGTTAGCATAAGACTTTGCAGGCAATGATATAAGATGATATAATGTTCATGGGCATGTGACAACAGTAAGTTTCAGTCATCCAGAATATGGATTTGAACAGAACTGCAAAGTCCTTTGTAATCTTTAAATTCTCTAAGGCACCTGCACCCCCAGCCACTTTTAACACAAGCATGTACTTTCACCACCTACACTTAGTTTAGCACCATATATCCAGTGGAAAGAAACAAGGTCTTCAAGAGAGTGATTTCTAAGGAATATATGAGTTATAGCAGATCACAAGAAGAAGCATTTAGGCTTTAAATGCTGTTCTCCAGGCCCAAGCTGTAACTATTCAACAAAAGCTCTCACAAAAGGTAGACTACCTTTGGTGATTTGCACCCTACGTTTTTGCTCAGTGAAGTCAGTGGGGGAATTCTGCATCCATTAAAGGCAATAAAATTTCCCTAAAGCACCAACAGCCTTTCACCTGGTTAGCTCTGAAACTGTTCATGGTTGGAAAGTTATCCAGCCCTAAAATCTGAAAACTAGGGCTCGAGACAGAAGCCACATATCCATTACTACTGCATACAATTCAATAAAACTGCTGGAGAACACATCTTTGAAAATATTTTTCCAGATAATAATAGAAAATCCTTACAAGTGATTCCAAACCTTTTCATGTTTAAATGGTATAAATCTGAAGTAACTCCACTGGAATTCATGGAGTTCCAGGGCTGTAAAATCTATATCAGTGATCAGAGATTCAAATTTATTCATTTTTGGCATACATACTAGCTTTTCTTTATGTATCTGACTAAACTGCTAGGTGTAATTTAACCAAGAGAATGAGCATTATTTGAATTTATAGGCTAAATGATTGCATGTCCTGGAAAATACTTCTAGCAGGTGCACTTTCATCTAAAGCAGATTTAGCTGGGGCATCATTGCTAAGATTGTTGGCACCTGGCTCTTTATCGTATAATCTAGTAAGAGTTATGGCAAATGAACAAATTGGTGTTGGAGCAGACAGTGTGCATTAGACTCTGGGTATGTGTAAACCCAGCACATCCAGCTGCATTCTAGGCATTAAACAGTTATATATACCCACTGGAAGTGTACCATGGTTCTGGCAGAAGTTCAAGAATCTCTGAATTTATATAACCCCCAGAAGACTTGTTTAATAACTGAAGTGGATGAAAAAAGGGTTAGTATATCAGTCATTCTTTGTTCTTATATAACAAGGCTTCTTTAAGCAATGAAACTGAATTTTCACTCTGAAAACCCTAAATTACATTCCAAGTACAAAATTTGCAAAAAAGCCACACTGGAACAATCTCAGGAAAAAGAAAATTGGTCTAAAAGGCAAAACAGAAAGTTAATGAGTTAAACAAAGAGAAAAACACATGGTCGGGGTATAATATTGATAGCAGACAGAAGAGAATTAAATACAACACAATACAATAGGTAATTTTTGCATCCAGTAATTAATAAATATGGGTATAAACTGTCCATTCACAGTTCATCAGTTGAAACGAACACATTCTGTGCTGAAAACTCATGACACTTTCAATATCCTCTTTATTTCACAAAAGTTAGAAGAACTGATGCAGCAGAGGTTCTGATAATAATTACTCTCCATTGTCTTTGTATTATTCCAGAGACTCAAATGGCTTTGAGAGCAGAATCAGCCTTTGTTGCTAAAACGGTAAATCTACATAGCAGGCACTGCACACCTGAGACAGAGACAGATTAATTTCACAAGATACCTCCACAGCTATAATAACCCAAGCACTGTTTTGTAGCAGATCTCACCAATCTCAAACATCCTGGGAGGCTTGGGGGCCTGGCAGCCATCACCTGCAGGGATCTAAGTGGGTTCAGCTCCTTTGAGTTCAAAGTGTTCACTGCTTCTTTCTTCTGGATCTTTTGACTTTGTTCCCATTTTTGTTTTTGAGGCTCACTTTAGTGTTGCTTTTACTCTCTCAGCTGTTACACTACTTTCTCTGTCTTCCTAGGGACATTTTCCCCCAATTTCCAGTTCTGTTACTTGTGTCACATACACAGCACATGGCAGCACCTATGCTGGACTTTGCAAGAGAAAATTTCTAATTCTCAAGAAAAATGTTATTACACTAACTGCAACCCATGTCAGCCACAATGTTTGTCCCACCTTCCTTGAAGGCCCTTCTTTAATAAATGAGACTATTATCAGCAGCAAGGCATGGCATGGCATGTGTCTATGGCATTTAAGGCTTACTGGGAGGTGCCCAGAAATGCAGCCAACATTTCTTGGTGGCCAAGACAGAGGCGTTTAAGGGTCCAGCAACTGTGGGTGACTGATCAACCAGAGAAAACCATACCATTGATAGTCTTCCTTCTTCCAATTCATTCCAGTATCTACCACTATACAACTATCAAGGACATTCTGGCTGCTTCCATAGTATTTCTGATAATTATTGAAAAGCTGTGTGTTCTAATATTTCTTTTACATCAAACAATTTCATGTCAGTTGCATTTGGGGTTATATTTTGATGCCGGGTACAGTATTTAATGACTAATCAACCAGAAAACACAGGTGGTTTATACAAAAAAAGCATTCAATAACTGCTACATTGGAGTCAGTAAACACAGTTTGATTGGAAATGTCATTAATTAAATCAGATTCACACGTTGTTCTGAAACACACGCATCTTTTTCACACACATCCTTTTCATACGTAAGCTAATGCTGTTTTCTTATACTTCTGCAGAGTGATCTTAAAATGACACACCAGGCAACCATTTAACTGAGAACTTGATCCTGGATAAAAGTGAATAGTTTCCATAAAGCCTGTGCTTGCCACTCTTTATCCGTAGCTGAATCCAACACAATCCTTCTGATCTCAGTGGGGAGGACAATCTCCATCCCAGCACATCTGCTGCAAGTGCTGTTTGCAACCACGAACAAGAGACTTTGGTTTGTATTTTTGTTTCTTCTTCCTATCCTTTGAGTACTTTCAATAACATTAGATCTTTTCATTTGTGGATTGCATTTTTTTTTCCCAGACAGGCAACACATCTCCTATGAATCACTGTTCCAGTACTGTGGCTTGGCTTCTGTTCAGTTAGGATAACTTAGAGATCTTGTACAACACTGTAGGGGCTCCAGCATTCATGCTACTGATCTGCCTGAGTTCCCTGTTTCCTGCTCCTCTCAGTGCCATGGCCAACAAGTAGGATCAGCCAGACTTCATATATGAAGCAGCTGTGTTTAAGGTGGACAGAAAAGTTGTGTCATGTAGCCTGAGTGCTAAATATCGGACAAGCTTAAGCAAACTTTTTAAAATTTTATGTTCATATTTTCAGTATTTTATGTAGCCTTTATACCTTGACCAATATGTGCTACTCTTTATCTGTCATATGTTTAAATATGTCCTGGATTCCAACTCCTTTGTCAGAGTCTTTTCAACTTTCCTGCCAAACTTCTCACAGGTGTGTTAGGTTTCTCAGGTGCATTGTCTCCTCAGTGTACAGCAAACAGGGGAAACCCTGAAATCACAAATTTGAAAGTACTTCCACCCAAACAAGGCCAGAGATGCTGTGATATTTATCATTTTCTCTGTCCCAGTCAGGCTGCATTTTGATCTTTCTGCAAAATGAAAGTCAAATCTTCAGCTTCATGATCTTTTCCATGCATTTGAATTTGAAAAATAGAGTATGTTTTTCTGGCCTTTCTTCCCCCTTTTAGATTTAGGCAGGGCTGGCCTACTTGACACTTCTAAGAAGTCTCATCCCCTGAAGTGTCAGCATGTGTTTTTTTCCTTTGACTCTCTGTTACCCAGTCTCCAATATTTCATTCTGCCAGGTGCAACAAGCATGCTACTTTATCCATCTTTTGAACATTTGCTTCTAATGTATGCTCGGCTACCTGGTGGTGTGTAGCTGACACTGTCTTTAACATGCCTTGAATCCATCTGTCTGTTGGACCATATGGTTGTAATTTATTTGGCAGCTACGCTCCTAATCACGAATGGAGCATCCTCAAGTCTCTTCTATTCCAGGAGATGCAGTAGTTCTTCATTCCAGCATTGGGATTATTGGGAGATTCATTTCTCGGGCTCTCCCTTGCTGCTTTACAATCTCTTTCAGAACCATTCTCAGCGTTCAGCAGTTCTCCCTGGGGATGTCCAGCAATACAAAGCCTTTGTGCAAACCCTAATGCCAGACACAATCATTTATAATTTTTCCTGTGACATACAGGCCCAAGTTATAGCCAGCTTCTGTCAGAGAAACATCTGTCCTTTCGTTGTCTGAGCAGCTGTGCTGGCTCTCTTCCTATAAGTTGGAAATACTTCAGTCAATTGGTGAAAAATATAAGTTTGGGATAAGGAAGGTCCATTTCACAACCTGCTCTATAGTCTAGACATCCTCTCGTAAGTTTATTACTTTTGCGTGTAACTGGTGGTCATAAATGTTATATTCCTAACACACATCGCTACATCTTCACTTATCTTGGACCATCAGGCACCACTTCATAATCTTCTCAAGGTTTTATTCATTCCTGAATTTCCCTGAGGGTTAGCACATGTTAACAATCTGATCTGTGTGTTTAGGCACTGTCAAGTTTTTATCTAAGTCGATATGCTTGTGATACCAAAATACTTTCCATCCCAAACTATCCCTCTAAATCAGAGAGAGTTAAATCTGGTGTTTGCAATACTATCCTGCCAAAGTTCTCTGTCCGTCCTCAAGATGATGGAGCAGACCATCTCTTAAACACTTACAGCTTTGAATGCTGAAGCTGAAGGAGGTGTGCTCTTTGCTGACCACATGCCCTTTTCCTGCAGAGCAAGAGCTGGTGCCTCACTACACAATCTGAAACAGGATGCAAGTAGTGGCTGATCCACCAAGGTGTCTTTTAATGCTGCCATCAACCTGAACATAAAGTAACAGCAACTTTTCCTGAATCATTTTGTTAATACTTACAGTCCCCATGTGAGGTGTTCCCTCTCCATCATAATCTGGGCCACCTACAAACCAAACAACCTATTCAATTTTTTTTGGCTTTGTCACTTTTACAGTACCATCCAAAAAGAGTAGTTTCTGTGGTTTTGGTTTGGGCAGGAGGCCCTCATAGTCTTATATTGTTTTTTCTTAATCTATTAACAAATCAAAGACAGAGACAGCAATGGAGACAGATCTTGACCTCCTTCACTTTGTTCAGCTGAGGCAGTGGCCCCTCGGTTATCCCAGGGTTTGATGTGACTCTTACGAGCTTTTCCTGACAGCAGATGCATCACCAGGTGTGTCATAGGTGCCTCTTTGCATGCCATAGCTAACTGGGTGGGAGGCATATACATTTGAAGCATGAATTGCTAACTTCCAGTTACTTCCAGTCTATTTTATAGCAATGTATGAGGAGATAACTGCTCCTGTTTCAAAACAAAGTTATCTTTGCACTTCCACCTTCCTTTCATTCAGAAAAGGAAACGGTGATCCTTCAAACCCCTAGTCCTGCCTGGGAGCCTATCTTTCTCACTTCACTTAACTTTCAAGCCCACCCAGAAATGCCAAATCTGACGCCAGAGTGATAAATGTGGGTAGGGGGCAATCAAGGGCTGAGATAAAAAGTCCATCCTCTAACAGACAAGATTTACTGGAACATACACAACTCTGCAGAGCTAAGCAGTGATATGCAGCCTCTGTTAATAAACTTTCACTGGTCTGTTGGCCAGATGTCCTGTGAGTCATGAGGCTGGAGATGCTCTACAGCAGAGATCATGCAGATTCAACTCCTTAAAGTTCAAAGCATTCACAAGTTCAAAGCATCCACAACTCCTCTGTTCTGTTCACCTTCTACAATTTTTTCCAGTTTTTTGTTTAAAGCTGGTAATGCCTCATTTTACATCAGCAGTCACTTTCCCTCCCTGAGCTGTTGCATTCCTTTCTTTATCTTTCCAAGGAGGGGTTTTTTTTTTGCTTTCCTTATCTCCTGTTTTGCTTATGGAGTCTTAGATAATGCAATGGCAACAACTACTCTTGTTCCTGAGGAGAGAGGGAGGAGGGAGGGTTCAACCATAAAACGATTATGTCAGCTGTTACTTGTGCTGGATACAGGCTACTTAGCCTACAGTCTACTGACTTAAAATAAATTATAGATTAATTTAAATTTAGCTTTTACTTGTTTAAATCTAGTCACACTAACTCATCACTAATAATTCTTTATTTCTTCAGTATTTCGACAGATATCAATGCCTTTTAAAATCCAAGCAAATGGTGGCTATGAATTCTGCTTATCTGTTTTTCTGTTGAAGTATTTAAAATATTCTTGCTCTACAGATGCAAGATTTTCCTTTATATATATAACTGTCATTCATGCTCTGTCATATCATGTCATCTCGATGCTTTGTAACTATTTCTGGCTATTTCATCCAGTTTAACTACTATAAACTTTATTGTCTTTTATTGGATCATCCCCAAATTTGCTATTATTCTCTTTCATAGTGTGGTAGTTTTAATCAGTTGCAGTTTCAGTCCAGGTCATGTGTAGTTGCAGGAAGCTTTAACCATATCCTCATTACTGGGTGTCTTGGCATTTCCTGGGTGTTCCCCCAGAGTCCTCGAGGTATTTCGCCATTACCTTTAAAAAATTGTTCCTTGTCATCATTCCATCTTTACCTGACACAAGTAAGATCAATGTAGTGAACTCCCTGACACCCTCTCAGAAGGGGACCTATACAAAGAAATTATTCATGGTTTTGGCAGCCTGTGCATCTGTCATAACCATTTGTTATTCTTCAAAAGCTGGCAAAAACCATCACTTCCTTTATGGGTTTGCTGTTCTTGATACACTTAAAAGTTTCTTGTTGTTTGCACTAATATCTCCATAGAGTGATTCACTACATCCCATTTAATTAGGAGAAAAAATGAGGCTTTAATTAGTATGTACTCCAGACAACACAAGGAAACAATTCAAATATGTAAACATATGAGAAAAAATAAGTAGAAAAGGAACATGATTAGAAATGGTTGGCATGGATTTACCAAAGGCAAACTCTGCCTCTCATGATAGCTTTGTATGGTGAAATGATTGGCACAGTGGGCAAGAAGAAAGCAGTAGGATAATTTATAAAATTACTTTACCAAGGTCTTCCTCTTATGGTCATCTGTGGCCAAGATGGTGAGATATTGGCTGGATAAGGAGATGATGAAGAGAAAATAGTCTGGATCTCCAGGCTAAAAGAGTTGTGATTGGTGGTATAAAGCTCAATCAGCAGCTCATTACCAGTGTCATCCCTTGGAGATTGATATTGGGGCCAATACTGTTCATGAAAGACCAAGAAGACTGTCAATAAATGCAGATGATCAAACTCAGTGGAGCAGTTAATATGCTGCAGGTAGAGCTGCCATGCAGAGACTTCAGCATCTTTGAGAAAAGGGCTGGCAGGAATCCTATGAAGTGCATAGAAGCCAAATGCCAAATCTTTCAATGTAGATGTAACAATATGAAGCAATAGAACAATCTGGGTAAATAAAGAAAGTGGTAAAAAAAAAAGGGAAGTTTTGCCAAAAAGGACTTTGGTGTTTTGGTAAGCAGTACAATAAACACCATCAACGTGTTAGTCTGTTCTAACAGGAGTGTAGCTAGCAGGTTGAATCAGGTAGTTCTTCCTCTGTTTGGCACTTATAAGTCTGGAGGGCTATATCCAGGAGGTGTTCCCAGTCCAAGAAAAACATGGACAGTGAGCAAGGCCAGTAAAGGGCGGTCAATATGGTCAGGGCTGGAGAACAAGAAACCTGAGAACAGGATGAGAGACCTGACTTCAATCTGCCTGGACAAAGGCACACTGGAGCATTTTACTGCAATCTTCAGCTACCTGACAGGAGAGTACAAAGGAGATGTAGAAACTCTACTCAGAGGTGAGCAGAGTGGTGACCAAAGGCAGCAGACACAAGTTGGAACATACAAATTTCCCAATGAATATTAGGATAACCTCTTCTACTAGAAAGGCTGCCAAATATTGGACCCTAAAGGTTTATGGATCCTCCGTCTTTGGAGCTGTTCAAAACTTAATAGACATTACTAAATAATTGGATGTATTTGGGCCTCCTTCAAGACTTCATTCCAACCTCCATCTGTAAATATTATACATCCACTTTGACACATCCCAGGCTTCTTCCACTTTCTCTGAGATTTTTCTTTGCAATCAAAGTTCCCAAATGACTCCTATTCCTACAACATTAAATTTTTTGCATTGACAGCTGTGCTAGAAATAAACTGGAAGAGCAGAGAGGGTGCACCTCATTAATAGGATTCAACAGCTTCTGTGAATCAGGTGATTTCTCTGAGTCAGAAGCTGGGCTCTTCACAGCAGCTGGTTGTTATATGTATCACCTATATATATGGTACCTAAGGTAAAGATGGTTTGGGTAAGTCTTCTCTAAAGCAATCATATTTCATTGCTGATATGTAAGCTCAACATACATCCTCTCCCATTATTAGTAAGCAGTAGAAGAAGGGTAGTGAGATAGTGACATAGTTTTAGGAGTTCTCCTTCCCACAGATGAGATCACATTCAGATCTCTTCCTGTTTGAAATTTTTCTATCAGGTAGCCCAGCATGACTGCTGAGTGACTGAATTTCCACTTTGGTATCTGAGAACATTGGCTGTTGTGTTCCATCCATTCTCCCTCTGCTTTTATGAGAGAAGACAGCAACACTATATAGTCCCTATTATTTACACAAGTTGGGCTGGGGGCTTTTTCTCCAGAATAAATTATATTAACACAACACCTGTTAATTCAGCTACACTTTTGAAGGGAAAGAACTAGACTTGCCATTTATACTTAAACTAATGCATTGTCCAAAACAAAACAAAAAATCATTTCCTCAAGTTCCCTTCAAGTTAGCATTACAATTAACTAAAAAATTGTCTCCTAACTTGAAGAAGGGATGGAAGTTATCACAAAGTAGTAAACTAGTAGCTTTCTCTGCTGTGGGTCCAACAACACCCTGCTGGTTTACATCTCAAGGGGGAAGCCTTCCACTGGGATTTTTTGATGTCTTTTAAAGACAGCAGTGTTCCCTTTGGCAAGATTCTTAAAAGGGCTTCTTTCCTCTACAAGGATTTCTGTTTTTTCACAGAATGTTTAAGAACACAGTGACTGTAAGACTTCTATACCTTCATTAAATTTTGTAGAAATTTGTCAGACAAACATTAAGGCACTAAGGTAGGTGTATTCATATGCCTTCACAAACATAATTCACACACATGTATATGCCCCTTACCACATTCTTATTTTCTTAAGCAAGCAACATAAAAATATCTTCACAGAAAAATGCAAAAAAAAAAAAAAAGCACCATGAATAACACTCATCCTCAGTACTTTTATTATAAAAGTTTTTTCAAGCAATAATTAATGAGCAATTATTAATAATTCATTAGAGCAGACTACCAACCAGCTACTTACAGAGATGTCTCACAACTATAGTATAAAACTCCAGGAAAAAAAGAAAAAAGAAAGAAATCCAGAGTAAATCACTACCTTTCTTTTTATGTTAATCATACTCTTCCAATTACGAAAATCCATTTCAGGGATGATGATCTCAGCAGGATTACAAAGGGTCTGTGTCAACATTTCCAGCTCTTCCAACCCTCTCCAAGAAACACATAGAGTCTCAATTAAGGAATGTTCCCTACAGTCACCCCCACTTTCAGCTTCCCACCTCGTTGAAGCTGGTAATATCCTCCTCTACCTCCACGACCAAGGACAATAAGGAAAGGCCATGGCACCACCTATGCCTGCAATCAAACTCATACTTCTATCTCTGCCCACAAGGCAAGTATTAAAAATAGTTTGAAAAATTGACAGCTCTAACCCAGAAATTCATGGGAGGTTTCTTAACCTGGCTTGTTTTCACTCAGTAATCTCCAGTCTTCTCTGTGCCTGTGCAAATAAACACCCCATCACACTCAGCCACCACCACATCTTCCCCACCACCTGCCTGCTGCCCTGACCCTTTTGTGGTCCCACAACCCCTGGTACCATGGGACCATCAAGCTTAGTCAGTGTAAACTGTGAGTGGTGACACCCATATGAACCAGACTTACTGCTGCTGAAAGGTTAGCTTCTTCTCTGTGTAAAATGGAAAACGCTGAAGGTCCTGAAGCCCATCCCAGCAGAAAACTCAAACTGATGTACAAACCAATACAGGGGAATCACCGCAGTGACTACGTACTGTGGATGCTGTCAGATCCACTTAAATACAGGTTGCATCTCTGTTTGTGCTGGTATTTATCAATCCAACCCAAGGTTCAGTCAATGTGAAAGGATACTTGCAGGTAGATTTCCCCAATGTGACTTAAAATTGGCTTGGTTAAACTCAAGTAGGTTTTGAGCCTAAAACAGGCATAAATTACTAGTATGATCTTTCCAACTGCCAGAGTAAAAAAATTATATATTCTAAAGACTACTAATCATCTGAAAGAATTCTAAAATTATTCTAAGTGAAAATTATCATCTCTATGGGGGATGAAAGTTATAGAGGCAAGCTTCATTAAGATGCATAATTAGGTACAGGAAATACAAAAGACTGATCATAAAGCAGCACAAACTAAAGCCCTGAATTACTGAAAGTATTCCTAAAGGATTATCTCAGAGTCTTAAAAAGGTGATTTGGATTTGATCAAGAGATTTTAAACCTGTGAAGAAAATGAGTAAAATTTAGGCTGAAGTTATGCCAATGAGAGCTTGGTAACTTAAGTGTTGTAAGAAATATTCTACATTTATAATATACAGGCAATTTTGCACACTGGCATTCAGGATGAAAGAAGCATATATCAAATTACATTTATCTGTTTTTCTGTAATTTCATAGCATGAGAGGTGTTTTCTTTCCAACCTTCCTTCTATCCATCAGCTCCCTGCCCCTCAAATCCATACCAAAGTTTCACAAAATTGCAGATTGGGTCAGCTTGGAAGGGAGCACAGTGGCTCATCTGGTCCAACCCTCCTGCTCAAGCAGGGCCACCCCAGAGCACATGGCACAGGATTGTGTCCAGATGGTTCTTAAGTATCCTCAGTGAGTGAGATTCCTCTCAGACAGCCTCTCTCGGCAGCCTGTTCCAGTACTCTGTCACCTGCACAGTAAAGTTCTTCCTCATATTCAGGTAGAATTTCCTGTGCATCATTTTCTTCCCATTGCCTCTTGTTCCA
>VZSR01001685.1:33302605-33399378 GCA_013398615.1 Brachypodius melanocephalos
GAGGCCTCTGCCCCTTCACCCAAGCTAATGGTGAAAAGTTAAGAACCACCTTTATAAAACTGCAATTTGACTAGTTTGAATTTATTAATTTCATTTCCCAGATTAACTTCTGCAGGACAGTTCAGTAAGGAAAGGCTTTTTTTAAGCAGCTAAACTCAAGTCCTCACTGTTGTTTGTGTCACAGAGGCCAAAGTCACTGCATAACCCTTGAGAGTTCCCTGTAGTGCATGGAGAGCAAAATGAGCTGACACCAAGCTCCCCACAGGGTGCTCTTCACCTGAGGCTGTGGTGCCAGGGGGCTCTGCACAGACTGCATCACCTCAGTAGCACAGCAGCTTTTTACTTTCCCTGGACTACACATCCATATTGTACTCCAAAGCAGACTTCACTGAATGCCATTTTGCTGTCAGCTTCTCATCCACACGCAGCCCAGCCATGACCAAGCTGGGACTGCAGCAGCAGCATTATGTTGGTCAGTGGTCCCGGCACTCACGATATTCTCACAAAATGTTGCACTGTCTCTGTCACAGCCTGTAAATCCTTACAAAGCACGTGCACATCTGTACTGAGTTCTGAGAGTACATGCTAGGATGTTACAGGACTGCCTCTTCACAGTCTTACACTGCATAGAGAGATGCTGTATTTGATTTAATTTTTTCCTTATACTCAGCCAAGAGGTGTTCATTCTGCCAGCTGTTTAATATTCTGCCTTAATGAGAATATTTCTATTTTTCACTAAAAGTGAGCAATTTCTACCTGCTGCAGAGTTATCCATTCCTATTACATACAGATATTAGGTCTAATTTGCAAATATATATAAAAATTCTTTGGGGATGAAAATTGTGCTTATCTTAAACTGCACCATACACTCCACATACAATATTTTTTCTAAGAATTGGTGTGTACTTCCCTACCCATCATTTATTAATAGGCTTGCCATCTGTATTCATCTTTAAATTCCACCAATTAATATTCTTAAGCCTGGAAACACTGTGGGTACAGCTTTCATAATGTGCAAAATCTGATATGCAATTCATTTTACACTGAGGAATTTAACCCAATACCAAAGAGATTTTAGGAACAGATTTGTTGCAAAGACTTAAAATAAATTGATTTAGTTGCATGAGACATTCATTTCACAGGCATCCATTTAAACTCTAAACTTCACTAGCTGCACAGAGTTAACAAATGTGCTACAAAGCTCTTCAACTCCTACACAAGCTGACTCACACAAGATAACAAAACTATTAGTTCTTGAAAGAATTCTATATTTTTCTTTATTGTTCCAATGACTTCCCCAGTTTTGAGGGGCACAATTTCAGAAGTATACACTATAAAGAAAGTGATGTTTGGAGATGAATGGGCGACCAGGTTACAAATGAAGGAAAACAGCCGTGATGACAAGTAGTTTGTGTCACCACCCCAGCTGCAAAATCCATCCAAAACTCAGGAATTTATCCAGTGTATCCATTATTTTTCCCACCAGATAGCAGTCCACCCAAAGCAAGCACCATTGCTGTTCAGTTCCTTCTTTTCACTGCATGCTTCTCTTCTCATCCTTTTTTTGTTGCTGGCATTTCATAACTTGTGCCACATGTCCTAAGTTAATTTGCCCACACTACTCATTTGTGGGTCTAAGTACCATTTTATGTGACTCACACGCTCTCTTATAATACTTTTTAATCCCCATTCCTCTAAAGTGAAGAAGATTTTTTTTTTCTGGCGGATCCATACAGACCTGTCAAATGTGCATCTGAAGCCAATGGCTCATAAATACCAAATTTAGATCAGACACATCTTTGTTTTAAGTTTGATTTGTTTCTATTTTTATTGATATTCTCAAAAAGAGATCTTACAGTTATTTCTAGGAACATTACTTCTTTGCTTTGTGTGATACATCTGAATGTATTTTTACTAAAAGCAGTGACTTGCAAAGCAGGAAACACAAATGCAGCCTTGTGTTTTCTTTCTATTTTTGTCTGAATTGGGTCCAAATATAGATAAGGCATGAAAACAAAATAACAAAATCCCTGAGTGTTCTTGTCTTTTAGGCTGTTCAAGCTGGGGCACCTTGGAGCTCTTCCAATCTCCTTGGGCTGTAATATGCACTCCAGAAATTTGGACTTGGGCAAAAGGCACACACACCAGCTCCTTCACCCTGACATCGCCTGTTTTCCCTGGAGTGAAAGCCAGAACACATGAGTCACAGCTACACATGACCTGAACCTTCAGGGGACGGTGACTGCAGGCATGCTGCTGTACCACATGCACCACTTCATTTACACACAGCATTAGAAAAATAAACAAAATCATTGGACCATATGAGATATTCCCTCATGTCCTACCACTATATGCTCCTGTAAAAAGTCCCTCTCTGTCTTCCTTGTAGGTTCCCTTCATGTACTAGAAGGCTGGAATTAGGTCAGCTTGAAGCTGTCACGTATCCAGGCCGAAAAGTCCCTCAGCCTTTCCTTATAGGAGAGGTGCTCCCTCCTTTCAGTCATCTTGGTGGCCTCCCCTGTACTTGCTCCAATAGATCAATGTCTTCCCTGTGCTGGATGCACAGGTGGGGTCTCACCAGCACAGAGCAGAGAGGCAGAATCCCCTCCCTCGACCTTGTGCACACACCTCTTCTGCTGCAGCCCAGGACACAATTGCCTTTCTGGGCAGCAAGAGCACACTGCCAGGCACATCCAGCCTCTCACACACCAGCAACACAAGTCCTTCTCAGCAGGGCTGCTCTCCATCTGTTCATCCCCAGCACCTTGCTCTTAGTCTTAGTAAAACCTCATGAGATTCCCATGGACCCACTTCCCAAGCTTGTCCAGGTCCCTCTGGATGGCATCCCCCCCTTCACATGTGTCAACCACACCACTCAGCTTAGTGTCTTCTAAAAATTTGGTGAAGCTGCACTCGATTCCTTTGTCTATGTCACTAATAATGATATTAAATATCACTTTTCCTAATATGGTCTCCTGAGAGTCACCACTTGTGACTGATATCCACTGGAATTTGAGCTGTTGACCACCCCTTTGTATACAACTCTTCAACCTCTTCCTCATTTCCCAAATAGTCCACCTACCACAGCCATCCCTCTGCAATTTAGAGAGAAGGATGTTGTGGGGAACTGTGTCAATGGTTTTACACAAGTCCAGATAGATGACATCTGTAACCCTCCTCTTGTCCACTGATGCAGTCACCCCGTCATAGAAGGCCACTAAGTTGTTCAGGCAGGGCTTGCCCTTGGTGCAGCCATGCTGGGTGTCCCAAACCACCTCCCTGTCCTCCATGTGCCTTAGCACAGCTTCTAGGAGGATCTGTTCCATGAACATTCATTACTGTGAGTGTGGTGGGGCTGACCTGAGAAGCTGTGGATGTGCCATTCCTGAAAGTGTTGAAGGCCAGGTTTGGGGGGTCTGAGCAACCTGGTCTAGTGGAAGGTGTCACTGACCATGTCAGAGGGGTTGCAACTAAATGATCTTTAAGGTCCCTTCTAACCTAAACCATTCTATGATTCTGTGATTCTGTGGATTAAGTCTTGTACAGGTATCTCAACCAGAAAGTCAGGAACATGAAAAAGCAGTCCAGAACAAAAATTGTAAGAGAAAGCCTGCTGCTTTCATGAAAGGAAGGACAAAGAAACTGCCCAAGTAAAGGTTTGTGGGAAACTATAAGAGAGAGGACTGGAAAGGGGGCTCCAGGAGAGAGCTGAGCAGAGGAAACCAAACCAATCAGGTACAGAAAGAGCTGATGATATGTATGAAATGTGTAAAGATGGAAAGGCTGGAAGAAAGAGAATACTGAGTGTCTAAGATTAGATTAAGATTAATTTTGTGTTTAGATAGTGATGTGAATTGCTTAAGTCTGGTTATGGGGAAATTACAGAAGGGGAAGGAGGGAATGCTGTAGGTTTTTTGATCCATCTTGCCATCGAGAATGGGAATTCCTGGATCAGTCTTGAAGAGGATGAAGAGAAACAAACAAAAGTCTGTGCTGATCTGTACATTGATATGTAGAAATAAGATTAACTGCAGCTACCACTTGATCTATTGATTAGACGCCACAAGATGATGAACTGCGAGCTAATGGCAAGCTATTACCCAATTCAGTCTAGGAGCAGTGGAGGAAATCAATACATGGCAGATATCTGACTTTTATTACTGGTTTGCAGGGAGGAAAACCTGTAAGTCGCTACATTCTTTTAAGTATGTACAATACAGATATGCACCTTAGGAACAACATTTGCCTCTTAGATTTCATAGGACAATTAAATGTTTTTTTCTTCAGTGGACTGACTGCACCATCATTGTTGGAGCCTTAGTCCCAGAAGCATTGCTATCTTCATTGTTCAGGGTACAAAATGGATTTCTACCTCAGAAGTAAAAGGAGGAAACTCTCTACAGAAGATGCAGATAATACCTGGAACTTTACCATTACTGGAATAGACAGCATAAGTCAACTGGGGAATTGTCATTGAAATTCTTGAGTATGTGGCTTTCATCCTGTCCCTTACGCAGAGATTAGACCCTCTTGCCCTTTAAACTTAATGAATTTTGACAATGCTTATGATATTATTTCTAGAAGGTGGAAGAAGAATATTTTTACAAATGTCACTTTGAATATTTGGAGGGTTATGGCACTCTCAAGTTGAAAATCCAAACTGTAGGATCAGCAATATCAGTGACCAGATGTCATATGCTTCAATGCTGGGGATGAGTTTGATATTAGTGTCTCTCCTGATTTAAAAACTCCTTGAGATGAGTTTTATAAAAGTTTTAGAAAGGAAGATATCAATTCAAAATGCTATTACTTCAAATTAACACATTTCTTTGAAACAGACAATGAAAAAACATGGACACACTACAGCAAGACCAATGAAGAGCCACCAGAATGATTGGGAGCTGGCATAAAGACAGGATGAGAAACCTGAATTTGTTCTACCTGCAGAAAGAAGGCACAGTGGAACATCGTACTGCTGGCTTCTGTTACCTGATGGAAGAGTACTGAGAAGATGGAGTCACTCTCTTCTCAGAGGTGCACAGTGATGCAACCAAAACCAACAAACACAAGCTGAACATGCAAAATTTCCATCAAAGATTAGAAAAATCTCTTTCACTGCAAGGGTGTTCAACCAGTGGACCAGGCAGCCCTGAGAAGTTAAGGATCCTCTGGTTTTGGAGTTGTTCACAATTTGAGTGTATATGGCTCTAAGTCATTTGATCTAATTGGACTTGATGTCCACAAACTAGTCTATTTTGAGCCTGCTGACACTGTGTACACAGACTTCTGTAGCAGCTAAATCCAGCAATTCCCTGTGTTTGAAGTAAAAAGAGTATTGTTTCTTATTTTAAACCAGTCTCCTACTGGCTTCACCAAGCTTCCTGTATATCTAATATCAAGAAATTTGCTAAAAAGCCATTCTGCATTCAGGTATCCCATATCTCCACAATTTCTAAAAACTTAATCATACTGCAACCTAACCTTCTTGTCTCCTGTTTGAAGTATATCAGCCTTTATAGTTTCTCCTCAAGGAAGTTACTTCATTCTCTTAATCATCTCAGAGGTCTTTGTACCTTCTCCACACAGTCCTTGATATGCAGACACCAAAAAGGCATTCAGAATCCCCTGCCTTATTCTGAATACCCTTTCTGATTATTTCCAACATTCTGTCAGCTATGTTTGCTGCTTCACATCAATAATTTTTTTTTGTTTAGTAATGAAATTTAAAATTGTTAATCCCATCATGCCATGCATTAGTCTTTCTGAGCTACACTGTGAGCTTATTTATTTATCTCAGCCTCAGTCATAAATTCATAGAATGGTTTGGATTGGAAAGGACCTTAAAGGTCACCTAGTTCCAACGTTTCTGCCATGGGCAGGGACATCTTCTGCTAGGCCAGGTTACTCAGAGCTCCATCTAACCTGGCCTTGAACACCTCCAGGGATGGGGCATCCACAACTTTTCTGGGCAACGTGTGCCAGTGCCTCACCACCCTCACCGTGAAGAATTTCTTCCTAATATCTAATGTAAGACTACCCTCTTTCAGTTTTGACATCATTACATAATGTCACGTTTTCAAGAAGTTTACAAGTTTCTCATGACAATGAGCATGTCTTCTTTTACATTATGATGTGCCCATAATACTCTTGAGCATCCTGCAGGGCTGATAGGCAGGAATGAGAATAGCAGGTATAGTATTAAATGTGAATTACTGCACTCTGGGGCTAATAACAAAAAATTTTGTTACCAGCTGGTTTACTAATACACAGAGATTTTTAAAGATAGTGGGTTTAACTGATTATATGGTTGATCCTAAGCAAAGGTGTCAACACTGGAGATGATTTTGGGATCATTCAATTTGGGATTAACTGCAGAAAGAGGATTGTCATTACTGCCATTGGCAGTACTGTCAACAGTAAATTCTAATTTGGAATGCTGTTTTTTGGGTTGGTGACCAGTTTCCACAAAAAAAAAAAAAAAAAAAAAAAAAAAAAAAAAAAAAAAAAAAAAAAAAAATGCTGGAATGGTCTAAAAGAACTATTGAGGGGCCGGTGGGGGTTGGGAGAGGAGGAAGAGTGAAAGATCTCAGGTGATTAACCCAGCAAAAGAAAGTCTCAGATGAGATACAATTTCTCTCTAGGAAAATAAAAGGAGCAACATCAGGGCTGGAAAGAGCTGTATAAATCAAAGCAAAACACCAACACAAATGGCCATGAATAAATTTACATCCAAAATTGAAGACCAGAACCAGAAGAAAGAGGGCAGTGGGTTGCTACAAGAGGGTTTAATGTTCAGTCAGTTATTAAAAATAGCTCACTGTCTCCTAGATCGTGCAGACGTAATTGAATGGCTCCCAAGAGCAGCCACCATTTCCAGCTGGGGACAGCCTAGCACCTTGTCCCTTTACTCTATAATAGCAACCAAAACTTTACGCTGTTTAGCAACCAAACAGGTTTCTGCTGGAGGTACTGGTCTCATAAAGAGGCCTTAGCAAATAATGAACCTCTAAAATTCCAGAAACTAGATAGTAAGTGGAAAAACACCCCCATAAAAGATTACACAAAGATACAAAAGATTCAAAATAAGATGGATATTTTTAGCTTTAGGGCTATAGATCTATTCAATCTGCAGAGTTGCTGTTGTCTGTATCTGCCCTGAACTTGCTCCTCTCTTTCCATCTGTGAAAGCAGTGCTATGGAATTCTATTCAGCAACAGATCTGTTTGGTCTCAGCTGGAGAACTTTGTTTAACCACTTTTTAATAGCTCTTGAGAGAGTTTAGAGAGAAGGCATGTGCACACACTTGCAGAAACACAGTGTTGGGAAGTATCCTCTTGTGAAAGGACAGGAGCAGTAAGCCTGCCCACCCTGGGGGGAGCCTCTGACATCTGCTCACAGATACTGACAGCCAGGAGGTCGTGAAGAGAGAAGCTCTCATGCAGTGGTACGTCTCCGGTTCTCCATTCCAAGGAATGAGACGGTGAACTGTAGGCTATCCCTTCTCAGGAAGCTGAGAGGCCATTTACACAGGAAGAATCAAAGACGTGCTTCTAGCAGCTCACAAACTAAGATAAAAGGTGAAGTCCTGCCTTCCTGCTATTTATTATCGTATGGCCTGCAAAGTTTATTTTTCACTCAAATATTTCACAGGTCAGATATGGAGAGGAGCATGAAGCATGAGCTATCCCTCTCCTCACGCCACAGTACTCATCTTGGAAACCGAGGAGGGTCTTCAAATGTAACTTTTGTTCCTTACAGCTCCTGATGGTGTTAGAAGAAGTAATACTCTGGCATTTATGGGAGAAACCAGCAATTTATTTGATCCATTTTGCTATTCTTCTGGCTAATAATCATTGCAGCAAAATAATTTCCACTGCAAAATGGCCTCATAACTTATTCAGCCTTCTGTCTGGGTTACTACTACATACAGCAATCCTACAGGAATGTGGGGAAGCAAAAGTTGGCCTAGCATATCTGTTAAAGTCCATGAAATGTGAACATAAATAGATCAATCCGGATTTGAAAGCCCTATCCTCAAATTTTTGTTTATTCAGTATTGCTCCGTTCATCCACTTCAACAAAAGATTCCAGACAGTATGACAAATCACGATTATAGACAGGCTAAGTTCTTTGATTGCTTCTTTCCCTATGGTCTGGGCAGGAAATGATGATCACTCTCCTATGAGGTTTCACAAAAAATATTGAGAAATAAAATGGGGTTTTGGAGAACTTGCAATCGTTCTTCTGAATCAGATAATTTTGCCCCTTGGCAACTTTTCAAATGTTACCAATATTAGGGAGAAAGCCAAAGAGTTGTGAACTGGATGAGGGCAAGCCCTCCCAGGGAAAGAAGAGAAAAGCTTGAGGATGAATGTACATGCCCTACAGGGAAGCTTTCAGATCAAGATTCTTTCTGATTCAATTCTGGTGTCAGTTCAGTGTAAGTTAATGATCACTTTGATTTTTCAAAAGAAGGCAAAATTTCACTCAACAGATTACTAAAGCTGCACAGAGCATATTGTTAACCATATCAAGGACTGATTCTGTCACTACTAGCAACCAGGCTTGCTGCTCTACCTGCATCTCATAAAAGCCATGGGGGTTTCCAGCAAACTTGAAAACCTGCTACAGACACTGTGTCTCACAGGACCTGTGTGCCTCAGTAGGATGCCCAGTCTCCAGGGAAACAAGCTCAGGTGTGGGGTCTCTGGTCACATCTTCTCACTGCTGCAAAGCTGTGACCAACACCAGTGATACACCAGAAACTCAACGAAAAACAAAATGTCGACTTTCAAAGTTATCCTTCACCCTGTTGCCTTCAAAAGAGTTCCCAGGAGCTGGATGCATTTCCCTGAATGCTTTCAGGCATAATTTCAACCATCAGCCTTCTTTTGCTACCCAATATGCCTGCCCTGTACTTCACTTAGGTGATGCAAATCCAGCAGCTGCCCATGAGGTCTTGACATCAATTTGTGCCAGCACAGACAGCTCATAACTGATGTGCACTGGTGTGCCTCTCCTCTGGAAAGCCATTCATGCACAAAGCCAGCGCTCAGGAGGTGTAACACTCTGAGGCCCAGCCAGGGACCTTGAGGGAACCCCCAAAAGCTGCTGGACAAAGCTCTCCTGCTGCATCCCCTGGCCAGCTGGGGCTGCAGCCTTGTGCCCAACAGCTTGATGACCCTTCTCAGAAAGGTGCTGACTGATTGAGTACGGAGCAGAGGAAAAGAAGGAGTATCAGGTGACTCCTTGACTGAAAGGCAACTGGTGAAAGCTTCCCAGCCTTGCACAGTCCATGGCTCACCAAGGACCAAGCTGCTGACTGGAACTCTCCAATGCCTCCAGACGTCTACATCCAACCAAGGCTTTAACCTCTCTTTCCTATCCAAGCTCCATTACAGCCCAACCCACAAGCACTTCATTGCACCTTCCCACTGAAGCTGCTTTCCATCCACAAAGACAGATATCTGTAAGTGGTCATATAGCTGCAATCTCAAAAAAAAAATACACTGTGCCCCTCAAAAAACAAGTGTGGTGATGAAACAGGCAGTTAGTTTAATTCAAAACCTGGGTAAAAATATCAAGCTCCTATTCAGAGAGCACAAGGTTGACAGGAGAGAAAATCCTGTCTAGTTCTGTTTGCATTTTTCCTAGCAGAAGTATAGAATCAGTGCAAAAAGTGTAATTCACTATAATTTAATTATTCAGGCGAGTGTCCTCTCTACTTTTATTTGCTGTTACCCTGAAATAAGTTATTGAATTTTTAGAAGGAAAAACAAGAACTTGTGAACAGAGATGCTAAAAAACCACCCAACCAAATAAACCAGTATTAGCTGTTTTAAAATATAAGGAAAAATACTTTACTTTAAAGAAAATGTTATAGAAATATGGTTATTTTTAGCATATCATTCACTTTGCTGTTGAGTATGCATTCCTATTTCTATGAAATAAAACGTTAAATTAACAAAAAATGATAAAATGTCATTTTATTATTTAAATTATATTTAACTCTTGTAATATCATTCACGCTCTTTTGGTTTTCTAATCATTTTTAGACCTCTTTGCATATAAAACCAAAATAAATTTAACTGAAGTTCACCTTAAAAACAACCAGTCTTCAGTAAATTTCTGCAAACTGTCCAAGCATGTTTGCACCAGGAATATGTCCTCCTGCTGCCATGCTAGCAATAAGAAGGGACTTTCTAACTTCCAAAACAAGACCAAACACTCAATTGAATCCCTCAGACCTGCTAGTTTTCCAACCATGCTTATAATTTACTAAAATACCAGCATTTTTTTAACCATCACTTTTCATTTTTCTCCTCTTTTTCCATGAGGCATGTTTTATGTACAAATGCCTATAGCTAAAAATTGTCACAAGCTTTTTGTGCTAATTCACCATTCAATTAACAAATTATGTTTTAAGCTTCAGCACACACAAACCCAAACTGTTTTAATTTTAAAAGTGTATCCATAGAAATCTTCTAGCACATTGTAAACTGTCACTGGAAATATCTCTGTGTTCTCTATATTTTCATTTTCCTGGTAGAATATAAAATTACAGTTATGCAGTTCACACCTAACAGTAATTTATATGAGATAAAGAAAATTTTAAGTTTCATTCAAATGAACAATATACAATTAACCACCTTGTGGGGACATGCTTCATTATTTTCTCATCTTCAAGGCTGACAACACAAAATCTCCCTTGTAATTTTTAAGCTTTTTGACAGACAGGATGCAGTGTCTGCACACAATCTCAATAAGAAATAATATCGTAGTTATTACATTTATTCATGTATTATGTACTACAGGAACTATACAATTAGTGGAAAACAAATAACTTTTCCATTTTTTATTAAGTTGTACACTCTTCCTCAGCATTATGTGTTATGAAGGATACAATATCATGATGAAGCATTATTGAAGTTCAAAACTGGAATCTCTTCAGGCTGGAGACACTAATAATGGGATATTATTAATGTCTTGAAAATAATCATGCATATGGTGGATGATTCTGCTTTAAACTGTGTAGCTAAAAACAAATATGGGAAGCATTTTAATATTTCCATAATTTGAGTCCAAAATAAACACATGACGATTTCAGAAGTCTTCATTTTCTCAAATGAAAAAAGGATGTAATATATTGTTAACAGAATATCTGCTGTGCCAGGATCTATCATTTTAGCAAAGAGTACCTTAGAAAACAACACTAATTTGTCATTGTCATTGTCATTAGTCAGGCTTTGGAGGTGAGCATAAATTCTATTGTGCATCTTTTGTTCACTCTTAAGGAATTTTATTTTTTATAGACTTTAGGAAAAATCTCTGTGTGTTTTATTTGCAGTCATGCTGAAACTTTTCAGATTTTGCCATGTATCTGGCAATCCACTATGATTAACTGCAAAATTTCTGCATAAGATACAGCAGGTCTGAAGAGGCACATTCCATTATTGTCTTCACTGAACCAGGCATCCCATTTCTCCTTTCCACATGGAAAGTGTTGAGGGTTGAGCATTTGGTATCACAGCAAGAAGGTGACGTGCCAAAGTGCTCCCTAGCTGGCAGCTGTGCAGGATGCAGGATGACAAACTCTGTGGGAAGAACACGATCTCGAGATGCCCAGGCCCAGTCAAAACAACCCTTTGGTACCACATTTCCAAGCCTCGTGGCATGCACTAGCTGAACCTCTGCAGAGAACATCCCTACTCACAAAGCCATTAGCACACCTTTCCAGGGGTATTCTTGAGTGCCAGTGTCTGATCTAAGCTTAAAACTGCAGAGAAACCAGGGTTAATGCAATCTTTTAAAGGATAGGAATGATCAATGATTAATCTTTTTTTCTGGTTTTAACCTTGGCTAGAAACAGAAGGAAAATATTTTATGAAATTATTTTTAGGGTATGGCATTTTCTTCTTAGCTTTTCGTTTAGGTTTTGCCAGAAGATTTAGTTTCTTTGGGCTGCCTTGATCTCTGAAACAAAGTTTAAGCAACAGTTGCCCTGCTTGGTGCTGCTTTTCAAATCGACTTTTACCTTACTCATATAACAAACCAGAAACTGTTATACTGAAGAAGCTGTAGAAAAAGTGTAGCATGAATTCTTCATCCAATATCACTGTTTCTAGAAGAATTTGAAATGCAAACTGGTAGACCATTTAAAACAAAGTTATTTTCAATGTAATTAAGAAAAAAATCTCCATTTTCAATTTCTTTCTGATTAAGTTAAATGTTTACTTTTATATATGTGTGTGTGTACATGAAACTTTAGCAAATACTGGGATGAGTTTACTGCAGTTCATGTTACTGTACAACAAAACTATGTCCACATGTGCTCTGAGTGAGATATTGGATGGATTGTTTTGGAAATTCAAAGTAGCAACAAAGCCTTATTTTGCTTATTTCATTGCCGTCAGTCTGAGGTGGTTTGGGGTTTTTTATTGGCTTGTAAAGGTAGCCAACATTTGTTAAAGTAAAAGGACCAAATTCCTGCTTTTTGTCAGTTTTGTGCAAAAAAACCTGGGAACTGTTCATAACCATTTCTCTGTAGGAAAATTAAGCCATCTCTTGTGTAAAGAAGGGACCCTGTTGCAGGGAATTCCAGGTGAGCTGCCCTGTGCACAGGGCACTGCTGTGCAGAAGCAGCAGCTCACATCCATCAGCCCACAGCCAGCACACTGTGCCTGGATGGCTCTTGGAGCCGGCACCAACCTCTCCATCCCTTGCTGCACCTGCAGCTCCAAGGGCAGCACACAGCCCTGCTGACTCTTGTGCCCACAGCATATTTATGCCGTGATATAAGGTAAGATATATACTAAGAAGGTATTGACAGCTTTAAGCTAAGTCTCAACTTTTCTTCTGTTATCTCAGTCCTTAACTTCCCGATCACTTTGTGTTTGAGCTTGTGCCTGTCAAGCTGGCTTGTCTTCTGTATCAAAATGAAAGCATGGCTAGTTTAAAGGGACTGACAACAAAATCCTCTAGTCTAAATGAAAGAAAGCAAAACAAAATGAAACCCTAACTCAGCATAATCATCTCTCTACAGCACGAGAAAGAAAAAAGTGACAGCAATCCGCAGATTTTTAAATTATTTTTATTGATTCTCATTGATGTCCTTGCTGAAATATGAACAAAAGATTGAGTCATTTACTGAGGTCTATTAAAGACTTTTCTGATAGCTTAACCAATAATAACTGTATAAAAAACTCAGCTGGGTGGAGGCAGAGATCCTAATGTGTATCTTTATAACAAAGAAGAGTTCACAGAGCTGCCACAGAGCGGTATACTCACCCTTGAATACACCAGATGCATTTCTGCATGGAGGTTGAAAGGTGGAGTACCAGCATGGGCATCGACTCTGATGGTGTATTTGGTTTGTATGGCCAAGCTTTGGTAGCCAGGGACCAACAGAGCTTCTATGAGAAGCTGCTAAAAGCTTCCTCTTTGTCCGTCAGATCCAATCCCTGGTAGGTCCAACGTGTCACTGGTAAAGAGTGGGCCAATTAGAAATGGTGTTAACACCTCTGCAATAACATATTTAAGAAGAAAAAACCCCCAAGGTATTGCACAAGCTGTGACTGAGGCCAGAGAAGAGCAGGGTGAAAACACACGAGAGAAACAACTCTGCAGACACTAAAGGTCACTAAAGCAGGAGATGGAGGAGATGCTACAGGCATTGGAGTTGGGATTCCCCTGCAGACCATGGTGAAGACCCTGGTGAAACTGTGGCCCTGCAGCCCATGGAGATCCATGGGTGTGCAGACATCCCCCTGCCACCCATGGAGAAGACCCACACCAGAGAAGGTGGGTGCTCAGAGGAGGCTGTGACCCTGTGGGAGTGTGGAGAGAGAAGCCTACACTGGAGCAGCCTGTTTTGAAGGACAGCACCTCGTGGGAGTGACCCACACTGCAGCAGTTTGAGGGGAGCTGGTGCCCATAGGATGGACCTACATTGCAGCAGCTTGTGGAGAGCTGTT
This sequence comes from Brachypodius melanocephalos, assembly GCA_013398615.1. Taxonomy (NCBI): domain Eukaryota; kingdom Metazoa; phylum Chordata; class Aves; order Passeriformes; family Pycnonotidae; genus Brachypodius; species Brachypodius melanocephalos. The sequence continues at coordinate 33,316,579 of VZSR01001685.1, forward strand.
TTTTGTGAGGTGGAGCCACATCAGATAAATTCACAGAGAACTGTCTCCCATGGGAAGGACCCCATGGTGGAGCAGAGGAAGGGCTTTTCTCCCTGAGCAGCAGGAGAAACCACAGCTGATGAATTGACCATAAGCCCCATTCTCTGTCTCCCTGCACTGCTGTGGGCAGGAGAGAGAGCTGGTAAAGAGGGAGGAGATGAAAGGAAGGTGTTTTTAAGGTTTTATTTTACTTCTCATTATCCTGCTTTGATTTTGTTAGTAATAAATTCAAATAATATCTCTAATTCCAGTCTGTTTTTCCTGTGCTGGTATTTGGTGAGTGGTCTCTTCCAGTCCTTATCTCAGCTCATGAACCCTTTGTTATATTTTCTCTCCCCTGTCCAGCTGTGTAGGGGAGTGATAGAGAGGTTTTGGTGGGTGCCTGGAGTCTGGCCAGCATCAACCCACTACATAAGGGAAAAGCAGATTTGGAAATTTATTGTTGTTAGTAGTAGGTTATGATTTGACTAGCACAAGGAACTTATTTGTTGAATTATCCTTAAATCATCACATTTCAGAGTAGAACCACACTTTAAATATGGGAAATGTTATTTGCTGTATATGTATTATGTTATTAAGCATAATTAAAGTTGAAAGCCATGAACCACACTCGAAGCTACTGCAAGGCTATAGAACATTTCTGTGGCCAACAAAATAAAATACCATATGCTAGAAAAGTCATCAGGCAAGAAGTAATACATTTAGTAGCCTAAACTACAGTATGCTGTGGGTCAGTACCTCTGCAAATATTTCAGAAATGAGTAATGAATAACTATTCTATTCTGAGAAACAAGTATGTGACTGCTAACATCATCAGTTCTAGATATGAAAACTGCCAAAAACTAAACCTAAACTTTGGAGAACCAAACCTCTCTTTTTATGGGTGCAAAATTCTACAGTGCCCTGTTTGAGGCTTCTCAAAGATATCATATCTAGCTAAAGTATTTCACCTCTTGACTTTTCTAGAAGCCTTGCTGTGATTTTTTCAGGCACTAAGTCACACAGAATATTCTATGTTTCCTTTGTATCCTCAGAAGTAGACAACAAAAGCTTTTTTTTTTCCTTTATGCTATGTTTTATTCATAACCATTGAAAAGAAAAATCGAAACTCCGGTGTGAGTCACTCTTTAGACTTTTCTATTAGAAAATTGAATCAGAACTGTAAATGGTTTCAGACACAGATACCCAGGACCAGCACTGGAAACAGAGCAAAAACTAATACAGACCTGGAAAAGGCAGCTCCAGTGCAAGGTTTTAAAGTGCTACTGAAATGAGACCTGATTTGCACCAGGATTGCCACCAGAATCATTCACTACTTGGAAGAAGTAAGGGCTATCTCTGAGACAAAAAATAATAGCTGCAGGCTTCATTGGACTCCAGAAGAGAAGTATTTTACTGCATGCATCCTCCTGCCACAGCTCTGGACTGAGCACCCTCAAGGGAACCAACTCTCCCCAGGAAGGTCACCACTGGAAAGAGTGGTGCAAACACAATCCATGGTGATTCTCCCTCAACCAGAGTAATCCAGCCTAATGCTCTGAGATGTTTCTCAGCTGAGAGAGAGTTTCTCCATCTCTATTGGAACAATCCTCTTTCTTGACCAGAATAGCACTGAAATGATGACAGCTGGAGCCTGATTCTGTTACACTGCTATTTCTGGTATCTGATACTTGGTAAAAATGCCCTCTAGGCTAGAGGATATCAACCCATGTTCCCAGCCAACAACACAGAGTTTGCATTAGCAAACAATGTGCTGAACTGTGGCTGCCTTCAATCTTCTACATTCATAGGTAGTCATGAGGAATAAAGTACACATTAGAGAACCTCAAAGATTTCATCAAGTTATATCTGCAGCCAAGTTGTCCCCTAGGTATGTGGAGCACAAAACTTGAGCTCATTCTAAGCAAAGAGCCAAAGAGATAAAAAGTCAAAGCAGGCTCTCTAAAGAAGTTGCCATCTGACCTGTTCCCATTCCTCTAGCTCTGCACAAATTCAACTAAAATTTTGAGAAGAAATTGTGTATTTTTTTCTGGGGGAAACAAAAAAAAAAAGGAAAAAAAAAGGAAGAGGAAGGGATCCTGGGGGCTACAAAGTTAGAACAGCTTCTGTGGAGTCAGATCACTGACTGAGAAAAAGATAGTAGTTATGAGATGTTTAGTCAATTCATCACCATTTAGATTACACTACATTGGTATAGGCTTTTATGAACACACCAGGGCTGTGATAAGGAGGGCTGTAGAAAAACCTATGCTATGTAAACCTATGTAAACAAAAGTGAAATACATTTAAAATAAATCTTTTCCTTTCAATATTTCTTCCTTTCTTTTGATTTTATTAAGCAACACTTGTAAATTTATCAGTGGTGGGGTTTCTTTCCAAAAGAAAGGGCACACCCCACTGTTCTCTACCATGTGTGGACAGAGCAAAAAAATCATTCACATTCCTTTAAAAACCACAAAACAAAACAGATAAAAAAAACCCAATGAGCTCATATTTATATAAATACTATTACATTTGTGTCATGTACTTTTTATAGCCAGTGAACTGTAGCCTTAGAATGTTAATAAAAACCATAATGTTTGCATTCATAGTTCACAGTTTAAAAAACATACAATTGATAAAAGGAGTCCAATGCATTTTATGCACACTATTTATCTACTTAAAAACTGGGGGTGGGAAGAAAGCAAGGAAAGAACCAGGGGCCTGATCCTGCTTCCATCAAAGACAGAGGGAAGTTTTCCTGTTGATTACAAGATGCTGGATTGTGCCTTTGGTTTTGCTGGCAGAACTGTATGTGACTTTTGGTTTCTCTTGTGGCTAAAACACAGTCATTTGCTGCCCTCTAGAAGTAGACTGACACATACATTTTAGTTTACTTCAGTACAGGTCTTGTTGCTGGAAATTTAAAAATGCACCTAACAACAACGATGGGCAGTGTCAAAGGGGGATGTGAGGACGTGAGGACTAGAGGTGCTGAGAATTTTGAAGTCTTCTCTAAATTCAGTTATTTCATAACATCATTGGTTATTCTGTTTGAAACATGTAACAGTGTCATGTATTGCTCCTGGGATTATCAAACTTCCAAGAAGAAATTAATTCAGATTATTGCTTTATTCTGCTCAATAAAACTGAAAATCAACAGAATAGAAACATGAGTGCTTTATTTAAAGCCCAACCCTCACCACACTGATACAGGACACTGAGAGTAATGGGAGATTCATCATGTTGGGACAAAAGAACAACAAAAAAGTCAGAGAGTTTCAACTTATAGTTAAATCTTTTATTGCCTCCAAAAGTAGCAATCTCATCTACTAATAATGATTATCAAGTGTTTCAAAAATTTTTTTTCAATTTTATTTTCATTTTATTAGTAGCGGGGAAAAAGGCTAAAAACCACTGGGAAGTGTCTGATTTCCACAAACTCTCCAAGGACTGAAAATTAGTAATGAAATTTATTTCAAATTTTAAAAAAAAAGATAACCCCCAAACATTCTAACTTCAGCTCCAAGAGGTTAAAGAATCCAAGCATGAAAGCAATGAATAAATAGCACTCAAATGTCAAGATACCATTCAATTATCATTGCATAATGCACTTAGATTACAAGCTACAAGTATACAGTTTTCTTAGATTTTTATTTATTCATTTCTTTATTATTTCACTTCCATCACAAGTGCATTTTATGTGTGAAATATGTAAAAGTAGAAATATTGTTCCAGTACCGTTCACAAACAGCCCAATGCCTTTAAGTTACATCTTACATCATGCTCATTGCTATATTATGTTCCCTAAAGTGACAAAGGACTTGCCAACCAAGTCTTGAACATCTGAAAAGTTCTTGGTTCTCCTTACACCTATCAGAAAAATTGCTCGCTTAGGGATATATGCACTAACCAACCAAAAAATCAATTAATAGTTAGCAGCCATTTAAAAAAATTGTTTAGAGTCACCAAACTATTTACATTGGAAAAGAGTTTTCCAACCTGTCAAGTCCAACCATTAACCCTGTGTCTGTTTCTCTTCTCAGTACTTTGACAGCAAATACAAGCAGGACAGGCTTGCAACTTTAAATCTGAAGTTAAGTATTCCTGAGATTCAAACTGAATGTGACTGTTGTGCTATATGTCATTTCAGAGATAGACAAAGACCTTCAAATTAAAATTTTGGCAGGTGAAATATATTCCTGATGTCTCATTTAAATGTCAAAATTTAGGGAAAGTGAATACGTAGTTGCTTATATCTCCTAATAAGCATTCTTTAGAAATGCCAGTGTTTCACACTTTCCATAATGGGTCTGAATATTTTTCCTTTGAAGTGTAAATCAAAGATTCAGGAAGTTTTTCTAAGTACCCTCTCCCCTTAACCAGATCTATGCTATTTTTGCTTCTAATTGACTTGTCTAAAATCAAACATTATTTCAAACTCAGGTAAGGTAAGCAGCAAGGTCAAGAGCAAGGGTCCAAGAGCTTAAGCATGTTTCCTGTGAATAAAAAATAGTTGAACAGTCTTCCAAAGAATAGCAGTGAGATAGAGTTTAATCACTTTGATAATTTGAGTAAACTGCAAGGTCAATAAATGTGTATATTCCCACACTAAAATATGAACAGAAGGTGGGTCATGCACGTCAGGCCCTGACCAAACCAGAGCAGTGTAAGGTTAACCATTTTAAACACCTTAAGGAGTGAACGTCAAGCCAGGCACTCCCAAAGTGTTCTCAGATTGCTGGCTGTGGAGTTTTCAGGTAAATAAAGTATGATGTGGATGCCACCAAGTGGTAGCTGATTTCACATACCAGTGTCTTTAACATGGCCTCACTCTAGGCTAACACTTCAGTTGCAGAAAATATTCCTGATACAGGCATTTGCCAGGAATGGAATATTACTATTGCAAGAAGAGGAAAAGAATTCTCTAAGGAAAAAATTGATTCCTACTGCTAATGACAGAACTGTCATGGACTTAAATGAAACCAATACCAACTTCCTTTTGAAATCTTATTAAATACTTATAATCTTCTGAGAGCAAATTCAAGGTTGATCAAAAGACCACATCTGCATTTCAGATTTACAGGAATCCTGCAGAGAGATTGCAGGTGTACCTGGAAGAGACCCTGTGTGTATAATTGATACTTTGGGTATATATACACTGTTAAATGTCATAGGGCCATGAGACAAGTCCAGGTATTGCTTAATTGTCTTATCACTACCTTATTTTTGTCAGTTGCAAATTGTTCTCTCTCAGACAAAGTATAAGCATAGTGCTGGGAACAATTTCCTCCAGGGAATGATCACAAAAGCCAGTTGGCTGAAACTGCTCTGGGTTTGCCATGTCCATTTGTTCTGCGATTAACTCCCTGTGTTCTCTGCAATCCTTCAACATTATTGCACCAAGATTTGCAAATATCTTATAAACCACATCTCAGGACATATACAGCCTCAGCTCCATGCCATAAGAGCACTCACGAGGGCTATTTCATGCCTTTGCATTATTCCAGCCACAGTGGCTCGATGAGAGGCCCACAGGATCCATGCAGGCACACGGCACAGAGGTGGGCAGCCCCTACCCCTACTGCGCCAGGAATTACAGCAAGGGTGTAAGACAGCTCCTGCCACTTGTTGGGATTTCTGAGAAGAAGTTGCTTATGTGAGAAGCAATTTAGAAACACCTTGTCTATGATCTCATTCTTGGAGAGCATTATAGATACCCTTCAGGAATTCTGCCATGACTCCCAGCATAAGTCTGGCGTAGAAGACATGAAGAACCTTCCATCAGAGGCATTGCGCCTGGTACATGTTGGAGATACCTGGTTCAAATATATGAGCTCCATCCATACTATCATTCTTCCAGCCTCACTCACTTCACTTGTGAAGGATCTAGGAGAAATTCCCTGCCTGCTGAATGGGGCATTCAAAGAACTCTGTACTCTCTGCTCTACTTTTCAGGCAGCCAAGTGACTTGCCACCAGTTTTGTAGTTTATGAAATACCAAATTGAAAGTGAGTAATTCTGACTTGCTTGTTCTTCTTGACTCATTTCAATAATAAAGTATGTCTGGAAAAAAACTATTTACTAATTAAAATTATGTACTATGTTAATAATAACAGTGTCTGTTTAATTAATGTATTTATTAACACAGTTATCTGAAAACAAAAGGCAGATTAGATTGCTTCTGGCACTAGCTTGAGGGGAATGGCAAAACAGCCTGGCTCCACTGCTTACCTTCATCAATCACAGCCCTGGAAAGCTGAGCAGGCTGTGACAGTGCTACCTACTGCCACTGAAGAAAGGAGAGACACTAATGCAAAAAGAGTAACAGACCCTCTACGCAAAATTTCTTCTCCTCACCATCTATATACTAAGTTCAAACTTTGCTTTTCACTAAAGATTTCCATGGAGATGTGTAGTACATACACTCTTTCTAAAAGTCCTGTCTGCCCTGTCTTTCCAAGAACAGAATTAGATTGGCACAGGCCCTTTGTCTTCAGCAATGTTCACAATGTGCCCACACAGCTCAGGAATCATGAGCAGGCTTCAGGTGAAGCATTCTGACAGCCTAATCTTGGATTTCTACAGTGCAGCCAACAAAAAACAGAACACCATTTGTTGATACTAATGAATAAGAACATCCAGAATCACGTAGACAGTGAATCCAAGAAACAGATGTTTTTCAATTCCTTCCCTGGGATATGAATCAGTACTCACCAAACATTACTGAGATCATAGTCTGCATCACAACAAATATGATTACCTAAAAGAGAGCATCAAACATCATAAATCAGTGTCAACAAAGAACATCTTCATCTGTCCATATTTGAACAGTAGGTCTTAATGATAAACCAGAAAAAAACATTTATTAGTCATGCTGGGGAAGCAAGCCAAGGATTCAGGGTCCTACTACATAAATAAGAGTTTGGGAGAAACAAATCTGAAAGTTTACATGGTAGAAAGAAAGTGGGAGTAACACTGAACAAAACCTTACTGTCTTGACAAATCACTGAAAACAAGACACATAAAAAACCCACTTGTACAGCAGCATGTTCCAGACATATTTTGCATTTCACCTCTGAACTCAGTTTGCATAATGAGAAGCACAAGAGCAGAAATACTTGCACAGAGATAAACAAGGAACCAAACAAAAGAACTCCTCTTTGTTTATAAAAAAATAACACCTTAAAAACATGAGTCCCTGTGCTGAACAAAGACCCTGCTGGCCCAGCATCCTGCCACTGACAGCAGCTAAAGCTCTACTGCTGAAGTAAGAAAACAACAGGCAAATGCATAAATCAAGAGGCTGTTATGCTTTCACCAATAGTGACAAAATGGATGACAGAAGGTTATATCAGCCTGCGGGTATTAGCCTGAGGAAACAATGTTTTACTGTTTTTCTAATTATGTTGACAATTTTTTCTCTAACAAACTAACTGATTTTTAATTAAGATGTTTGAAACTTGGTATTGGAGACTTGTGCATCAGAGAAGGATGTTTCCCAAAAGCTGCCTCTCGTTCCTGAGAAAACACAGAGCTAGGAATAAGAGGTGGTCTAGATCCTGCATTAAGTAAGGGAACTACATACCCAAAGAATTGAAATAGCACAAAGAGGGAAATGGTTGCAGAAGGAGAAAACATTTGAAATTACTAAATCTAAATAATGCCCAATCTGCTAAGAGCTAAATTTCTCTGCTAAAAGAATGCTGTTTGACATTCAATGTCTACAGTTGCCTTTCAATACATACAATAAGAGTTGATAGCATAGGTGAGCAGAATAATGGAATGTTATATAAAAAGTTTAAAGATGGAAAAAAACCATTCTAAAGTTATGAACACACTGTGAGAAAAGAAGTAATAACATGAGTATATAGGCAGCTTATCAATTACATAGAGTTAATCAACCACAGTGCACAGATGAACCTCTGGACACCTCTGGACCTGTACGAATCACTCTGTAATTACTATACCATATAAATTAATAGCAGTTAACAAAAACAAAAGTTGACTGAACATTTTGGTATTGGCATTTTACATATATCTAGAACACACTCATTGATGAAATTCCAACCCAGAAATACGACTTTACCTCACCAATGGCTAAGGCATTCCCTAAATATGTTGGTAGAAATTCTATCCCAGTTAGTGTTCCTGAAGTTTCTACAGACTTGTGCATGCCCTGTTTTTTTCTATGCAGTAATGACAGGCAATTCTTCACTGCTGCTTCACTGTTGGAGTTACATACTGTTGTTCAATAAACCAGTACAGAGAATTTACTCAAGCTGATTTAAGTCAGGAGTCTGTTGCTTATCCTCTGGAGGAATATTGGAAAACACAGTCAACTGGATATTTCAGAGCTTTCTTATCTGCAGAATTTGTCATTTATAAGATGTCATCATCTTTAGTATGTTATTCTGGAAACTTACTTAGAGGTAATGAGCAGGAAATTTGGCATTACTTTCAACATAATTCTCCGTAATTATTTCTAAATCATAGTACAAAAATATTTTTCCACTCCATGATTTATGCAGCTTGTGCTCTTGTACACTCTGATGACTCAAAATTTCAACAGGCACTCATGACATTATTTTCAACTTTCTATGTGCAGCTGGAGCTAGTGGGCCATATATTCCAGGACTATCTACAGCATCATATTAAGAACTATTAAGTCAAACCATGTGTGAAATCAGCATATACAAATTAAGTTTTTTAATGTCTATGCCAAGTACCATACTTCAGGACTGAAGCAGAATTAGTTTGCAATAACTGAACATGAGCTGTCATTCCTCTTTCATGTCTTACTCCAATGACAAGTAGTTCTTGAACTTTAATCACAAGTAACTTTTCCTTATTTTCAGTCTTTTAGCTTCTCATTAAGTGGCAATCTCTGTTTCTCATTGACCCATAATTTGGAGCAAATAGAATTGTGTTTCTTTTTACTGTTTTTATAGCAGCTCATATAGCACCATTCTGCTGTTTATTAAGAATTTCTGGGTATTCTGGAACTTTTGCTGCTTGACCATTACTGGGTGATGAAGTCCAAACATGCCTTAAGTATCAGAACAGATGTTTTCAACTTTCAGAGCTCTTAAAATTTGTGAGTGAGCGGTCCTGCTGGAGTACAGGTCCTTGTGAAGAGACAAGACTACCCCAGGAGATCAGGAGATTGTCCAAAGAACATGTCAAGGGCAATGACTTGTAATTAAGCACTTGAGAGCAGGATGCTATCTGAGCACAAAAATAGTGAAGAATAAAATAAATTAACAGGATATGCCTTGCTCTGGTATGTCAATTGTCTGCATATAGGATAAAGTGCTTAGTTGTAAATGGAGTTAGGTGAAGGAAGGAATAAAATGGAATGGTATGTCTCAGAAAGTATGGCCCATAAACAACAGACAGTAGAAACTGCATAACTGAAGGAGAATTTTGGGAAAAATCTCCCTCAAAAAATCCATCCAGAGATGGATTGTACTGCATCCTGACAACAAGCAGTGTGATGCAGTCAAGAGAGGGGTGACAGGGTTGTAATTCAGTGGTAGTGGTGCGTAATGAATAAGATCCAAGAGTGACAAACTTGGATCTTGCTACCGTGTGGGGATCTACAGGATTGCACAGTAATAATAGTAACATCATTACTTGCTAGGTCATTTATCTGATTTATTAGATTATTAATAGTGGGTAGATTCAACATTAAACATTGAAGCCTCTCCTCTCAGGCCTTCAGTTGAGAAATTAAGACTTCCAGGTAACAGCTGCCCTCTCACCCTTACATCCTCTGAAAGACATTTTCCATTTAGACATATTAGTCTGCCAAGTCCTTAAGGGTTGCAAACTTTTGGAGTGAGTTTTACCACTGATTTCACAAACTTGCCTAAACAAAAATTGGCAACATTAAGTTGGTGCAAACCACTAATTAGATCCTCATTATTTGAAGAATATTTTGCTTTATGTGAATTAAAGTTTTCATTGAAGTGATCTAAATTATCTATTTTCAGGAGAAAAACCAAGATTTTTAAAGTTAAAAAAAAGTTAAAAACCAAATTTTAACTAAATCAGTTTCTATTCACAGGCTCATGTAAGCCTATAAAATTCTTTTCATACATCTGTGGCAGTAGCACTCGCCTTCTCCCTGGCTGACATATGGAGGCAACCAACCTTTCATGACCAAGGTGGGAATGAGAAAAGGCAGAACTCCCTTGGTCCGCAGACAGGGTCCCCAGCCAACAGGGCAGAGACATTTCTGCACCATGATCTCCATCCAAGGAGACTTCCCCAGACTGAGTGCCCCTCACCACTCTCTCCCATGGCAGTGGCTCTTTTCATTCCAGATATCCCTGAGTGATCCTTTGATCCTTATATCTTCTGGATACCCTTGAGTGAGAGGCCTCTTTGTCTGTGTGTGTGTATCTGTGAACATGTACATTTTGTGTAGCAACATAATCCCAATGGGTACACCAAACCTGTAACCCGTTAAATTCCATGGGAGCATCACTGTTACCCACCTTATTCATTACTCTTGGCCATTGGTTTTAGTTGCAAATCAAGGTTTTTTATCTGTGTGAAGTTGTTGCCACATACTTCTGTGCCAGCATGTTGACAGTTGTCTGAGTCCTTAGCTCTCATGGACCATGGTAATATCAGATGGGTTTGTGTAGGACACAGCACAATTCCCACTGTCCTCCTTTAAAAGTCTTTTTTGCATTAGTCTCATACAGCATGTGCAGAGACCCTGACAGGATCATAGCCACACAATCCTGAAGCCACAGTCCCAATATATCACCACTACAGAGAGGGGATTAGGGGTTTTTTTATGTTTTCAGTTTCATTTGGTTTTGTTTTGTTCTTCATTTTTTTAAGATCTTTCCTGATGCTCCATGGGATTTTTCCCACGGCTGTCCAACCTCGACAGCTCTCCTTTAGATGAAGACAAGCTGGCCTTTTTGAATTTTTTTTTTTTTTTGGTAGTGAGAGGCTCAAGTTTTCTGGCTTTCTGCTCCTGTACCAGCCCAGTCCTTGACACTTGCACTTGTCCTTGAACAGACCTTCACCCTGCCCTTGGGCAGGCTCATGTGTGAGGAGCACCAGTCACTACTTGTGTCCCCCAGGGATCAGTATTGGTCCCAGTCCTAGTCAGTATCTTTATTGATGATCCGGATGAGAGAATCAAATGCACCCTTAATAAATCTGCAGATGACAGTAAGGTGGGCAGGAGGGTTGAAAGGATCTCCAGAGGGACCTGGACAGGCTGGATCAATGGGCCAAGACTGACTGTATGAGGTTCAACAAGGCAAAATGCCAGGTCCTGCACTTGGGTCACAACAACCCCTGCAGTGCTACAGGTTGGGGGAAGAGTGACTGAAAAGCCGCTCTGTGGGAATGGACCTGGGGTGCTGGTTGACAGTGGCTGAACATGAGCCAGCATGTGCCCAGGTGGCCAAAAAGGCCAATGGCATCCTGGCCTGTATAAGCAATAGTGTGGGCAGCAGGAGCAGGGCAGGGATCGTCCCCTGGACTGGGCACTGCGTCCAGTTCTGGGCCCCTTAACCACAAGAAGGACATTGAGGTGCTGAGCGTGTCCAGAGAAGGGCAGCGGAGCTGGTGAAGGGTCTGGAGCACAAGTCCCGTGAGGAGCGACTGGGGCTCGGAGCCGGAGGTGTTTGGCTGCAGGAAAGGAGGCTCCCGGGGCACCTTATCGGTCTGAAAAGAGGCTGTAGCCAGGCAAGGGTCGGCCTCTTCTACCGGGTAACAAGTGATAGGACAAGAAGACATAGTCTTAGGCTGCGCCAAAGGAGGTTTAGGTTGGACGTAAGGAGAAATTTCTTCGCAGAAGAGGTAATTAGACACTGGCATGGGCGGTGTTTAAGGAAAGCCCGGACGCGGCGCTCAGTGCCATGTTCCTGCTGACACGGTGGTGTTCGGTCAGAAGTAGGACTCGATGACCTCAGCGTTCCTTTCCAGCCGCACTGGTTCTGGTTTTCTGGGATGTGTGCTCCCCCCGCGTCGCCTCTCGGCCGCGGAGCTGCCGCAGCCCGTCCCGCAGGCCGGGGGGCGGTGCCGGCCGGGTGTCCATGGAAACCGGGCGCACGCGGAGCACCGCCCTCCTTCCCTCCTTCCCTGCTTCCCGCCGGCCGCCGCCGCAATCGCCACCATGATGCTGCTGGGCCGCGGGCTGGACGCCAGGTACGGGGGCGCAGGGCCGGGGGAGCCCCGGGCTGTAGGGGGGGAGGAGGCCTCGCTTCGAGCAGCGTGCCCGGGGGTGGCGCGCGGCCGGGGAGCGATGCGGGCCCGGTCCTTCTTAGCGCGTCTGCCTCCCTGGGAGACGGGGGGCCGCCTCTGCCTTCCTCCGGTAAAGGCCGCAAAACTTTTCCAGGCCTGCTGTGCTGTGCAGAGATGGAGTAAAGCTGTGCTGCCGATATGTATGTGGACCTCTCGCGACTAATTCTGTGGACAGTTCTAAGCAGTCGCGGTAATGAGGGGGGAATAAGAACTTTTACACCCCCATATAAGAAAACATAGTGTTTCACGTCCCAAAATTAAATCCTATTTGCATGGGTGTACTGTAAGATCTGAATTGTAAAGTGGGTGGTTACGTCGTCCTCCTGGAGGGAAACACTTTCTGACATGAAGATCTTTCAAGAAAATAGGAAAAATATATACCTTTTTACTGAAGATCTTACCGGGTAGTACAGTTTTGAAAAACAGCTTTATTGATACCTAATGAAATTTATACTTGCCTACCCACCTGATGAAACCGTCCCTATTCAAGTAGTTCTGTGCTCCAGCATGTCCTGGAGGACTGAATAAGTTCCTTGGGGTTTTTTTTAACCTTAACAGAATCTCTTTTGAACAGTCTTCCAGACAGCCTGGTGAAGCAACCCAACTGGGTTTTTGCCCAAGGCAGAACTATTTTTTATTAAATACTTTTCGTGAAGTAAACGTTTTCCTCATTTGAATCGATTACATTGTTGTTTAGTCGCAAAGTACCAAATTTCTTCGAATTTTTCTGTTCATCATGTATCCTGATACAAAGTCAGTATTTAAATATTGATAAGCAGTATTGGGATAGCTTAAGTATATGAAGCAAATTTTTGTTCCTGTCCCTTGCCAAGATAGTGGTAGGAGTGAATTCTCTTGCAGAGAACACTTCACACCAATAACCTTAGACCTTGTGTGTTAGACCATAGAGACTTCCTAGGACCCAGTATCTGGCAGGTATTTTAACTGAATTGTCTTACAGCTGATTCACTAATACCATTAGTAATAGTGAGGTTTTGTTTAAATGCAGGAGGAAAACTTCCAAGCAGATTTTTGTGATTCGGGTTTTCATCTGTTGGATCTTTAAGTGTAAATCTGCTTGTTTGTTTGTTTTTCATTCATAAATAAGCACATATTACATCAGTTACAACATTGTCTTTTTTAGAATAAATTTCTGGTTTGCACTGAAATGAAATATCCAAATTATTAATAGTATAATTATATAGTTTTTCTTCTGTATGTGTTTTAAACATTTCTGCCCTCCTTATTTTTCACTTATTTTTCTTTGGTATGCAGGGACAATCAGACTAGACAAATGCAAGATGCTGTTTCAAATGTGGAAAAACATTTTGGTGAATTGTGCCAAATATTTGCTGGATATGTACGTAAAACTGCCAGACTACGAGACAAAGCAGATCTTCTGGTAAATGAAATATATGCATATGCAGCTACAGAGACACCAAACTTAAAAGTTGGACTGAAAAACTTTGCAGATGAATTTTCCAGACTTCAGGATTATCGCCAGGCAGAGGTACAAAATTAAAGCTGTACATGTTGTGTTTGCCATCTGAACTTTTCAGTTACTTATCTGTGATTTAAAGGGAAGTCATATACTCTACAATCAGAAAAGAAACAGGAGAAAACACATCTAAATATATTAATGTCTGAGCAGGGTAGGCTGCCAAAGCATTCATCATTTACCCTCCTAATCACTTCAGGGAAAACTGCCTAAAATTAGTCCTGTTCAAGTCAGCAAAACTATCCCTATGAACACATAAAGTATTTGAGAAAGAGCAAGTTTTTGGTTTTTTTTTTCATTTGTCTTAGTCTTTAGATTATGATTTATGGTTAATAAACTGTTCTATTTTAGTTGTGTGACTTGAGTTGTCTTACAGCAGCTGAAGCAAAATCATCATTTTTCTTTTGCTAAGCATTATCAGAAATAGTATTGAAGAGGTACTGTCAGGGACCACTGTAGATTTCGTAAGTCTGTAGTTCAAAATTAAAAGTAAAAACTTGATTTGGACCATATGTGACTATATAGCCACATTTCTGCTAGATGAGTGAGAGTGTAAAGAAAGGTGTTTATGCCACTTACACATTTATGTGTGGTGCCGGTCAAACTGTAACTTACAATGCAGAATTCCAAATACTGAGATTAAAAAAAAATCATTCATATGTACTCAAACTAGTTTTTTGAGTATGTATCTATTCTTTTTAGTATCTATTCTATTTTTAGAACATAGAAAATTCCCATTTATAGTTTTGAACAGCTAAGGCCCACTGTAATTCAAAAAAGAGACCAAAGTAGTTGACATTTTTTATGTCTTCAGATAGGACTTTTTTATTTTGGAGAGCATTGCAAGTCGTCTCTTTATAATAACAAAGTGGAAAAAGAAAATCTTGTAAAAGTAGTTAAAATGTGAAGCAGAGAGTTTGAAAAACAAGGAATATGTGTGGATCTTTAACATAGGGAGGGAATTTTAAGAAGTAATAAGAAACCTTAGGGTGTGTGCAACTTTCATTTTTCCATAAGCTCATATACATCTGTCTCCACATGAGCCACATGTAGGTCCTTATGCTTCAATTGACGTAATAGCAAATTATCCTCTGCCAATGAAATTATGTTGTGGCCAAAGGTGAATGTGAACTCAGACTGTGTGATCTCTCTGTTTTCATCACTAAATTATGAACCTGTAATTTTGAGGTACATTTGTAACAACTTGAGTTTTGCTTTTGTTGGTTTTAAATGTACTTTTAAAAACTGACATTTGGCCTACATCCTCCTGTCTGCCTGTCTGTAAACCAACGTTGCCCTGTGAAAGAAAAAAGGCAGAAGCAGCAAAGAAAAAGAGAAGCTTTTAGTCTTCAAATCAAGTTCTCCTTTGCTCCTGAAAACAAAATATATTATCTCAGCTTTGTTTCTTCTGGGCATCAAGTCACTTAACAGTTTTCCTGTTTGCTGACAAAGTAGGCAAGAGAAAATTAGCTTATAAGGATTATCAGTTTCTGGTCTTTAGCTGTAGTGCTAGATACATAAATACTGAGGGGTGAGGTACCACAGCATGTGGTAGGGTAAGTAAGATGGGCAGTTTATTTGGTGCGTATGTAACTTGTGTGTTGTTTAGAGCCTTACTGCCCTATTCCCTTCTACTCTATTGGCAGTTCAAGTGAAATTGTTTGACAGTGCACTGGTAGATGGTATCAAGGAGAAATGTCTGCTCAGCTGGCATAGATTTTGGCTGACTACCAGTATAAAGGGAACTGTCCCTTCCCAGTAGAGGTATGCACCTTGTCCTAATCTGGGTGTAACAGCGATGGGCCACAGCACTCACTCATGGTCCAGAAGTCATTGGCAGATTACACTGGGGCCACTCAGACACTTTTGTCAGATTTGACAAGCAGGTCTTATCCTATTGCCTGTCTGACCATATGTAGCTGTTTTTCTGACTACGAGAATGGAAACAAAAATTTAGAACCATTCATCTATGAGAGTATTTATGTGTTTCACATACCTTGTTATTGGCATTTTTAGTGCACTCAGTACCAGTGATGCTGTTTCCATTATCTTTAAGAAATGTTCCATTTTGTACAGTATATTTGATAGCAAAGATTGCTTAGTCCATAACCTATCAGTACGTGTAGAGCAAAGACACTAATCTTTAGATAGAAAGCTACAGAACTCCAAGATGGAATGTTGGATGTATTTAGTACTCAGTTTGATGTATTCAGAATTTTCCATGTTTCATTTATCCTGATCTAATTATGAAGAAACAAATTCCATTGAAAATTAGCTTGAGCTCTTCAGAAAACAAATTCCTTCTTGGTTAATGTACTTGACTGTAGTTTTTACAAATTTTTTTTAAACTCTTACCCTAATATTTTTTCAGCATATATGGATTTAATTCATAATGAGTCACTATTTAATTAATTGTTTCCCATTTCTGCACACCATGGATATGGATGATTTTAGCAACTTTGTGATTTCTTTCTGTAGGTTGACAGACTGGAAGCCAAGGTTGTTGAACCTCTGAAATGTTATGGGACCATTGTGAAACTTAAAAGGGTAGGTTAAACATGTTTTCTCTCAAGGTATATTTCAGTGTCCTCGCCACTCAGTTGGAAACTTTTTGTTTATTGGGAAATTGGTTCTGATTTTTCATATTTCAGTAATCAGTTTAACTTAATTATGTAGTTAGACATCTGAACTGAAGCTATGTATATGTTGGAGGAAAGAGCTTTGATGTGAGGACGAGGATATTCAGGCGCTTTGAGCAAAAGCAAATGTTCAGAAAAGGCAATTATTTCTTCTCTTCCAAACTTCCTGGATAGTGTAAATTCAGGACTTTTTATTTATAAATAATGTCATTTAGTATTGTTTGATTTTGATTATGATGGTGATGATACTATTACTACTACTACTACTACTACTACTACTACTACTACTACTGCTTTGGCTCTTAGTCATCAATACACTGCCTTTAACAGCTTTTCTAACTTAGAATTATGTTCTACATTAAAGATTATAACTTAGAAAACACATTTGAACCTGATAAGTACGTAGTGGCCTAAATCCCTCTCTGTTAAGTCATCATGATGGCCTGAAGATACACAAAAATCTGAGGTCTCTTCATTCACTATATTTTCAAAACAATGTTTATGAGGGTTTGAAATATTCTCTTAAAATATCTGTAAGTTTCTTTCCTCCAGGAAGGATAAGCTTGAGCCAGTAATTTTTAATAAGAAGATACCAAAAGTAGATGTTTGTAATACTTGTATCTTATGCAGAGAATATCTTAATTCTGCAAACTCAAATCTGTAATTGATGTATATATCTATACCATAGTCTATATAAACCAAAAGCTTAAATTACTATTTTTATCTGATGGCATTTTACAAAAATACCAAAACAAAAATCTTGTGGTGTGTTCATCATAATTAATTTGAGTAGACTGTGACACTCCCATCTCAAGCAAGCAGTTTTCCCATGTTTTTGTTGTAGTTTTTTTCAGTGTGGTGAAGAACCAAGTAGTGTTTGGAACTTAGTGCCCAGTTACCTCACTTGGTGGTTAGAGAAGCGATTGTGGAGGAAATGCATCCTGCACTTGAGTAGGACTACCCACAGTAGTCCTTAGCAGAGCCATAGACTACAAAGCCTAAAACCTGGTATCTTAATGGCCACTCTGAAACCCAATTTGTGAGATCTAGAACTGGGTACTTTGTAGGGTATAAATGTTAAGGGTTGAAGACAAGTTTCATGTGTTTGTGTCAATAGGGTTGCAACACAAAACATTACAGCAGTGCCTGGGGCTTCCAATGCATTGAAGAGACTGTGTGGAAGTGCACTGCCACTGATAGCAAGTAATGCTGAGGACAGAAGCAGCTGAAACCAAGTCATTGCTTGCAACAGTGAATTGAATTTCCTGTGGTCTTTGAGAATGTCAGAAAGCGTTGCATAATGTTTATTTTAGCTACAGTGAGGAGTACAAAAGCATTTTTCAACTGTAGATGGGATCAACTATTTTACCAGTTTACCTTTGAACTAAGATAGAGTTCACTAAATATGTAGGCCATTAAATGGTTATTTTCTTTTTCCCATTGCACGTTGACCATAAACCTTAGTTAAAACTTCAACTACCTTGTATTCAGTTATGATCTATAATCACTGGGACATATTCAGTGATAAAGGAATTTTTGTCACTCATGTAAATCTAGCACAAGCTACTAGTTCTAGAACTGCTTTAGCTGTAACTACATTAGCTGACCAAGTAAAATCAGGCAGAGTGTGTCATTATAGCTGCTTTTTATAAAGGGGATGTTCTCACTGCTGCTTACTTGCTGGATCTGTTCCAGGAAGTACACAGCAGTATTTCTGTGCTGAAAACAACTGTTGCTTTTTCTGTGTTGTCAGACATCAATGCCATGTGCTACTAAATGCTTTAAAGAGACCCAGGTTAGTCAGTGTTGTCCTATATCTGCTAATGCAGTAAAATTGTTTCATTCACTTGTTCTGGTTTAGGATGCTGAATAGCTTCAGTGGAAGCTAAAACATTATTCTTGTCCTGTTACACAGCTTAAATGTAGCATATGAGGATTTCTTTCTATTTCATTGTTCTATATATCAATCTTCACTTTTCTGCTTTTTGGCAACTCTGTTCCTGGTTCCTTTTCTTCATGTAAAACAGGACATCATAAAACCAAGGTGATCCACGTGCAGAAGAAAGGATTGATTTGCTTTAATAACTTCAGTGACTAAAGCAGGTAACAGTACAGTGATGAGGCTCTGCCAGTTCATCATCTGGTGGATGAACTGTAGCTGTACTTCTGTATGATTTGAAAATAGATGGGTGACCGGAGTTCTTACACGTGACTTGAATTCACAGTCAAAACCTAGAGGGACTATGAATAATTTTACATTCTTTGTACCTTTTATCTCACTGCCTATTCCATTCCACTTTTCCTTGGTGTAACTCAAGCATATTTTCCAAAAATATGTCAAAGCTTAGTCTAAAGACACTAGAGGTGAATGTAGGACTGTTGGTGGTAGTTGGTGGTTAGTTGGTGTTTGTGGTGTTTTGTTTTAAATTAAAGACTTCACCTAATCTTTGGCTCTTGTTTTATGCTCCACTGAGATGAAAGAGCTCTGTAATGTTTTGGGGTTTTTTTCCGAATGAAGATATTTAGATGCTAGTAAACCAGTTTGGTTTTTTTTTCTGTTAGGTAATGTACACTGTGATTCTTTCACCATAAATTGCATTTTCCCCAGCTTTTAAATATTTTTATTGGGAATTTTTCTGCACCCTTTTCTTTGATAAAATAGGTAACTGGATCCTACTTTTGTACATCTAAAACTTACACGCAGCTTCACCACTATGGCCATAGTAGCACTAATTCTTTGTCACCCTTCAGCTAGAAGAGCAGTATGTTTCATGGTGGCTGGTACTACAGAAAACAGAGGTAGAGGAGGGAACAGTTCAATCCCTGTAGGTATTTCCAAAGTCACTACATGCTAGAAAGAAAATACTGAATTTAATAATGGTAACTCTAGTTACCTCAAGTACACTTTGCATGAAAGTCAGAACCCTTTCAAGCCACAGTGTTAAATCTGATTGTTTTAAATGGGCCTCAAAAGTCAGTGCTGTTAACAGGGCTCAGTCATTAAATAACACTAAACATGCAGCTGTGACCATTAGATAGAAAACTTTGTTGTTTCAAAAATAAATATGTTCTTTTCTCTTTCTCTACCTTTGAAATTTAAAACTGGAAAAAAACTATTTTAAAAAATTCTGTTACTGCTTTTCTTTTAGCCACATGATTTTCATAAAAGCAAAAGCCTATTTCAGTAGTCTTCGACCCTAGAGGTAAATTCCCTCCTGAAAAAACAGCAGGAAAAATTCCCTTCTGAAAGAACAGCAGTAAAATCAGCTTTGATGGGCTGAAGATTAAGTAGTTTTTATTATCAGAAGCCAGCTCTGTGCCCCTAGAGATGAAGCAAAATGACAGTTACATAGAAGGACATATAGACAGTAAGGAACAAACTGCATGTTTTGACCCTGATCCCATGTGCATTGAAGGAACACACAGCACCGTGAAACTTGGCAATCTTGTGCTTGTCACTGAGTAGTAATGTGGTCACAGGATCACAAAACTTGCTGAAAGACACATGCTTAGTTGCATATCCTTTTGAGTGATGGAGACACAAAAGCATTTAAATTGTGAAATCCAAGGAAGGAGCACAGACAACTTCCCAATATGATAGTTTCTAATAGCTCTAACTCCATTCTGGAGTAGTAAATAAAAGGGAAGTGGTATTTTTAGAGTAAAAGGTAATTTGAAATGCCCAGTCCTGCCTCAGATTTTGTTAGACCTTAGACTGTATTTCTGCTTGTTCCAAACTACTGCTCTTTTAAACTGGAACCATCAAAATTAATGTCCTTTTCCATACCAGCATCAATGGAGTGATAAATACTTGACTGATAATCTTACATTCCATGAATGTCAAACAGTTTGCAAAACTCAGTTTATAGCATGAACAAAAATTTGAGAGAACTGGTAGATGAACATTCTTAAATTGTCACAGGTCTTCGTAGAAGTACATACTACTACTCCTTGGGAAATGGAGCAAAACCAGTTATCAACAGTTTCTGCCTTTTCTAGATCTGTTAAGTTTTATCTTCTCCAGCTACATCATTACTTGGATGTATTTTGTTTCAAATGGTTTTAAACACTTTACTAAATGCATGTATATAAATATGCAGTTTAACCCTTTCAGCCATAGAATTCCTATGGTACCTTGTAGCACAGACTTGTTTAGGTTGAAAAAGACCTCTGTGATCATTGAGTCCAACCATTATCCCAGCACCACCACGTTCACCAGTAAACTATGTCCCCAAGTGCCATAGCGACACCTTTTTTGAACACTTCCAGGATGGTGATTCCACCAGTTCCCTGGGCAGCCTATTCCAATGCCTGACCACCCCTCCAGTGGAAAAAAAACTTCCTAATATTTCATTTAAACCTCTCCTGGTGCAGCTTACACGTCCTCATCCTGTCACTGGTTGCGTGGGAGAAGAGACTGACCCCCACCTGGCTACAGCCTCCTTCCTTTCAGGAAGCTGTAGAGAGCGATAAGGTTCCCCCTGAGCCTCCTCCAGGCTAAACACTCCCAGCTCCCTCAGCCACTCCTCATCAGACTTCTGCTCCAGCCCCTTCAGCGGCTCCACTGCCAGCAGTGACAGCAGTTGGCAATGGACAGGTGACAGCAGTTACATTCTCTTCATAACTTCTCCTTGGTACTGACTGCTGCCTGCTTTGGGGTTTTTTTTAAGGATGCCACTTTATTTGATGCTGCTTTTTATTTGTAAGTACCACATTTATTCTATTGCTAAGTCAGGAATGAGTCTGCCTTCTTAATGCTTTGGGGATCTCAGCTTGTGACCATCTGCTATACTTTTCATGTAAAGCTGTGAATATCTCTTTCCTTCCCCCCATTTTCAATTATAGTGTGTGCTATAGGGAGTTGTGCAAGGTGATAAACTCTCTCAGTCCCCACTGACTTCTCTTTCAGAGGATCAATTAACAGATCACTAAAGTCATTTTCTATTCAAAGCAGAAGTTTTGTCCATGTTTTCTAGGCAATGCATGTATGAAGGAGAGCATATTTTGTATTATCCTAGATGTATTTCAACCTGTCTAAAACATTTTATTTCCAGGATGATCTTAAAGCAACTTTAACAGCAAAGAACCGAGAAGCCAAGCAATTATCTCAACTGGAAAAGACACGTCAGCGGAATCCATCAGATCTACACACTATCGTATCCTGCATTTCTAATCACTATGAGAAATATTTTTAAAATTTCTTGGGAATTAAACTGTTATGTTTAGGAAGTAGTGGTAATAATAATACTCCTTAGAGGGACAGTTTCCAATGGTGAATCTTTTCTTAAACTTCATGTAGAGTTACAGCTGCTACAGAGCAGTAGTTAGTCACTTTTGAATTGAAAAGAAACTATGAATTATTTGATACGTTTATGCAAGAGAGGTAGGTATAGATTACATCTAGGAATTTAGAAGTTTTTGAAAGTAAGTGTAATCAGACAATTTCTTTCTTATTTCTGTGGATTTGTTGCTTTATTGGTTTTTTTCCCTGCTATTTTGGTAATTGTGCTTCCTGGTACCTAGATGAGATATGAGTTTCCTCCAGCTGCATGAAGGGATAAGTTGTTATTCTTTTAGTAGAATACTCAACTAGACTACTCTTCCTTACCGAAGACCAGTCACCTTCCCCAGTGCACTATTCTGTATCACAGCAGGAAAAATTAAGCCTCCATCAAACTGAGTTTGAATTTCCATTAAAATCTCATCGAAGTTTCAAATTTTGAAGCAATCAGAATCTAGGGAAGGCCAAAATAAATGGGATCAAGACAATCCTACTTCAGTCCCTATCTAGGTTCATGATGTGCTATTTACTTCTTATTACGTGTTAGCGTTGGACTTGGGAGTCCTTAAGAAGTCCAGTTTGTTGTTGGATTTTATCGACTCTATTCAGAATATTCAGGATCTTTCTAGTGATTGGGGCATGAGACTGTAGAAAGAGTGAAAATGACTGTGTTGGTCAAACAGAACACAGGGGAACTACATTTTATTTTTGTATTTTCCCAAGAATTTCCATTTAATATTAATCAAATCAGTTAAGTCATAACAATTAGAATTCCTCATGTAATAAAGATAGACATATGTCAGCCACAGGGTTAGAACTTGAGCTGTGTTGCAAAGTTCTCTTTTGTTGGAAGTAAGGGAGTAAATTATAATAATAAGCTGTTTTCCCCAAAAGGAGACTGGTCCCATTTTTCTCCCTCAAGCTAATTCCCATTTCATTTCAGGGGTATGTCACTAGACCTAGTTCATTTCTTCTTGTTTCTTTTCTAAGCTTCTCCCAAATACCCAAATTCTGTGACTGAGTTTCTTGTAACACCTGTTTTTGGTACTTAAGACTTTGCATGAAGAGTTACAAAATCTCAGTGCAGTCTGATTCTGCACAGGGCAAAGGCACCAAATGCTGCCTATTTGCATTTTCAAGTGATTGACACAAAATGCCTGAGGTATTAGGAGCAGGAATGTGCTCTTTTGCTTTTGAGGGTGTGAGCAGGTCACCTTTCAGGTCTGAGAGAGGCTTTTCCAGAGTAGAACACAGTAGCTGGGCTCTTGCAGGGGTTCTCTAATTCTTGAGCAACTGTGAAGTTGCAGCAGTGAACAATTTTGGCCACAGATAGCAAAGGATCTGTACTCACTCCCATCTTACAAATGGGGTGTTAGCACAGCTTTGAAAAGGAAACATTATCAGATTTGTAAAAATACACTTCTGTAAATCAAAACAGGTTTATTTTTCTTAAAAAGTCTGCTAAACTGTAGGTTGCCTGCTTTTTATTTTATTCTTTTAAAAATAAATAACCAAACCCTCAGTCCAAAACAAACACCTGTCCTGAAATGTTTTGGCCTGGATACTTTGGCCTGAATTCTAGCAAAGCTCTAACAAACTCTAAATTTTACAGCCAGAAGCTTCAGACAGTGTAATAATAGCACTAAATAAAGATGTTTTGAAATAATTAAGGTAAATAGATCTCAGAATATTAAAAGTAGAAGTAAAAATGAACATGTCCGTGAATATTGATTGTTACATTGCCATTTTTTCCTTTACTAATATTTCCAGTCACAGGTGGGTGTTCAGAAGAGAAAATACCGAACTGCTGTTGTCCAAACTATGCAGGCCCTGTGACTTCAGACACTTCACTCTAAAACAACCAGAATTCTTCTCCCAAAGCATCTGTGCACAAATTATGTCCAATCTAAGATGTATTGAGGAGATGTATTTGATTATCATGGAAATAACATACTGTATTTGTATGTGTAAGGGTTGTGTGTGCATAATAGCTGCCATCACTTACACAGTGACTGATTGAAGTAATTGAAAATACACAAAATGTCTATTCTTCCCTCCTGTGATTTGGGCAAAATCAAGAAAGAGAGATGAATATGTGACCTTATGTACTACTAAAGATCATTACCAATTCTGTTTGTCCTGTAATGGCAGAGTTGTGTCTATGATTTTAGGCTGTTTTTGAAAGGAGATTGTTTAAAATTGATAATCCTGTAAAATAAGACTAGCAGATTACAATCAAAGAAGTGAACAGAGCATGCCTTATGCTTTGGGTTTCTGTATATGTAACACTAAAAACTAGATCAAAGGAACTGGACCTGTGTCTTTTTCCATTTTAAAAAATCCTCTCTTAAGTTGCAGTTTTGTAGAAATGGGAAGAACCCTATAGCTTGATCATAGAATACAGTACTTGATCCATATACTACTTCCAAATTGCACAAAATACATGTGTGATAATACTTACTGACAGAGCCTGTAAGTATCATCAGTGAATGATGTTTGACCAATAATGTATGGAAAACAACAAGTTTAGACCCAAATCTTGTAGCTTTCAAGTGCAAGCTCTTACAACTGTACATTGTTAATTTGTAATAGTACACAGTTCTCAGGCTTGACTTAAATCAGAATAGTTACAATATCTTTCATTAAATGGTAGTGAACTTTCTATAAAGTTCATAATTATATCTAATTAAAATAACTATCTAAAATGCTTTTTGTAGTAACAAAATAAGAAAACCTCTCTATTTATGTGTTAGGAATTGGTTGATGTGTCTCCTTCCCAGTGCCCCTTTGATGTTTTTAATATTTTAATAATAAAAATATTAAAAATATAAAACACCTGAAATGCATTTGAATATAAACATGACAATAACTCTAGTCTGCAAGACTGAGATATTTACAGGATAAGTATGTTAGTTCCAGCTGCTGCTATAATAGTCAATTTAAGTATTTTTTAAAAACTAAGATGCGCTTCAGCACACTGCACTGGAAAAGATTCTTTCTGGACCCAGCAGGTTGATTTGCAGTAGAAAATAAGGGGTGATCTTTCCTGCTCATCCACCACTCTGGCCTGTGCTGGGTTAAGTACGTAAACCCAGTCACTATGTTGTTGATGGGGTGTCAGGGCTGGTTCAGTAAAACTATCACATGATCATTACAGAAAATGAATCAGGGCAGGGAGACTTTCCTGACTGGCTGCAGCTGGTCATTTTTCGTGTTTCACATCAGTGAAAAGTCACATCAGTGCAGAAGGCATCTTTATATGTACATTAAGCTACAGATTTAAAATTCTGTAACACAGATGTGTTGTATTGAAAACTCAGACTTAAGTGTTTTAATGGCAATTACAGGAAATAGCTTTGTATCAAGTGCAAAACTAATTTCACCTTTGTGTTATTTTGCCAGGCTGAAAGTGAACTGCAGAGAGCGACACTGGATGCTACTCGAACAACTCGGCAATTAGAGGAAACCATTGATAATTTTGAGAAACAGAAGATAAGGGACATCAAAGTATGTGTGCTCACATTTCATCTTACATAACAAAATTACTATAGTTAGTTGGGGGCAAGATTAGCAACATTCAGTATTCACTGAAATGCAAATCTCACGGTATTCATGAATATTCCATAGAATTGTACCTTACAGATATGTATAGATTCTATTATCTTCAACCTGTAATGAATTACTGTCTTCAAAATAGTAAAACTTCTGACTGACTACATCTTGTGAATACATATTGGAGATTATCAAGTGACTTTTCAGTAAGACATGTTATTCCTAATATATTTCCTCTTTACTTTTGAGGTATTTATTTAGAAAATATTACTAAATAATAACTGCCTAAGTGATAGTCCAATCAGCATTTATGTTTCATTTCTAAAATTCAGGTCTGACTATTTAAAAGTACTAAGTATCATGCAGTTATTTATATCATATAAATACCAAACACAGACTACAATAATTTTTTGAAGTGAAAACATACTTTACTGCATTAAGAAAGCTTTTCTTTTCATTTGCTTTCAGAACATATTTTCTGAATTTATAACTATTGAAATGTTGTTCCATGGGAAAGCTCTAGAGATATATACTGCTGCCTACCAGAATATCCAAAATATTGATGAAAATGAAGATTTGGAGGTAAGAGTGATTGAGATTTGCTTTTCTCTTTACTTCCTATGTAAAAACAGTTTTCACAGTTGGGCTGTACATGTCTCACACAGAAAAATGCAACAAATATTTCAGGTTCTCAGAACAAACTCATGTATATCAAGCCTTTGTTTTGCATTTCTTCAGCAAGAGCACGCAGGTTTATAATCTCAAGAGAACACAGAGAGCAACTGCAGTGGCAATCTAATCTTTCCTACAAAACATAGAAAAGAGACTCAGAAAATAACCTGCAACTCCAAGCTCAGCTAAACAGTTTTTAAAGAACACTTCTCCAGTGAGTCTTGATCTAAAGATGCACATAGAAAAAATATTGCACAGCTGTGATAATGTAAAGACTAATTACTGCATTAAAGATCTCCCTCTAACCTGAATTTTGTTTGCTTGTTTTCATCTTTGAATCACTTTTATTAGGCTGTTCTAGAAGTAAGAGACGTGTTATTTACTACATTAGGTTTTTTGCCTTGTGGCAGTAACCAGCTTCAAGTCACCCTTTCTTTTCTATTTGAAGTATGGTCTCTCTTTCCCAAGATATGCTTTTCAGTCTTAATCATTCTTGCAGTTCTTCTGGATGTTGGGCCTTTAAACTTAATATCATTGAAATGTGTGTTGTGTATATATGTTTGGTTTGGCAAAAAAGTTGGATCATTTTCAGTCTTTTTTTGTAAATCCTACCAGTCATAATTTTATTTTGTCTATGACATAGCTTAGAACCCAGTTAGCACAAGACTCAAAAACAGTGACAGTCATATTTGAGACTACTTGGTAATTTTACTTCATTTAAACTATGCCATGGCAATTTTGTACTGTTTTAGTTTCACAATTGCAGTGTCACATGGCACCAATTCAGAAATCTCATTTAAGTCAGTACTTTGTCTTTCACAACCAAAGTTTTAATCTCATTTTAAATTTCCTGTTAATCAGACAACTGTTTACTTTTCATAAAAATACTTACCATAATATACCATCTCCTTGATTTAAAGTCTTGAAAAAAATAGCTGTATTGGTTATTGAAATAACTTGAAAATATAATGGATATTATGGTCTCCTCTGTATTCTAAGTATGTTAATATATCTCAGGTTAAGCAAGGATGTTGTTTCCGTCCAAACTACAGTTGATGCACATCTCTAGATCAGGCTTCATTGTCCAATGCTGCATTTCTGCAAGCTTCAGTCTTGGTGATTCTTAGCTTGCAAGCATCTAAGTCACAGCTTTCTCCATCTGATCAGGTTTTTCGGAGTTCACTTTATCCACCAGACTATCAGTCTCGCTTAGACATAGTTCGTGCAAATTCCAAGTCCCCCCTGCAAAGAACTGGCTCTTCAAAATCTTCACTGAGAACAGCACAGGTAAGAATTAAAATTACACACTAAATCACTGTATTAAAGCTCTACTTAACATAGTCTTTTAGCTAATGCACGTGGATCCACTGTCTTTACTCAGTTCAGGACCACCAGAAATGTAAAGAAACTTTCAGTGGCATAAATACCATATTAATCTCTTGATAATGCAGCTTTATAATTGAAGGGAAAAAAACCCTCAGCTTTTAAAGCCATGTTGCTTACTTTTGACAAATTCCATTTCCAGCAATACTTGGTCTTCCATCAACAAACTGTGGCATCTTGCAGAGAAGGGATCTAGGAGCTTATTTGAAAGAGTAACGGCATTCTTTAAATACTTGCATATTTTAGTATTCAGATTCTAGAGTTCAGCCTCCCAGATCCTAATCCAGACTAGTGATACCTTTTAGCAGCAGAGCAAACCCATGACCAACAGACCTCTCATTTTATACTCTGAAAATTCACAGCAGAGGAGGAAAAGGATTATAAAAATGAGTGAAACAGTTGAAGACAGTGACACTCTTTTTGGACCGGGTACTTTGCAAATATCTTTGCCACTTGTTTACAGCAGTAAACTTGCAGACATTGCAAAATGGCTACATTATTTTTAATTTATTGCAACTGTAATCCTGTAACTACAATGACTGTTACCAGTGTTTCAGTTAAAGACAAAGCCACATTTAAAATATATGTCTTACCTCTCTTCTTTGAATAGAATCATGCATTGATACTCTAGTAAGGAAAACTTTCCTTGACTTCCCACACACTTTACACCTTCTCTGCTCTCAACATCTCTGCTCTCAACACAGAACGGATCAATGATTACAGTTGAGCTGTTCTGTTGTTGAAAGTATGAATTGTGTCATCTGAAGGGATACAACCTAGTGACTCAGTGCATGAAGTACTACCTCGACTGAGAAACTTGCCAGTCCTCTCTATCACTCCAGCAAATTTCATGTTCAAGCTACTTCAGAAAATGTAAGAGAGAAAAACACAAGAGAAAACTGATTTCTCTGAGGTGGAATGGAACTCCATTTTCACTAACTTGCACTAACCTTCCTCATTTCCTAGACTGCTCTCTAAATTATAACTTTGGGTGTTAGTGTTCTCATAACCTTTCCTGTTCTGAAATGAACAAGATGTCATTTAGACCTATAGGGAAACTGCAGTGCAATTCAAAATAAGTTCATCCTACTTGGCTGTGCAGTATGTCTGGAGAGGAGGATCATATGGCAGAAAAAAGGAGTGGAACACCCTATTAACGCAGTCACCATAGGGCAGTGAAGAAAAATTCAGGCAGCATTTGCTGATTCTGTAAATAGCATGGTGCTGAATTACACTTAGGGCTCTAATCTTTTCTGTGGATCTTTCACTCTGAAATTCTTGACAAAGCTAGTTTCATGCTACACAGTAATCCTGCACAGTCTGAAATGAAGTACTTTGCAATTTCAGTGTAAAGCAGTATAAATTATGTGGGAAGGAGTTCACAGAATCACATGGCCCAAGTCTGTGGAGCAGGGGAGGACAGACACACACACACACACACACACACACAAACACTAACCTGTAGGTGGGGGACAGTGTAGGAAGTCACTGCATACCAGATAGAATAAAGCGTGCCAGGAACACAATTCAGGTCTTTTCAGAGGATTTAATACATACCATCCTTGAATTTGTTTCTGGCTCTGCGGATTAACTTCCTGTATTATCTGTATGTTAAAAATCTAAAGTACTCCTTGAGCTTGTTTCATTTTCTCACAAAGTGCTATATTCCTTCATCTTACAACACTTCACTTGGCAATTTATCCTCAATGTTTTGGTTTAATAATTCAGGTTGGTATATCTTGTATTTCAAAACTATAGTAAAACAGAAGAACCTTTTCCAGATTTTTAAAATCAAACTTAACTACACATATTTTATCTACATGCATTAAATGTAACAAATTTTTGCACTCACACTCTGTAGGACAGCAAAGTATCATTTTAACCATTACTGAAAATGTCTACATCTAAATATTCCAACACTAAGACGTGGAGAGAATTGTCATGCTTCTGTAGTAGCATCTGCAGTGAAACACAGAGCTGAACTGCTTAAGCAAGGGGTCATCACCTACATGCAACTCCTATAATTAATTTTTCCATAAAATTATTTATGGTCAACAAATTATCATATTCTTTTTTTGCATTAAGTTATGAAAAATTAAATTTCAATCTTGGTATGTTTTA
Source organism: Brachypodius melanocephalos (assembly GCA_013398615.1). NCBI lineage: Eukaryota > Metazoa > Chordata > Aves > Passeriformes > Pycnonotidae > Brachypodius > Brachypodius melanocephalos. The sequence continues at coordinate 33,346,019 of VZSR01001685.1, forward strand.
GTTCATTGGCACAGTAAGTTGGATTTAAACTGCATAATTTCTTTTCTTACTTTCCTTCCCTGATCCAGTTTGGTTCTTAGGGATAGCCATCTTAGCACCACCAGTGATAATATTTAATAAACTCATGATAATATTTAATAAATTCGTTTACTGCTGCATGGTCAGAGATATTGAAGTAGTGAGCAGAAGAAAGCCATAAAGCCAAAACACTTCTTATTTCAGAAAAGGGGAAAAGGGGGGAGCTTTATTTCTGAAATATGATGCAAGTTCTGCTAAAGAATTTCAGATGCTCTGAACTAGAAAAAAAACCTTAGAAAATTAGTCTATCCCAGTGAAATTCATTTCACCTTAACAGGCTCAATCTGCAGCATTACTTAAACTCCAATTACAAATCACTGCCATTGTCTTTCTTCTTCCACAGAATGAGGGACTGCTGCTTTAGACATTTCAACAGAAGTTCACCCAGCTTCACCCAGTGATTAACTCCATTTTCTGTTGTGTTCAGGAACTTTTAAGCAAGTACTTGCTTCAAGTTAAATTATGTACTTTGTGAGCATCAACAAGACTAAGGATTTTTCTGCTTTCAGAAGTTCAGTGAATACAGTTTGCTTTATGCACACACAAAAAACTTATATTACATACATGGCTGTATGAATTATGACATCTCAGAAGTCAATTTAATAATATTTAAGGACTTTTAAAATAGGGGGCTGCTTAAAAAAAAAGGCAAGTTCGGTCTTCAGTTTTTATTATATCACTGTAAGCGAGAAGACACAGAAAATATAACCAAAATTAGAGCTGCAGATGCCCTTAGAGAACTACTGAACCTGAAATAATTTCTCAAAAGCATTCCACATGACTTGGATAACTGTCTTCAATGTTCTCTTTCTCATGGGGAAGGAAAAAAAATCCATATATCCTTCTTTAAATTGTAAATGTTGCATTGTCTGTGAAGAATCTATCTTCAATAGGAATTAGATTGAGCCCTTATTAAAAAAAAAGTACAGACTCCAAAATCTGTCAAATGAGATGAAAGCTTGGCAGCTGGCACTCGTTTTTAATGTTTCATGAACCAAAAAGAGGAGTCACTCTAAAGGCAAGCACTGATGGGCAGGGAAAGAAGTTCATCTATGAATCAAGACACCTTTACAAAGTTTGTCTAATTGATTCTTGGAAAAAAAAGTAAAAAGCTTAGAGCAGCATAGTTTTGAGCTTTTAACTGAGAAGGTCTGACATCTTCAAGATAAGATTAAGCCCTAATACTCATCTTGAGCCTACTGTTTTAACAGCCAACCTAGGAAAAAACTGACTTGCATCTTGTTAATTTTTAGCATTAATTGGGTAAAAATACCATTTTCCCTATGCTATAATAGTTGTAAAGGACTAGCTGAATTTTTTTAGCTCTTAAAAATCATTATAGCATTTTTATTCTGTGTCATGTATCTTTCCACTGGTGTGCACATTATGAAGAGTTAATAAATAAACAACTTAACCCCTCCCAAATGAAAACCCTACAAACATTTAGACCGAAAAATGCCAATGGAGAATTTTTTTTGTTTGCAGAGAACAAACAGTTGATATCCTTTTGTTGGATTTTTGTTTTTGCAGATTTCCCGCAGAAAGCTACGAAAAGATGAAGAAGAGGATGAGGAGGAAGATGAAGATGATGAAGAGGAGGATGAGGAGGATGAATTTGATACTACTAAGGAAGTGAGATAGCAAAGCTGTTCTAAGAGGAGGTTTTTTATTAAGGTAGAAAAAAACCCCATTACCTATAGGCTTTTATATGTTGGATCTAAAATTTCACGGGGCTATATATTTAGAATTCCAGAAGCAAGAATCAGCATTGATTCAAGAATGCCAGACAACAAATGACCAGTTTCAAAGAATGGAAAAAAAATCCACTGAAAGTGGACAATTTCAGTAGCTAGAAAACTAAATATTTAAATAGATGCCTGTATTATAGTTGCATAAATGTTATATTGTAATCACATTTGCTTAAACTTACATGATGAACAGTGTCCAAAAACTGCACTAAGCTTTCAAACAGTTAGAAGCATTGTTGTTACTTTGCCAATATATTACCTCTCTAACTGTACACCTCTTGAATTTATTAAGTACTTTAGCTGTAACTGTTATAATTGAGTTCATACATCCTAAACTGCGGTAATTAGGAAACTGTTTACAGCAACAGCCTGTTAAGATTTCATTTTGCTATCTCCCCTGGATGGCAGAAGGCAGGGTGAGGTGTACTTTCTTTCTTATTTTTGTTTTGCTCAGGCTTTCATCAAGTTCAGATGACTTTTGATTCTTTACACATACAGAATGAACAGTCACAAATAAAGACCTGGCTTCAGTGCATCTGTTCAATGCTGCTTTGCTTTTAATAAAAGTGCCTTCATGATAAAACTAGTGGATATTTTATGTAGTTGATGTTTATTATATTAGTTGACATGCTAAACATAGTTCAAATTTCATGTGTTTAGCTACACGGTTCAGTTATTGGTTCCATCAAACACACAAGAAATGACACATTTTGAGTGTAATTTCTTGTCTTGTTTGGAGATAGAGGTTGCATGTGTTCATTTTTTCATAGCATATGATTGTCTGTCAGAAAGCTGCTACCACACTGTTCACCTCCACATTTAGTATCTGCTAAAGAATAAATCTTGAAGAATTTAAATTTGTGACTGGGAAAACAATTTTCAGTCGTAACAAAATCTTCTTTCACAGTCACAGAAATAAACCAGGAAGTGCATTTATAATACTGTTTTGCCCACTGATGCAAAAGCATGCAAGGCATACCTGTTTCAATACGTGAAAAAACAGGTTTTGCCAAAAATTAATGTGATGAAAATAAGTGAAAAGTTCAGAATATAGGAAGGACTCTGTTTTAAACCCAGAAAATCATTTTACACCAGCATTACATACCATTAACATTGAACTACTGCTGGCAAGGAGTAAATACCAATGAGCAAAACTTCTAAAGGTATCTGTGTAATTAATTGCCATGTATTTCAGTAACTAAGGCACTTCAGTACATTGTTGTATCATATCAGAATTCTGGTGATCACCACTTTACCATTTCACACACAATGAAGTTGTCCATCTCCAAAACAGATGGCCAACTTCATAACAATTTCAGGTTTTCATACAATACACAGATATAAATAGCACATATTTGTGTACTATGCCTTGAGAAAGCAATTCTGAAAAAAAGGCAATTTTGTTTACATTAATCACCCTCTAAAAGATTATGTAGTTCACAAGCATAAAATCCATTCTTCCTATGTCACAAAAAAAGTCAACTTCAGGAATCACAGAAAAACTTGCAGAAAGGAAGAACAGGGTTGGACAACTTTGTCCTGCATGGATGATGACTTAACTCTGCAGGTCGTACAGAAATTGTGACCTCAAAACTACAGCTGAAGAGTACTTGATTAAAATACTTCACAGCCAGAATAACAATTTTGGATGTTAGTAAAGAATTAAATATTACCTAAAAATACTTCTGCAAAGAATTTTGTCATGGTATGCGTGCATACTGCAAGACTGACTTGCAGTTATTCCATTCACTCATTTGTATTTTTTATTACTGGCACCTAGATGATTCAGGAATGTATCCATTCTTGCCTGGACTATTTTGCCTCTCTGTTGAACACACTGACACATTCCTTTGCGATTAATGGTGCTCATCACTGTCCTGTTAGACCTTCCCTAAATGCCTCAATCTGCTTTTGTAGGTGATCACTATTTCTAGTTTTTGACAACAGAAACTGTTCTCTTACATCAGAATTTTTGGACAATGGTAACAAAAGCAACTTCAGAGAAGGCATAACTAAGGAGACTTGTCATGTTGTACATCAGCATCACAAACTGTAGCATTTCATTTGTTACTCCTTATTATATGGATGGTACTTAAAAAGGAGGAAGATTATTTCAAGCCATGTAATTATAGACAGTCTGATTTGTCCTTTGTACTGGAAATACAGTGCCTCCAAACCAGTAAACATCTGATGTTATAAAACCTGTTATCAGGAAATGCTGCCATCACATCATGCACCTGTACCATGTATCCAGAATCAGAATATAATGCCCAGGGGCGTTATAGAGGCAGGGGGAACAGAGGCAGACAGACACACACAGAACCAAGACACCAATGAGGTAACAGCTGTAAATTAAGAACCCACTCTCCTATTAGCCTCATTATTTAACTGATGTCCTGGCATCCCTTCCCAAGTTGCCTATGCTTCGGTGCATCTGAACATGCTTTGAGATACAGCTTTTTACAGACCTTGAAAAAATAAAATTTTTTTGGTATATCAATCAAACATTTCAGATTAACCTAAAGTAGTCATAAACTCTAATCTGGCTTTAAATACAAATCTGCCACAGGGCAAACAAGACCATTTTGTAATGCCTTAATTATGACCTCTGCCATTACAAGCTTTATACTTTTTATATGTTCACTAAAGGGGGAAAAAAGTTTACCATCTGAAAAATTAATGGTATCTTTTTAGCAATTACTCTTAAACCTTTTCTGAAAAAAGATAAATTTTTTTTCTAAGATAATCTCACATTTTACTGGCAAAACAACCTACTAAAATCTTACCTTTCCAGCCTCCAAGTCTGAAATCTCTTCTTGTAGAAGTGCTTTAAAATCAACAAATCATTTAAAACTGATTAACTGGAGTAGTTGTAGTCACATTTTCAACACAGCTTAGTAGTAAAGATAGCTTACAAAAATATTGACAATAAATTTTTCAACATGATGGTCAGGGAAGTTTACTTTGAAGATTCTCATGTCTTTATTTTCCCTGCAACATCTTCTCCTTGATCTCTTACAGTAGCAGTTAAATAAAGCACAAACTGTTGGGTTTTAATTCCTTTTAAGTTCAGAGGAGGATTCAAAACTGTATGATTCTAAAGCTAATTCCTACCAGAAAGCAAAAAACAATACAGTAAGGGTTCAGAATTTGAAAACTTGGCCATTACATTTTTTTGCTCAGAGAAATCTACATATACAGACCTTGCGTTATCATTCAAAAAACTTTTTTCTTGGCACTTAAAACACAGAACAAATAATATGCAGAAGAAATAAAGCTACACTAATCTTGTAAATATTACAGAATAAAAAATTCCATTCATTTGCTTTTACCAAACTGTTGTCATGGAAGTTCTACAATCACAATGATGACTTCACGTGAAGTAATTAAGGTTTGACCACCAGTGAGGGGGGGATCATTCACTGGAAAGGCTGCACAGCCAGCTCTGTCCTTAAAGCTATTAAAGATGCAGTGGACAAGGCTTGAGTAGCCCATTCTAGCTAAAAATTGCTTTGAAGAGGGAATTGGAACAGAGACCTCCCTGCTTCATGAATTTAGGAATTCTGGGTATTGAACAAGCAAAAGTTAAAAGTTTTCACTGCCAAGTTGCAACTTTGTTGTCTCAAATTCAAGAGACTGCAACTTAATCCTTTAGTACTACAGATACTACCTTGCACAGTTGCAATGTCAAGGAAAGTCCTCGCCTACACAAAGTTTCCTACTAAGCCTTAATTTTGAAGACACAGCTTTTCCAGACTACCTTTTATTTCTTCCTAAAGTTTAAATATGCTGGTAACAAACCAATGAAAACAACATGTTCTAGATGCTGACATAAGTATTTATTTTATTACGTAAGAAAATAATATAGCTGGTTGTCAGCTTGGTTGCCAGTGACAGAGGTTAGTTAAAACTCATCAGAGATTGACCTGGAATGCATCCAGACATCATTAGCCAATTAGTATTCGTATTATGCAGTATATGAAGATAAATCAAAATCACTGAAGTCAGAATTCTTGATCTAACTCCAACGTTCATTTTCTGCCTCATGGCACTACAGTGAGAAAAAAGCCTAACTGATGAATACTGTCTCTGCAATCTGTAAACCACCCAACCTTTGCTGTGTGAACAAACTACCAGTTCACTCTCCAAACGAAGAGGCCAGCATCATTCTCACCAAGACCTAGTGCTGCTGAGCATAATAGTTGAGACCATTAACTAGACAAGTTTTAAATATAAGACACACATTTAAATGGCAATTTCCTTTTTATTTTAAAAAAGTTGCAAAGCCAGCTAATGAGAACAGGAAGCTCTTAAACAGGAATGCCTGCAAACACATGAAACCGAATAAAACCTGAAAAGTTTGCACAAAAAGAAACAAAATCAGTAATTTTTAAAATTTTACTAAGCTAACCTCAGTAAGAAGTCTCATTTACTAATGCAGGTAGCACTGAAAATCTTCTATTTGAACCGTTTGTGTGGTCAGTCAACCAGCACTTATGTTTTTATTTGATGCAAAGGCATAAGACTGGAATTAATCTTAAAAAAAAAAACAAAAAAAAACAACAACCCAAAGCATTACAACTCCATCCCTTTATACCTTGATGTATGACATTCAATGTCCTACAGGTATTTCAACCAAGAGCTAAACAACTGAACTGGGTATTATTTACAACCGTTGATGGAAACGGTTTTGCATCTTCCAGTAATTAAAAGTTAAAATAACTGTCAATACTGTCAAACCTAGAATAGGTTATTAGAGCATCTTTTCCTCTTTTACAGCAAACTCAACTTAACTTTCCGTGGACCAATGGGCCTATCATTCAGTTCATTAATAGCAGCAACAGCTTCCTCATAGTTTGTCATAGCAACGATGGCATCACCAGAAGGTAATCCTTGTTCATTGTACTGCACAGAAACTGACTCCGGTATCACTCTATAGCCATAGAAAAAATCCAGAATCTCATTAGGAGTAGCTTTAAAAGGTAAATTTTTCAATAGAATAGGAACAACACGTTCAGAACCACCACTGAAATGTGGATTGGGCATAAATCTTCCTTCAGGAAAATTTCCCATTTTATTATTCCCAAACTCCATTCTGCCAAAAGGTTCATTGTCACCACCAAAATCCATGAGGGGTGGTGGACCCCTAAAATCCTTAGGAGGGCACATGAAGTCCTCAGGGGGATGTCTAAATTCAGAATGATGCCTGAAGTTCCCAGGGGGACCAAATGAATGCATGGGTGGCCCTTGTGGTGGCCCAGGTGGTGAACCAACTGGACGGGAAAGGTCGCTTCTGTCATACAGATGTGAATGACCGTGCATTTGATTTGGTGCAGATAATGGTGCAGCTACACCAAACTTCTGCATCTGATCTTGAGATATAAGTCTTATTAGAATTTCTGTTCCCAAAAATGTTTGACGATTCAAATTTTCTGCTTTCATAGCTTGTTCTTCAGATTTAAACTTCACTAGTGCTTCTCCCAGTCCAATTCCTTTCTCATCATAGAGCAAGTAAATATCATCTTCATCAATATCAAATCTCGCAAAGAACTTCTGCACTTCAATTTTTGACACATCAAATGGAAAATTCCTTACATAAACACAAGTCTTAGGGCTGGAATGACTTTCCCGGTAACTTTTTTCTGATATGGCCTGTCCAAGATGATCTCTGTCCAGTGATCTTTTCCTCTCACAAGAGTCAATTATTTTCAACATTGACTTTCTTGAAATTGGAAAAATGTACACAGGACGATTGATAAGAACCTTTCTATGACATTCCAAAGCAGCCTGATACTCTCTCTCACTCCTTAGCACCACAAAGGCATCTCTCGTCCTTTTCTGATGCTTATCTGTTAGAATCTTGATCTGTTTGCTATGTATATCCAGATCAGGAAAAAAATCTATCAAATCTCTCTTCTCCACATTAAAACATAGATTCCTTAAGTGTATGTAATATTCCTGACCGGGAGAGGAACGAGAATGTGTTCTTTGTCTCCTCGGTGATCTTGAACGAGAATGCTTCCTTGAATGCACGTAGCCTGAACTTCTGGGAGAATGGTCTTCACACAAAAAGTGATCCATTTCATCTGGCATGTCTATCGTCCCTCCGCATTCAATCCACCGTTCCTCTGTAGTTGGACTAATTTCTATAAACCTCTGACCCATGTATTGTCGATGACGTTTAAGTCCTTCTAAGGCATCACCAGCTGTAGCACATTTTACCAAGCAATCACCATTGTTTAAACCATTGCGATGCTTTATCAGAATCACTTCATCCACACGTATCCCCAGTAGGAAAGCACGTACTTCAACTTCTGTTGCAGAGTAAGGTATACCACGAAGAAATAAGTAACGATCATCTGGGTTAAACGAGTGAGAATCCTTTCTTAACTGATAGTTTGACTTAGGTATACCCATATCACTGTATCTTGTGCCATTGGTATGGAAACCAGCCTCCAGGCGATTTGGTGGTCCATAACTAGGTTTTCTTATTCCTTTTGGAGAAGCTGTAACTAAATGTGGTATATCTCCAACACTTGATGTACTAGAACCATTAGTACCTGTTCTTCTAGAGCCAGACATACTTTCTCGTCCCCCACGATCATATCGTTTTCGGCTCATTTCTATGGTATTCTGCATCTCTGCCTTGCTGCTGAGAAAGAGCTCTATGCGCGAGTCCTTGATAAACCCTCCCGAACAGCTCATGGCACGCCGTGCATCTTCATCTGTTGCAAATATAATAAAAGCCTCCCCAATCTCTCCTCCAATAATATGCACACCTCCATCAGGAATATTCAATCCCAAGAAGAAACGACGAATATCTGGAGGACCCGCAACAACAGGAAGCCCCTGTAAACGGATGACTACAGCCATGCTGAGCTCAACCCACAGCAAAAATCACCTGCAGACAAAAAGGTACACATGATAGCACGTCTTTAGTACTCAGCTATTATCGTATCTTATCACTTAAGAAGCTAGAGCCTTTTTAATGAATACCCTTGTCTCATCAAGAGAGAAGGTACCAAAAAACCCACAAGTTCACGAGAACAAGATTAAAACACAATTCACTGAATGTTGATTAGTCAGAACAATTAGCTACTCCACCGGCACACGTACACAAATCTATCAATATTCCCGACCCTAAGGGCAACAAAATCCACCTAAGTCACTCCTCACCATCCACAATACCTAAAGAACACCTCCAATCTTTCACGGCATAGTTACTACATGCCAGAGATCTCTGCCCACTCCTAAGAACAAAAAAATCCAGTTTATTTTTGAACAGGACACTAGCTGATAAAAGGAGAAAGGAAAAAGAATAACTATGTCACTGGAATATGAAGTAATTCACAAACAGTGATGACTTTACTGCTTTGACAAGTTGCTCTACCCAGTGATCAGTTCTGTTCAATAATGTATGTTTTCTCAGCATTCAAAAATGTTGTCTCTTTGGCGTAGTCAGAGTATTAACTGCAGCGGCCACAAGCATATCCTAGTTGCCAGCCACAAGTCTGTGAGGAAAAAAGGCTGTGTATGATCCTGTCACAATACTCAGTGAGAAGTGTGAAGCTTTTGGCAGCTTACCTGTTTCTGCTTTGGAGACCTGATAAATTCTGTAAAATCAACTTAACTGTGGAAAGAAAACGAAACATAATTAATGGCTGATACCTGTACTTTGCTTTATACACTGTGCTACACTGCTGCAGCCCATCCATAGCAGTGGCTAATACTAAAGCCAAGCATGTTATGAACCCATGTGAAGAATTCCTTCCATGTTCCAAGATGCCATGCACTGCATCTGTTTCCATTTTGGAAGCAAAAGAAATTCAAAATTTAAGTTGACTTCTGGAAATGATGAAAATACGATGAGATTACTTGGTCATCAATTGTGCCACATTGAACTGTTGCAATAAAACAGTCTGACAGTGTATCAAGGGAACAGTTCTCAAATGAGCTCTTGAAAGGTGCTTAGGTCCATCTCAGGATTGTATGACATGTCCATTCTTCTGAAATCCACCTGGTTTCAAACTTCCCAACAAGAGTATGCTACTCACCAGTCCAGCACTGCACTTAACATACATAGTGAAGACCATCAAATGAAAGAGCAAAAATATCCAACAAGGAAAAACTTCAGGAAGTACCTGAATTTACAAAGCCAACTTCAGTATCTTTCCTATATCCTTAGTCTCTGCCTTTCAAACATAAGAACAAGAAAAGCTTGAATACACTGACTTAACATACCCTGATTCTCAACATCGTCTAACATCACACAATAAATAGCACAATGCTCTCAGAACAAACACAAGCCTCTGCAGCAAACTACTGCATCCCTTTAAAACAAACACAACAGCGCAACACTCCTGAGCATTTGAGAATACTCCTCCTACAGACCTTGCTCTATAAAGCACTAGATCCTGATGACAAGCTATCCATCAATAACCATAACTATCACTCCACCTGAACTTAGCAAAACAAGAGCAAAGCCCAAATTCTGTCACTAATGGACACCATATCACTTCTCCACCAGTACTCTGTAAGCACAACAAACCAAAAACAACTGCCCATTTACAAATTTCACTAAAGACCATCTCTTCTCTGTACGCTTGGGGTGAGTCGACCCCAGCCAGCAGCCAAGCACCCACACAGCCGATTGTTCACTCCTCGTCCCCATCAGCAGGATGGGAAAGAACAAAGTCAAGAACCTTGTGGGTCAAGACAGTTTCTCATCAGTGGAAAAAAACCACAAAACAAAGGAAATCACTCACCACCTCTCACAGGCTGACTAATGTCCAGCCTTCCGCCAAATAACAACTGCCGTGGAAGCCAAGAAAAAGCTCCCCCCAAAAAACCAAAACCATCAAAATATTTCTTCCTCTACCTCGGTTTTTGTTGCCCAGCACGACGTTACATGTCACAGAATATCCCTTTGGTGAGTTTGGGTCAGCTGTCCCAGCCATGTCCCTCCCAGCTTCTCACCTACTCTGAGCACACTCAGTGGAGGAACAGAGTAGGGAAAACAGATAAAGCCTTGATACTGTGCAAGTGCTGTTCAGCCACAGCCAAAACACCGATGTGTTGTCCACATTCTTTTAGTCACAAATCCAAACTGAACTGTATGGGCTGCTATGAAGAACGTTAACTCCATCCCAGCCAGACCCATAACACTTTACAACGTGTCTTCTCAACAGATGCAATGGCAGTGCCAAAAAGCATGGAGAATTCAAGGGCAGAATTTTCACATAGCACCTTCGTGTCTTGAAAAAGCAAATCCGCTGCCCTGCTACTTCATGATGTATTTAATCTGTAGTGCTTCTGGATTCACAACTCCGCTTTCTTATACCAATTTTTAAACATCATTCACAACAGCTCTCCTCCATAATTCTTCGGTGATAAACAGCAAATTCTCCACGATGCACCAGGGATACAATATACAACCTTCAGTGGTGAAAACCAGACACAGTGATTCCAGATCACAATGTGATCTCTAGGAAGTCCATAAACAAATGCAAGTTCAAAAAATAGCTCTTACTGACTGTATAGTAAACAATCACACATAGGCAGAAAGCACAGGCAAGCTATCGAACAACTTTAAGTGCATAACCAAAAGGAGTTGACTTGTCATGAAAAGTAAAAGCAATTCATTAACTGAAAAAGGACTTCAGAGAGCAAGGATTTGGAGAATAAACAAACGACTTCATGCCACAATTTAAAAGCACAGAAGTGTACACATTTTTATGACATTTCATATATGAGCAAAATTGGCAAGAAAACAGTACAATACCTATTCTTCCACAGCTTCGGGATATTCCAAACATTAAAGCCATTAAAATAATCCACAACTTGTAAACACAGTAGGAAACTAAGTCTGCACTAGACTACTATTTTTATCATAACACTGAGAGATTACAGACTACAAGCTAGAAAGAACAACTACTGAAACACTCCGACTACGAAACTGGACCAGTATAGAATAACCAGAGGACGAGGGGAAAGTTTCTTATTCTGTTCCTCAAAATAAACCTTAATAGAGGAAGCAGGCTGCTGCGAATAGCAGTTTTTACAGTGCTAAAGGAAAACGTGAGTGAGCTCTGCAGCTGGGCCCGCTACACGGTCGAATGTAGCACGGAACGGCTTCCGAGCAAGTCGCCCCGCCGTGCCCAGCGCTGCTGGAGGCAGCCGCGGCGGCGCAGGGCACGGAACGGGAGACGGGGACGGGGCGAGGGGAGGCCGCCCCGCGACACATGCCCCACGAAGAAGCCCATCTGCTTCCCGACACCGGGACAGGGCTGACAGAGGAACCGGGAGCGGGGAAGAGGGTGGGAAGCCCAGGGATACGAGGAGGCCGGGGCACACGGAGCTGCTGCGCAGCGGTTCCGCGACGGTCGGGCAACCGAGAACCGGCAAACTCCGCGCCGCCCTCGGCCACACGCCACAGCCCGGGGAGGCGTGCTCTGTCCCTCACGCCATCCATCCACGCACCCACCGGACACGCCGCTCGGACGGGCCCCGCAGCTCCCGGCTCCGCCAAGATGGCGCCGCCTCCACTGCCGCCCCCCTCAACGTTGAGGGGAAGCTGCGCTGCGCGAGCGCTTCCGGCCCGCGAGCGCGAGCCTGCGCGCGCACCTCCGGGCGGGGCGGAAAGCGACGGGGCGCTGTGACCCCGCCCCCTCCGCTGCAGCCGCGCGTGCGCGGCTCGCGCGCCCCATCGGCGCGCGTGCGGGAGCTGCGCCGCAGGCAGTGCGCATGCGCTCTCTGCCCTGGAGGCGGGTCTGCGGTCCCCGTCTAAGTAGATCTGAGGGAGCGGTGAAATAATGGGTCTGTGTGATTATAGATACGCATAGTGCTAGACCTGTACGGTAATATGTCTGTATATAGAGATCGGTCACACAGGGACCGCGCCGCTGCCGCGCTGTGCGCTGTCCTCAGGCTCATTCCCATCGGTGCCGGCGCGTGCCGAGCCTCAGGCGGCGCTCACCGCTGCGTTTCCAATACCTAGATAAGATTTTTAACGCAGCTCGGGGCTGGCTCAAGCCTGGGTTGTGAGAGGAAAGAAAGGCAGGGATGGAGGATTGGAAGAGAAGAAGGAAAGGTTCAAGGTTAAGTGGGAAGGGTAGAGGCAGAGTAGTTTGGTTGTGAAAGCAAGGTATTTTATCCTAATGTTTATCCTACATGCTTTCCCTGTCTTTACGTGTTCTCCCCTGTCTCTCTATGCATATCCAGTACTCTTCTGCTCTGTTTTACGTAGGAAAAAAAGCCCTATACTATTTATGGTAGATTAACCTGGCAGTCTTGCCGACTTTAGGAGCTCTCTCAACACAGACAGAGTCTTGTTTAGAAAAAAGACATTGTTTATTCTGTGCAGGGTACAAGGTATAGGTTTCTACAAATCAAGCACACCGGTAGAAAGTTATATCTTTATGCAGTCGAAATTACATGAACTTGAGCCTGGGGACAGATAATTCGACTTGAAAACATCAACTCAACCTTTTAACAGTTGTGCCAACAAAACTAATCGAGTGAGAAATAAAACGTGCTAATGTCGAAAATCATAATAGGCAATTAGCACGCAGGAGAGGGACAATGAGAAATAACAAAAATGCAGGACACGGTGTCTTGCAAAGTTTTGTTAGTATCTCAGGGAGTGAGAGAAAAGGCAACAGGCAGAAATATGCACAGAAACTTCCACCTGAGCATGAAGAATTTTACTGTGTGGGTGCACTGGAACAGGCTGCCCAGAGGTTGTGGAGTCTCCCTCTGGAGATATTCAAGAACTCTCGAGTCGCAATGCTGTGCCGTGTGCTCTGGGATGACCCTTCTTGATCAGGGAGGTTGGACCAGATGACCCACTGCGGTCCTTTCCAGCCGAACTCGTTCTGTCATTCTGTGGAATGTGAACAAGAGCGTGACAAAGGTGAAAAAGATAAACGGGAGTAACTTTGGCTGAGCATCCATTGTTCTAGGCATTTTGTGTTTTCACCTCGTTACCACTTTCCTTTCTGGGGAGAAATTACAAACACGTGTTATATTTGTATGGTACATTGTGCACCAGTTCTAGAGACCAGGTACCGGAAAGTGCAATCCGGGCCTCGGTGTCCGCTCGTTTCTCGTTCCTGATTTCGCGCAAGACGAAGAAAACTCATTGTAGACCAAACACATGAACTCGGGGTTGTGCCTTTTCCCCCGCCCCGCCCCGCCCCGCCCCGCGAACCCTTCGCGTGCTGCGGCGGGCCCTCGGCTCTCGCCGTACCGCGCGGCTCTGGCCAATCGGCGCGCGCGGGCGGGGCGCGCGGTGGCCATGGCGACGCGGGGCCGTGGGGCAGCTGCTGCCGTGATGCTCGTGGCGCTGTCGGCGGTGCTGCCCCCCGCCCGCGGCTTCTCCGTCCCGCTCCAGCGCCCCGCCGACTGCGGCGCCGACCGCTACTTCGACAGCTCCCGCCTGGCCTGCGCGCCCTGCGGGGCCCACCAGCGGCAGAGCGCCGACGGTGAGCGATGGGGAGGCGGGGCTCCGGCGGCTCCGCGCTGAATCAGCCCCCGGCAGCGGGAGATGCGCAATCGGGGCTCGGGCTGTGGCGATGGAACAGCCGCCTGCGGACAGGGCTGGGAAAGGCGCGAAGGGGCCAGGATCCCGTAAAGACCTAAGAGGCCTCAGCACGGCTGTGATGTATCTGAGATACAGCTCAGAGAAATTACTTTCAGCCTTTTTCTAATTACCTTTATTTCCTCAAGGATTATATTGTATTTGCATTTTTCATATGTAAAACTCCGCAGGACCCTGAAATTATGTTCTAGAACACTTCAATAACTTCAAACTCCTTGTCAAATTTGAACGTCTGAGATAGTAAATGTCTGAGATCCTCAGGCTGTGCCTATGCCAGTCCAAGTCCCACACGAGAATTTGGAGCAGATACAGCACAGCCTGACAGTACTAAATGGAAAGGACAGATAGTTGGCTGCTTTCCTTAGAGCATAAGGAGGTACTAAAGGGTTAATCTTTTATAAATACACAGTCCAACGAGACTGGGAGTTCCCTGCTGTGTGTACAAATTTGAGACTAAGCCCCAACAACATCTCTCTTCAGTCAGAAGCAGTGATGTGGAGGGCTGTGTTCACAGCTGCTGCCTGAAAGCTGCTCGCCTTCTCCAGCACCACCGTGGTGCCATAAAGACTAATCCCATAGTTCACTTACTGGGAAAAAATACACTATTTGTTTTCAGATCCCTTGATAACATGGGTATCTAGATCCATAACTCCCTTTTAGGATGAATCTTCCTCTAAATAAATTCCTCAAGGAATTTCCTCAAGGAGAGGAAAATTCCAAGGGGAGGCCAAAGGTTTATTTTTTCCTGCAGATCTGACTGCAGCAGTGTAGGTAGGCGCCACTAGGTGCTGTTTCCGTCTTGACTGAATTCCACTTGTGGTTGCCCATAAACTCCCTGGCTAGCTCATCAGTTTGGATTCTGCTTTCAGGTGACATGCCTAAAAATCCAGGTATTGTCACTCTGAGTGTCACAACTCAAACTTTTCACTGATGTAATCCAATTGGGCTTTTGCTTTAGAATTAAGTAGAAATGGTTGATCACTTTGACAAATGTTTCTGTACAGCTGGTCTCGTTAGCATGTATTTTAAGGTTAAAAAACTTTACAGAATTTGACATTATTTTTGCCTGCACAGTTCAATAAGCTTAAACAATAAAAACACAAGTTTATTAGTACATAGAATCAATTTTGGTTTGTGGTATTTGTTTAAAAGTACAGAGAGAAGTTCTTGACACTGAGTTAGGAAAAAATTCTTTTAAAAATGTTGTTGAGCAGATGAGCATTATACTGTGCTATGAATACAGTGTTTAATTTCATATAAAATGTTAAGTATGTTCTGTTCACTCACTGAAAACCGATCAATATAAACCTTGATCCCCATGCACAATTTTAAAAGCCTTGAGTTTAAAACAGCTTCCACACTACAGTTATATTTTGAAAAACTTTTTCATAGGAATACATTTTGGTTTTAGGACTGACTTCAAATTGAAAAATAAAACCTGTATACAAACATATAATGCTGGTGTTGTAGGGAGGAAAAGCTGTGGCAAGATTTAAATGAAAAGATTTTATCTATTACAGACCAACTAGTAAAATTTGGTTTAATTAAAAAACTCACAAAATACAAGCTCTGGATCCCTGTTCCACCCTGGTAGATCAGTCAGCACTGTAACATTCTGCTAAAACATCTGTGTGCAAACTGTAACATGGGCATTTTTTAAAAAGCAAGATGATTTCCATTCACATTTCAAACAAGTGTTTTATGTGTCTATCTAATAATCCATCTTGATCTCTTGAGAACAATAGTAGTTGTTCTTAGTATTCTGTTGCAACCAGTCAGTCTTATATAGAATAAAAATGCACTTGTTTTCTTTTCTTCAGGTAGTTCCTGCATATGTGAGCCAGGATATAGGATGGTATCTAGTGGTGGGTTCACTGTTACTTGTGAAAAGTGCCCAGAAAATAGAGTAAGTATTGAATGTTTCATATTTGCCACAATGGTAAAATACTAATCATAACTATTATGGGGTTTTAAATTTTTAATTTTATCCTGACTGTAAATCATTTTTCATTAATTTAAAATATTTTTGTGAAATAATCTTTGATTGGGGATTTTTTAGGACCATGCTTATATGTAGTACTCTTTTTCGATTTAGAATTGTCTGTTTCTATTATTTTGCAGGGTTTTTTTCATTACGAATTTGACCCCATGGACAAAATAAGAATTTTTAATTGTTTAAGTTCCTTCCACTACTTTTCTTCTCTGCTTTGTCCTTGCCCAGAGAGCACAACTCTGTACAATGTTAAAGATGCTTTTCAGGTCATAGGTATTTTAACTGATTATTTATGTAAATACTATTATTGTAATATTTAGGCTGTATCTTCATAATCTGTAATATTTCATCTTCTTACTTCAAAATGAGCTGCTCCTACTATGTTACTTTAATTGTAATTATAGTTTGATCAGTTCTTCTGTCCTTCCTTGACAAAATTAAGCTATAATGTCATAATCTCAGCACTGGTCCAGAAACACCATGCTTAACCGGATTTTTCCCCTACAGTAAGCAAAGAAATGTATTTTTCCCACAAATCAACCTTTGAGGTTGAAGCCTTCCTGAATACTTCTTTCCCTTCAATAACCATAGAGGAACTCTCAGAAGAGCAGCTTACTTGCCCGAGTTAGGTGTTCAATGGCTAATGGGCTATGTAGGTAATTTCCCTTTTCTTTCCATCTTCTTGCTGGAAAAGACAAAGACTTTGGCACATATCCTTTCGTGTTGTGATCTTTTGCTGTTTCTTCCTCTTTCCTGCAGTGGTGACATTTGCCTTGGATCTACTGCCAAGGCTTTTGCAAACATAAAATGATTATAGTGGAGAGGGGAGTAACATCAGTAGCACTTGAGGAGAAGCAGTTATCTTCATTTTCCTCAGTGGTTTTTCTCTGTAGTGCAGTTACTTCATATTATAAAGTAAATGTGGATGTGAACTGTCTGGATAGGACAAAATTGCGAACAATTACAGAAACTGCTTCACTTAGAACTCCTGCATTTCCATTACTTCTATACATTTATATGCAATTGCAATATGCAATTTATATGCAAATTGTCTATGTATGCATTATTATATTTATTCAATGTATCTCTTTTTAAACATTCTACTTTTAATTTTCCCTGAAGGATGTAAGCTAACAGGTTTGTAAGAGCTTAACTTTTTGTGTGTGTCTGCTAGAATTTACTTTTGCCAAATTGTTTAGCCTTTTTTTTATCTTTAGAAGCTTCACGAATGTTATTGATGTTTTGTCTGAACATATTTTCTAGTAACTAATGGCTGAATAAGGCATCCTTCACAGATACTGTGTGATCTCTATATTTTTGAAAATTCTAATAGTTTCATGTTTTATTTTAGAGTGGAGTTACTCAAGATGGATGGAATTGTATTACTTGCCCCAAAGGCCTGACTTCAAAAGGAAATTGTAAATGCCCCAATAACGAAATACTAGGTAAAAAATATATGCCAATTATGAGATGATAGCACTTGTTTTAGATATTTGAGTTTACTAAGATATGCTCTTCTGCTAAATAAGAAAGAATATTTTACATTTGTTTTCATTTCTAATGTAAGAATTCAACATTGCTCTTGATCTTAATCATCATTTCTGAAAGACAACGGATAAATCTGTACCATTGCAATAAAAAACTATTATGCAAACATTCCATAAATGAATACTGGTGTATCACTTCCTTCAAGCTCTTTGACAATGGAATTGAAGTTCCATTGTCATTAAAGTTGGAATAAAAACAATGTCAATGTAGATTATAAAAGCACTACAGTGTTTTGAAATATAAAGAACAGTAAAGGAATTATACCTACATGAGCAGGTGGAAGAGAACAGACTGCAAGCTTACATAATGCAAGCAAATGGCTATGCATTAGTGTCAGTGGATTTCATGCCTCTCTGAGACACCTGTACATGTGACTTTCTGAGATGTGCTTCCCTATACCTGTGCTTCTCTATATCTGTGCTTCTTCCTTGATGCTCTCTAGTAGCTGCAGGTGTTTTTCAGTAGACAGAAAAATAATGTTAAATTTAGTGTTTGTGTTAAATGGATTTTTGCTTATTTTGCATAGTAGAAACGTAAGAGTAAAGTACAGGTTTTTCATCAGTGGTGTAAAACATAAAAGCTCTTGTGACCTCTAGTCTTCTTATTTTCAAAGACATGGAATGCCTGTAATTCTCTGAATAATTATTACAAATGTACACTTTGGTTACATTTCCAACAAAGTATATTGGAGAATTACTGTTTTCCAGATCAGTAATTTTAAATTTTCCCAGGAATCTGGAAAATACTGAATACCAGTCTTCTACCTTAAACTTTATGAGAGCTACAAAATACATTCTGGACCTTTATGATAAAATATTGAGAGCAAAGCTGATTCCATAATTTGACGTGCAGGTACATTAGTACTGTATTTTTTTGATTCTCTTTGGTTTGGATTTTTTTTTAATGATTAGATTTGAGATCTTTTGCCAGATTATATAGTTGGTGGAAGATGCAGTTTTGAAACTTGAAAATTGTGACATTTCCATGAATCATTTCAGATGAAATGTAATTTTCTTTTTGCCAGTAATTTGAAAACTTCTTGTTTTGAACTTTTGCTTTGCATTGAGGCCTTTTTTTGAAATCTTATCCAGAATAAGTGAGGAACAACCAAACCAGACATGGAATGTTGCGTTTCTCATTTGAAACTAAACTGCATGTGCACATACACATGTACATGAATGTGCATTTATAGTGGATATTTGCATGTTGTGCTCTTGATTTTTTGAAAATAAACTCTTTGAATTTATTTTAGATGTGCGCAGACACTGAATTTTCTCACACTTACCTTAACCTGTGTGACACTTTGCATCAGGCAGTTTCACCACAGTTGCTTTTCTTTTCTGCTTAGTGGAAAGAAGCATAGATGGCGTTTTGCTTAATGAAGCATTGTGCGTACCTTGTAATGGAAGTGAGCAGTCATTCTCTGCCTCAGATGTATCAGGAAGCAGGTGGGTGCTCTTTGCCTTTTGTGTTGACAAATTTGAACGTGTCATGCTAGTTTAAATGGAATATTCCTGAGGAACAGACTGTATCTTTGGGATGACAGTTTTGAAGGTAGGGAATTGGAAATCCTGTATCAAACCCACTGTGTTTTATGCTCACTGAAGTCCTTATATGGCCAGCAGCTTGGTTTTTTTGTCTTGATATAGTGTGACTAAAAAGCAGACTTTGGAAGAGAAACAGAATTCTTACCCTGATAATTAATTATTTGATTTATTTTCTATTTCACTGATAGTAGAAACAAATCAGTAATAACTTTTGAATTCCAGTTTGAACTAGTGAAGTTGCTGATGCTGTTCCCAGGCATGCTATGTAATCAGCTTTCACAGAGAGCTGAATGTCATACTTAACTACATTTTAAGTAAACTGCATTCTTCATGTTTGTGATCCATAGGTGTGTAAGATGTGAAAAGACATTCATCCAAGTAAGCAAGTCTTGTGACTGCAACAGCCCAAACATTCTAGTAAGTAGAAGAATGATTATTGTACTGAAGTTCAGAAAAAAAAATTAACAAGTGTATATCAATATTTTTTTTATTCTTCTATTTCTTTCAGACTGGGGGGTTGTGTTTCTCGGCTCATGAAGGTTTACCCCCAAAGGGAGTTGCAGCTGTTCGTTTTGCACAGCTGGTAAGTGTATTTACTCTAAAATACTTTTAAGCTGTCTCATTACTTACTTTCAGTTAGTATTTCTAATTTCCCTTCTTGAAAAACAAGGGTGGTACTTTTTTGTCTGATCCCAGTGATTGTAAGGTCATTTGCATCAAGATAGAGTGTAGGTATGGACACCAAGCAAGCATTGTTCTAATGGAGTAAGCTTTTAAAAATTCATGCCCTCTTGGAAACTGAAAAAGGGAAGTAATTTACATGACTTTAGTATCAAAACAAATAGCATGTGGCCTGTTGTATTAATTGTGATACTCTTGTATCACAAAAACATGTTGAAGAGTCCATGAGTGCCTCTGGACTTTTTTACCATATGAAATTTGTATTTGTGTAAAACATTTGAAAAAAGATAAGGCTTGAGTTTACTACTTGATCTTAGAGCTTATGGGCACCTATAAAGTTTGAGATTGTGTCTGAAATTGCTGAACTCCTTGAATTGGCTAATGAATGAAAGTATGTTCTATTGAGAAGATTGAAGGGGTTTTCATTGTTTTATCTAATGAACTTTCATTAACTGTGAAATCTGCTCAAAGTCAGGACCATTTTCCAAGTAGTTCTGGATTCAGGATGCTATCGGGCTAAGAAATGTATTTTGCTCTTAAATGAATTGATGTTAAAAGCTACCACTTGAAAGAGAGTACAAAGTAGTCTTCAGTTTTTCTGATACCAAACATTGGTTTGCTCCCTGAAAACGCCATCTTCTAAGTAATATTTTATTGAAAATATATCTTTTCGGTTGCTTGCAGTATGTATGAATGCTATGTGTAGTTCAAATGTGCATATTTATAAAAGGGAGGTTGTGAAGTAATTAATTTGACAAATTTGGTCCTGAGTTAGATTTTCCATCAAGTCAACATCTTACCCTTGAAATTGTTAGTACTTCCCTTGTGTGGTGAAGAAAACTTCTGCATCCAGAATTCGTATTCAAAGCTTAAGTATTTTAGCTCTTGTCCTGTATACTTTGTCTAGTTCAGTGAAGTGAAAGAAATTATTGCATTATGGTTGTGTTTTGAACTGGTATTGTTAGACTGAGATACTTACAAAGGACAGAAAGCTCTTAGAAAAAAATAAGTAGCATCTTCTAGCTGACATAGTTTTCCAGACTGTTACATTATGGATGAATTGTTGTGAACAAAGACAGTGAAAAAGTTCCTTATTTACAGGGTATAACACTGACATCAGCATGGTTTCTGAAAAACCTGCAGTCCTCAGCCTTTGCCTGTTGGGTGAGTTTCAACAATGTTTGCAGTTTGCTTTTTTATACAGAACAGTACTCTATAAAAGCATGTCACTTTTATTTTTTGAAGTTACCTTGCTTATTTTTAAAGAATTTTATTTTGAGATGAGAATAGAAAAGAAATAATTATATATACAGAATGTTCAGAAATACTGAGGGCTAGTCAATGTTAATGTAAGTCTACAGCATTGGAATTGTCAAAAGATAAATGGTGTTAAAGAAAAAAATCCTTCACTATTCAGTAAGTAGTATGTGACCTACTATCCATATATTTTGATATAAATGAGCATATCCAGTAAGGAATCACTCAGAAAATTAACTTCTTACATATCCAGTATTTACTGGCACCTGCTCTTTAACTTTTAGTTGATTTTCAGTTATTCATAACCATGGAACCACCCTTTTTAGCTTTGTTTTGCTTTCTGTATGGAAGTGTTATTTACCATTATGTTGCTCTGGGTGAACCATGGGTGAAAGGAGTGGTGGCAGCAACAGAATCACAGACACTTGTGAAGGGCATGTGCCTCTGCCTCCGTTTTACCAACTCTGTTATTACACATTCTCATTTTCCTTCTGTATTGCTCTCCTGAAGATCAGATTTTAATTTCTCAGGTTCTGCTTTTTGTCCCTGTCTGTCACAACCCAAAGGGTTACCTGGTCTAGAAGTCTCTAAAGATCACAATATGGATTTGCAGGATTCTGTAATACATGAGCACATGGAGTCATTATTTCCTACGTTTTTTATTGGAGTTTACTGCAAATTATTACTGGTAAAGTGAGTATAGTTATGATTAGTAAAGCAAGTGTGTATGTGTACTCCAATGGTAGCAGCAGTCAATAGTAGCAGCAGGCATACATTTCAATATTAAAAGTTGCCACAAAATGATCACTAGGAAAGCAGCAAATGCACTTATGATGAATTACCCATATGTGTGTGTATTATTCCAACGAGTACAGTACAGTACTCCAGAAACCACTCCCAGGAGTGGGGCCTCAAAACTGATGACAGATGAAGTTTCACTTCAGAGTTGATCAACATTGCAGAATCTGGAGGCAGTCAAGCATCCCTAGCCACAGTCTGGTAACTTACCTAGGAGAGCTCATAGAAAAGTTTGTGTAGGGGACCTTCTCTACGTGTAGAGATTGAGAAACGAGAGGCGGGGAGAGATTCACTCTCCATTTTGGATAAAAAGTAATTTTTATATCAGAGAGACATAAGGTGGCCTAGGGCAGCACCACCTGGAGCAGCCAATAGATGAACATTTTATATCTCCAGCTAGTTTTTGGGGATTTTCCAGACTTTTTCTACTCTTTCATGTACAACCATCAATAGCAGTTGCCTATTCCTACTCTTCTGGAATGTTTTCCCTCTTCTAAACCTTTTCAGATGATAGGCTACTGTTACAATTCCTTGGGTTTGTGCTTGTTGATGGTATCTCAAGAGGTGTCTGAAGTTCAGGTACCCAGCTGCACTTTCCAAGGATGTTTCAGACTCCCAGGCCATGTTCCCAGGCTGGCAGGTGTTCTCTCAGTCAGTGTTTCAGCAGACTTACATTCAGAATTTTCCCAGGTCACCTTTGCTCCTATCACCATGTCATATACACAGCTCTGAGATATATTCTTCCACTGGTCCCATTCTTTATCACTGACAGCAGTTTATCCTGTTTGCCTGCCTCACCCTGTTCAACCATTCAGAGGTGCTGCCTGAATGTGATGAGCAGCTGCTGGTCTGACCCACACATATGGGGGTAAGGAGCTGGCAAATTAACACCAGTGCAGTGACCCCTGCACACAGATGCTAGGTGTCACCTCTGCATCTCACTTGGCACTGGTGTGTTTACCAAAATTGAACAAGGTATATAAAACTAAAGAGAAAATACTTACACTACATGCATCTGTAGTTGTCAGTCTGAGGTCTTTGGAGGAGTCGTCTTTGCCATACAGGCTAAGTAATATTAAACATTTTGATTCTTACTTTGTTTTCTTAGTGCAAATTTTGATTTCTGTCACTTTTTACCATCCAGTGGATGCAACTAAAATAAACTGAAAAAGTGAGAGTATTGATTTCGTGCTGCCATCTGCAGATCTATAAAAATATGATACCTGAATACCTGGGAGAAAATAGTAGATGTTGACAAAATGAAATTAGTTTCAAGTGAAAACAAAGGTTTAGGAGTGGCTTCTTAAAAATAACATTAATTTTTTGACTGCCTAACAAAAGGGAGGGGTAGTTTAATACTTTTTTTCTGTGTTCTTGTGTTTCTCCACTGCAGTTGTACTCTAATCTAACAGCATGCCAAGCTCTTGGAAATATGTGTGTGATGAATATGAACTCACTGAGTTCTTCAAGTGCTGATGCCTGTGGTTCGTTTCAGTATATTTTTGTCAGTACCGCACGGGTAGGTGTCGTTCATTCAATACCCTACTGGTAAGTTGCCTTTTCCATAACTTTTGGTCTTTAAAAGCTTTTTATGGAAATTATTATTCTAAATGTTCTTTGATGAAAATATTATGTTTTTTTAGAGAAAACACTGTCATTCTTTTCAGGAGGCATAATCTTCCATGGCTGTATTATGGTGACCAACCAGGATTAGCATCCCAAGTGCTTGAGAAAAATCATTTTCCTACAACTTTCACTTTTAAGGGAACAGATAAGGTAGGTGTTGGGTAGTAGACATAGGGAAGCATACATTAGGAAGAGGACATAATCACATAAAAAGGTCTAGATTTATTGTAGATGTGACTCTCTAAAGGTAAATTTTAGGCAGTTAGTGCAACAAAACTCAGCATGAGATCTTATGGAAGAGGAAGGTGATATTTATGTAAATTATGTCTAGTCACTTCCTTTGCTTACACTCTCATACCCACATTCTTGTAAGGCCAAGCCTGGGTGGTCTGGCCAGGGCATAAGGAACAAAGGATGCCAGCTTTTAAGTGTTCGTTGTGTCCCCAAGGATCTGGATTGGCAGTGGTAAACTAGTAATTAGACAAACCTTTTAGACACCTTAGGAGTTGTTTTGCAACTGTTTTTTGCTTCAGTCTTGTTTAAGTCCATCTTCATAGATCTGAGCCAAAGTTGGTCTTTGTATTTTTTGCCTGTTTAAAATATGTACATCCTTTTGTCAGATTTCATGGTGAACTAATGTGCACCAAAGTGCAGGGTCTTTTGCTGACAAGTTGTCTGTGCCAGGTTGTATCATAACCCATTTATCAGCTCTGTAGCTGGGAACAGTGTTCTTCATCACTGTTACGTGGTGTTTAATGCTTTCTGTTGCTTACACACACATTTCTCCCCCTACTCGATTTATTTGTAATATTTCTGTTACAAATCTCTACACACTGATTGTATCAGAGATGAATTCATTGTATTACTCCAGCCTTTTCTTCTTACTGCAGTGAATTAGGGGGGAAAAAAGAGGTGAGAAAAAGAATTTTAATTTTAACAAAGCCAGATATCCATCTCTGGGAGGGATGGACTGCTTAAGTAGTTTATTAATTGACACATTTTTATGAAGAAATAAGGTAGTAAATCACATCAAAGTAAAGTGATTTATTTTTCCAAATTTATTGTAAAAATAGAATAACTGGAATAGTTTTATTTAAGTTCAGCTAATCACAGAAAATGGTGATAACCTGTTTGTCAGTTATATTTCCAAATTTATCTAGAGTTTTCCTATTGATTCAAAATAAAAGAATAGCCTTTTTCAACCATATTCTACGAGGCTATGTTTTAAGTTAAACAGTGTTTCAATTTGGCAGTTGTTTTAATAATTAAAATACTTGTTATTCCTCCTAGCACTGAAGGTTCTGGAATCTGCCTAGATTCCAGCATAGTATACGTTAGAAATCTGCATAGCTTTCTGATTAGTTTAGGGCATGTCTACATGTGTAGAAGTTCCTTTGGAATTTTTTTCCATGTCACTAGTGAAGAAGTGAAGCTGTAGAAGAATGGTATGTTTTTTTAAAAAAGTAAACTACCAAACCCAAGATTAAAAACAAAACCAAAAGGGCAAAAAAAATGAAGGATTGTGCTGAAAGTTTTAGGAAACATGAGACAATTAGAGAGCAGTCTCTAAAATATGAATGTTCACATCAGGGCAGTATCATTGGTCTTTATCTTTTTTTCATCAACAGGATGTAAACCTGAAATTTATTGCCGCCTCATTTGATGCAGCAGGAAACTTTCTTAAGTGGCAAAGTTTGGAAGGAGGTATCTTACAGGTATGTTTGATTTTAGTTATCTTTTCTTGATAACACAATGTTCTGAGTGCCTTTAGCCAAATTAAGACAAAAGCCAAGAGTTTAGTTATTACACTAATGACAGTCCATAACTGTAGAGCTAGATTAGGGAAAATAGCCCTTTATTCTTGCTCACAGTGATCTCTACAAAATCAGAAGTATAAATTCTTCAACACTGCCTTCATCCTTTGGACCAGTATAAATCTGGCATATTGGAAAGCTCTGAAAAATAGTGTTAGTCATTTAGAACCAACTATCTCGGTCTTCTATTCAGCATAGTTGCTCATGTGTGTAGTTTCTTATTAAACCTCTTTTTCTTGTTGAAAAAAGTGTATTCTTCAGCTCTTTGTACTATTGTGTTTATAGATGATGCTATGAGTATGTCCCTATTAGATGCTATTTACACACATCATGGGGGTGACAGTCAAATCAGTGGTTATGTCGCTGTCAAGGGAGGTAGGAAAGTTGATCTACAGAATTTCCTTAGCATTGCCTTGGGATTTTTTTGCATGCTTATTTCTTTTGGTTTTAAATAAAAAATGTACACTATGACTAGCATGTGCCTTTTTCATAGGAGAAAGTTATAAACAGGTGGTGAGAGACTTTACATAGAACGGGGGAATACTGGCTGGAAGTACCCCTGGACACTACACCCTCAGATTTCAGGAACACAAATGTTGTACTTCAGCAGTCCCACGCTGCGTAGTTAGGCTGTGAAAAATGCAAGTAAGCAGCAATTAGAAAGTGCAGTAGTAATTAGTCTATCAGAGAGAACAACTGGCAGCTGCAGCATGTTACAGAATAGAATTTGTTTAGCAGTCCAGTGGTGATCTAGGCACTCTCAGTATTTCCCTAGGCAGACAACAACAGGAACACTAGCAAGAACAACTGGGAATTCCTGGTTCCTTTTCTGTTGGAGCACGTCACTTCCAACATTTCAGTGTCTACAGAAGAGCAGCTGACATTCAGGATTTATTTTGTTATTGCCTTAGGATAAGCCATCTTGTGTCTGTGTCTCCAGTTTTAAGGAAAACTAATGTTTAAGAGAACAGATTACTAAGACAGTTCCTATGCATAGAAAATTATATATTCTGACATACAAATTTAGGTTTATTGGGGCACATTGATTTTCTAGGGCAAAGCTTTTAACAGCTATCAAGAACCAATGGGAAAGGAATAGCTTTTCCGTTCACAGCCTTCTTTAATGCAATAGATTGTGTATGGTGATAAGACATCACAGTGCTAAAGTGGTCTTAATGCATAATTGTAGCAATTCCCAGAATCTCAGCTTCATGCTAATAGAATTGTGTTTTATGTAAATTTAAACTTGATTCTCATTTTGGGAAAATGGCTCTGCCCTCCACTAAATGCTATACTCATTTAGTTAGACTTTGGACCATTTTTTTCTGGATTCAGCTGAATATGCTGTTCATTGCTGAAAATGTAAGTGTTGTGTTACAAAAGAAAAAAAAAATCTGTTACTTGGTATAACTTTGATTCTCTGAGAATGCTAGCTTAAGAGAAGCAGGGCTGTATGAATGTGGACTTCTTTTCTTAGGGGATTTATTTAGCAGAAGCCTGTGATTGA
The DNA here is from genome assembly GCA_013398615.1 of Brachypodius melanocephalos. NCBI lineage: Eukaryota > Metazoa > Chordata > Aves > Passeriformes > Pycnonotidae > Brachypodius > Brachypodius melanocephalos. The sequence continues at coordinate 33,373,214 of VZSR01001685.1, forward strand.
GCTTGAGGCAGCACAGTGCACTGAACAGTCAGTCCACAGAAAGATTATTCTTGCCTATTTGGATGCTGTTGTCCACAGATTTCAGTGATGGAACTGAAAAATACTATGCAAGTATGAATAAGCTAAACCAGCATTTTAAGAACATCATCATGAAATAAGAATTGTCTGTACTCCAAAATAAATCCTCCTCTTATTAAAAAATAAGAGCTTGACAAAATACCTTTTGTGAGAACTGAATACGTAAGTGCTTGTAAATATTTTTCACATGAGAAGACAATACCTTTGAATTAACCTAATTATAACTATGTTTTATTCAGCTTTGTCCTGATACCCAAACTAAATTGAATGCAGCTTATGTTTTTGGAACAACATACCAACAAAGTGTAAGTATGATATAAAATGCTATTTTGAATTTTGAATTAAGCTGTGTTATATGTCATTAGTTATTCAATGAGTATTGCAGCACATTTGGAGTTTAGGCATAAGCTGCAACATGGAGTTCTTTCTTGGGAAATGGAGTGAAATAAATTTTTGAAATTGGGGTTTTTGAAATTATTTAGCTACATCACAAAACTTGTTTACTACATAGCATAATCACAAACCGGCATTTATATTTGTGAGGTTGCTGACTTAGCAGTGGAAGAACACAGTGTCTGAATTATGACAGCCATATGCTTTGTATCATAACTCCTAATTTTCCTACCACCATCTTTGGCCAGTTTTCATATGGAAAGAAGGCAAATCCAGTCATGCCATGCCTGAATATTGTTCCCATATACTCTTTATTGTATGCCCTGATTTTAGTGAATTCAGTAAAGAGATTGAAAACATATTTTAATTGAACAGAAGACTCACCAGAAGAGATTCTTTAGCTGTCTTAACTATGAAAAAAGTCTTGGGGTTTTCACACTTTACTAAACACCAGGAAAGGAAGAGGGAATAGAACACTAAATTCTGTCAGCCGCAGAAATGGTTTTGCCAGTGAAAAAGCTTCATTAATTTTTGTCACTTAATTTGTTAAATGGCATGGTGGTAGTCTCTTTGGCAAGGTAGTGGAGAAAGAAACATCTTTATAAAACTATATATATGTGCACAGCATCTCATACCTATATATTACTTATTAACTCATCTAACATTGAAAACTGTTTCCCACATTATGTGTTGAAGTGTAAAAATACAAAACCCTGGCTTCTATTTAGATGGTATGAAAGTCTTGGAAGGTAATAGCTGTCAAAGCTTAGTCTGGGAAATTTAAAGTGTTTACCAAAAAACATTGACAAATCTTTGTTAAATATTTTTACTCTTCCATATTGTTTAATGTTGTTTAATCCATATTTCAGACAGAATGAAAACATGTTCTGTTTAGGATCATTGAACTAGTTGAGTATGGGACTTTTTTCTTTTTAAAATCTTTTTGATATTGAGCCGGTATTACTTGTTGTTAAGTATTAATAACAGTTAATATTGTTGGGCTCCCCAAGTGCTCAGACTTGGGGAACAGTGGCTGGAAAGCTGCCCAGGAGTAGAAGACCTGTGGTTTCTGGTTGATAGCTGCTCCAACGTGAGCCAGCAGTGTGCCCAGGAGGCCAAGAAGGCCAATGGCATCCTGGCCTGTACCAGGAACTGTGCAGCCAGCAGGACCAGGGCAGGCATTGTCCCCTGTACTCGTCACTGGTGAGGCCACACCTCGAGTGCTGTGTCCAATTTTGGGCTTCTCACTTAAAAAGGACATTGAGGTGCTGGAGCATGTCCAGAGAAGGGCAACAGAGATGGTGAAGGGTCTGGAGCACAAGTCCTGTGAGGAACAGCTGAGGAGCTGAGAGTGTTTAGCCTGGAGAGAAGGAGGCTCATGCAGGACCTTGATGATTCTGTGATTCTCTCTTTTGTGAGGACGTGGGACAGATTCCGCAGTAATTTTGTAGGGAAGGAATCCACAGCTTGACAAAATAACTAAATTGTTAAAACAATCTTTTTATTTTCACTTTTTTTCTTGTAGTGCAAAATTTCAGTTTCTAAGATTTTATCGGATTTTGCTAATCCAGTCTTTTATGACCTGTTCCTTGAATATAATGGTGGCAATGGACAGCAACATCTTTGGGCTGTGCCAGTTTTAAATTTGAATCTTCAATACAATGAAAAGTTTGTTAATCAAGGTAAGATGGTGATAGTAACATCTCTATAAATTTTTAAACAAACTGAAAACTTCAAATAGAAATAATCTATATTAATTACTGTTACTGTGTTGTGATTAAAGATACCACAGCACACCATTACTTGTTTCCATTTTAAAAATTTGGTATTTGTGGGCAAGTTCTGATAGTTTAAGTGCAAGCTTTGGTTGCATACACCATTCCAGTCAGTAATATGCACAAATAAAATAATCTCATTTATATATTTGTATCAGTTGAAAATAAACAATTTTATATCCTCAGTAGTTACTACGTTTTACACAATTACGTGTGGTTTTTCTAATACATTTCATTCTTTTTGTGTGTTGAATAATGCTTGTGTGAAACACTCATGTTTTTTCCTAGGCAGTAATATGAACAACTGGCTTTTGACTCGTCGATTTTTTTTGGTGGATGCACTTAGTGGAAAAGAGAATGACTTGGGAAAACCACCAAGGGTGATTCGGATTGCTAGCAAAATAACAATAAGGTGATTAACTCATATGATACATAGCACATAGGAAATAAAGCCAGTGTTGTACAGTCTGCATTTTATTGTCCTAAAGTTGTTCTGTTATGTATTTTCTAATATGTCTAATATGTAATATGCTTTTTCCATTGCATATTTGGAAATGGCAATGATTTCCATAGGTTGTTCTGGTGAATGAAAGAAAACAACATTGACTTGTGGGAGTTAAAATCACCATGATTCCCTTCCAGGTACAAGGATCAGACCATGTTTGCATAATGCAAGTTAGCAGGTATTATTCAGTCACCTCTTAAAAGCAGGTGTTGTCTGAAGAGACCTAAAAGCTGCTCTGTTTAATTCTTTTCTAACATGTGTGTTGCTGACTATAGAAGGATCTTATTTCATACTCCATATTCTTTTTTACAGTATTTTTACAATCCATTGCCTATTCTGTTATACAATCCAGAATAGGCTTGTAGTCATTTAACTAAAATTGTGAGACTACCTGTGAGGGTCATAACTGATTGCTCATCTCAGCTGGAATATATTTTGGAAGAAATTTTTTTCTCCTTCTTTATGTGATGTCCTCCTGTAATATGCAGACAAATAAAGATTGATTCAGGTATTTTCTTACAAGTAAACAATACTTCCCATAATTTGTTTTTATATATTTCTGTACCTACCTTTGTGCACTCCAGTTGCTTTGCAAATGTGAAGTGCCATGTCATTGGGTTAGAAATTCCCCATTTTGTTTATCAAGTTGTTCTGTTCATTTAGTATTTTCTTATAAGTACAAGTTTCAATGATTGCTTTCCAAGGACTGTTTAAGAACAAGAACTCATCCTTTTTTTTTTTTTTTAAATTAAAAATCATACCCTCTATTTCTGCAGTATTCGTCTGGTATCCCATACACAGCGAGGAACTATCTACCCTCCTCTGATTACTGTTGCTTACACAGATGTACTTATCCAAAACCCTGAAACCCAGAGTGTGATGGTGAGATCTGTGTGCTACCTTAATTATACTTTTAATTCTGTTGGAATTCCGGGTTTTGGTAGTGGGTTATAAAAATCTAATAAGCAGTTTCTATTTCTGATCAGTTTTGAAGTTACAAGCTTTCACTAAAACCTTTTAAAACAAATCACTTAAAAGTATTCTGTTTTCAATTTATATACAGTCTCTTTTAACTTAAACCACTTTGAATATAAAGTTGGTTTTATAATGCTGAATTGGACTACAGTTCAAATAAAATTATACACACAAAGGACTCTGTGCAGCACTGCAAGCAATTTATGCAAGGAATGAATATTTTTATTTAGGACAATGCATTAAGAGGAGGTTGTGATGACACAAACATTTCAGGTCACCGGTAGTTTAAGTTAAAATATTGGTAAGATATTTAAAACATCCTTTACTGTTTCATCTTTCTGTACTGAAAACCACCAAATTCTGCTGTAGCAGATGCAGAAGGGGCATTCCCTACTTCCCTTTTGCCTAACATCATGGGCAGCAGCTCAGATGCCCCATTCTTCTGTCTTGTTTGTGTTAGATCACACTACATTAAAGTGTAGAAATGTTGATCTTAGGATGGTAGAATAAAAAAAAAAATTAGCATTTTCTGCTTGTAAACTTTCACCTGTTTAGACTTGCAGTACAAATATACATCTGGCTAGAAGAAATTTGTGGTGCTAGAAGCATTCCCTGAATTCCATATTAGTTGCATGAAAGTAAGAGAATTAGAAAGATAGAAAAATCAAGACTTTTTTTTCCTTCCTAAATGATATCTTTATTTAACTGCTGAGACAGCACTGTGTCTAGAAAGTAATTCATTCAAATAGTGATGGTAGGAACAACTGTTTTCAGTTCCTCAATTTTCTGTCATAGAAAATACATCTATGTGAGATCTATTTGGGTATTGTCAATTTTGGATGTCTTGTTGCATTTAACAAATTTTATGCAACTAAAAAGATACATGGAATTTTGTTTCCAGTTTCTGTAAACACTGAGCTTCTAGTAACTGAGGATATTTAGACTTAAGTCTAAATATCAAGTGCAGTGATAGAAGGAGGTCTGACAGGAAAAAATGTTTGGGGAAGACAAGGTGTAGGGAAGGAGGAATTGTTTCCCCTTTAGGGAAGGAGGGCAGGGTGATACCTTTTTAAGCTTAATCAAAAATACTATTTATTATCATGCTTGTGTTAAATTTAGCTGTGCAGTGACAAAGACTCAGGCCAGAAAATTATAAAACCAAGCCAAATATTTTCTCTTCCATCTTTCAGACCAAAGTCAAAAGAGGTCTTAGGTTAAATTTAAGCTAGAGGGAACAATTTTGATACTGCATGACAATTTTTATTTCATTCAAACTGAAAAAAAACCCAGTATCTGAGCTGTGCAATCTTACCATATGATTTTGCATGTTGGTTTAATTATATCAAGGTTACTTTTAATCACTGATAAAAGCAAAGGTATCAAACATTCAGTGTCTCCTTTCAGGAGGAACAAAATCATGCACATTTGAAAGGATTACAGATAGGTGTAGCTGGTAACTTGCAGATGGCAGGCACCCATCCCCAGCATCACTGCTGGTAAAATCTGCAGCAAGACTAGCACAGTACATGCTGGTACTGAGCCTGGCACCAGAGCACACCAGGTCATATGCAGTAAAAAAAGATGTCTGTGGTACTTGTGTGCCTAGATGGGAATTTCCACCAGCTTAAACTGAAAACTACCACTGTCTGTAATGGTTGTAGCACTTCAGAATTTCTATACATATTTACTTTTTGTATTTTAATATGCAGGTTTCTTTCGCAGTCAGCTATGAGATGAATCAGTCAGAGGCTCAAATTCAGACTGATGTAAGTTGTAATTCCCTTTAATTTCTTGATATAATGATTTACTTCTATTTTTTGTGTTTTAAAAATATCTGCAAATAATTTTTTGTTATTTTCAGATCGCACTGGGTGTGTTGGGTGGACTGGCAGTTCTATGGTCCCTTCTCAAGACTGCAGGCTGGAAGAGGCGGACAGGAAGCTCTATAATTGACTTGCAGGTATGAACAGCTGGCAAACTGAAATGGGGCATCTCTTCCTCTCTTTGAGGGTACCTTTGCTGTCATTCCCTTGATTGTAACGATTCGTTTTCTTAAGGTAACTGAAATAATTTCTAGCCTAGCTGCATAGAACTCTTAGGCTCACTTGGGGAAGTAGGGTTTTTTTTGGCATTCTTTTTGATTCTGATATTGTCATTCAGGAAATGCTGCTCTAAAAATAAAGGTATTGGGCTATTCTGATCAGTTGAGTGGACTTGGTTTTCAGATTAATTCTTCTTTGAACAAAGGCCAGCATGTAGGAGTTTCAGCTAGTGAATATACCATAAATATATAACCACAGTGGAAAGCTTTTGTTCAGGGCTACTCCTCAGTACTAGAGTTTCCTATGTGAGCTACATAACATTTTATATGAATGCATGATGAATATATGCATTACTTCATTAGCTTTACAGATGTCTACAGCGTTTTTTTATAATTGCAGACAGTTTTCAAGTTCTTACTGTTCTATGCTGGAGACCTTGCCAACGTTTTCTTTATCATCACAGTGGGCACAGGGATTTATTGGCTTGTATTCTTCAAAGTAAGTGTTTTTCCAGATTTGGCTGTATGAAAACCTAGTAATATTAAATATATTTTTGCATGGACATAATTTTCTTTTTTCTTCTTTTTTTTTTCTTTTCTTGTCAGACTGTAGAGGCAAGTTCTATATAATATTCTGTTTTGTGTGCTTAAATTTTGTGTTCACCTGTTTCTTTTCCTTAGAATTTGTTTTACTTGCAGTCTGCTTAATAGTCACTGAAAATATTTTACACATTCATTGATCTTTTTCTGGAAAACCTTATTCATACTTAAGCATTTATTATGTTGTCACACGTGCCAGGTGTACTGTTTCAATGTAACTTCTCGATTATAGGCTCAGCAGTTTGTATCTGTCCTTTTACCTCTTCCATCTCAAGAAGAAGATTTTGTTACATACATAGCATGTGCATTTAGTTTAAAGGTAAATATTTTTTTCCTCACCATGAAATACATGTAAGCATGCTTCTGTATATTTTCAGTAGGCTTGTTTTTAAATATCTTGTACAGTTATTAGTTATTAGTGTGTAGATGTTATGTCCTAATAGTTATGTTCTTTTAAGAATTAAGTCATTTTTCCATAGAAATTTATTTTGTGGAGTCTTTATAGGAAAATAAATGTCTCAAGAAGGTCACAAAAGAAAGACTGAAAAATCATTTTTCAAGGAGAAAGGTGTAAAGAAACCCAAATAAAATAGCATCACATCAAGAAAGCAAGTACTTCAATTTAAAGCAGAATGTAAGTGCTGTGAGTTCCTGATTAGGAAGAAAACAGATCCAAATCTGTCTGCATTCTACATTCAAATATGTAGAATTCTGAGATCACTGTTCTGTCTTCATGGCACATACAAATACTGTATAAATTTTGGGTATTATATTGAATTGGAACTTGTAGTGCAGGTTAGTATGTTATGGGGAAATAGTTTTTTAATTTGTTACTTTGCTGTATTTTCTTCATAATTTTGGATGTTGTCACATGATTTACCATTATTCCAAGCTTTTAAAGAAGCAAAAAAATATCAAAAGTTTGTAATAAAGTTACAGTCTCATGTATAATCAAGCTGTTGCTTGTTATGTTTAATGAATAATCCATGCAATGACTATTCCTCCATCTTTGTGTATATGCTGTTTCTGTCCTTACTTTTCTCTCTTAGGCTCTGCAATTTTTACACTTGCTGGTTTCACAACTTGCTATTGATATTTTCTTTATTGACTGGGAAAGACCGAAGGGCAAAGTTCTTAAAGCAGTCGAAGGTAATTCAAACTTTTTAATGCTTTTTTGTATAAGGAGCTTTGGTGAAATTCACATATTACTGATATCTGGTGGTGTTCAGATATTAAATTTTAGAGCTTTGCTCTATGTACTGTTTTTAGGTGAAGGTGTTATTAAAAGTGCTGCTGCACCTGTGAGCATATGGAGGACATACTTTATAGCAAATGAATGGAATGAAATTCAGACTGTGAGGAAAATAAATCCTCTCTTCCAAGTGCTTGCAGTTCTTTTTTTTCTGGAGGTAATATTATTATTATTACTATTATTATTGTTATAATTTATAATTCACAACCAGAGTGTAACGTAAGAGTCTGATGTTTAATTCTTGCATTCTGTGTGGCAATAGTGAATCACCTTTAAATTCACCTGAAATGTAACTTAGTAAAATAATTCTTTAGATGCATTTTTTTTATTTATGTGTATGTATAGGTCATTGCAATATTTCATTAGGGAAGACCTAAAAAAATTCCAACCTTTAATTACCTTAGAGATCTTTGTTAATTTTGTTTGGTTGGTTTTTTTTTAAGGTAATGAGTTACCTTAAATGGCTTAAGAGACTGATAAATCTGTGTACACACTCAATTCTTTATTTGCCTACTAGCACCCTCCTGCCCAGTCTACAGCTTTATTTCTGATTTCATATTTGTCTGAACTGAGCTTCCTTCCTGCTAATTTGCTGCAGTGCCCTTTCATAATGCAGGAAATAAAATGTGCCAGTTCTGTTTCCGATGGCAATGTGCCTTCGGTTATTGCCTCAGGATATGTGAGAAACTGTGCTTTAGCTTTTAAAAAATGTTTGGGCTTGTTTCTTTTGTAGTTTAGTAATTTTTTCTATCTTGGGGAATATTCTTAAAGTGTGTGGCATATAGTTGTTTTTGTGAGGCTCTTATACATATTTTAACATTTGTATTCAATTTTATAGTTCTTTTAAAATTTTTCCTTTGAATTAAATAATTAAAGTCCTGAAGCTTTCTTCATTCACTATGTGAGCATTTTTGCTGTTGCTAAACAGAGGCCAGGACCAACTTAAGTGTTACAGGAGATGGAAAAAAGAGAGCACCTATTCTTACTGCACTCTGCAGCTACCTGAAAGGAGGGTGCAGTGGGGTGGGTGTCTCTTCTCCCAAGTAACAAGCATAGGACATGAGGAAATGGTCAACTCACCACAGGTATATTTTGGTGCAACTTCCATTCTGAAAGATTTTCACTGATTTTTTACCTCTTAAGTGCTTCAACACATAGTGTTCCTCTCATCTTTTTTATTTGGGAACTTTTAGATTTTTTGTTTAAAATAGATTTGACCATACAGAGGGTGGAGGAAAATGTATTTCTATTCAATACAAACAAAAGAAATCAGTCTCTTAATAGTTGCAGAACACATTAAAATTTGCTTTAACAGTGGAATAAATAGAACCAAAGAGCTGAAATTTGGCAGAAGTTATATCCCTATGCAGTACAGCAGTAGAATCTTTTGGACTTTTTCAGTAAAAGCCAATACTGACATTTTGTGAGATTTAGCTGCATGTTTTTTAATTTACCTATCAACCCATATATGTACAGGTTATATTTTAATTATGTTTCTCAGTGACAACACTGGATCACACAATTGAGTTCTGTCATAGTGAGCAGGCTACTATTCCCAGGTCCATTTTTCATTATTTTTCTTACTTCCTGTTATGATGGAAACAACAGGATCCTAATTAATACTATTCATTCTCACCTGTTGTCATATTGACTTTCTTGTCTCTTCAGGTGGTGGGATTTTCAAACCTGGCTTTAATGGATGCTTCTTCCACTCTTACCAGAAGCAGTGAGAGCTATGTAGCTCCTTGGAGCCGCATTTTAAGATTTGGTGTGTCTGCTGCGCTCTGGATAGCCATTGCCATCCTACAAGTATGTGAAACACGTGACATCCTGAATTATCATTTTCAGGCTGGTTCTTGGAAGCTAGAATAAATCACTAGACTGTCCAAACTGCTTATCATAGCATGGGGTATGTTCTTAACTGTTATGTTTGGTTGTTTTAGCATAGTACACCTTTGGGACTCAAAATTAATCTTCTGAGATATGAGACATCTGACTTTGAAATCAGAATTTTAATTCTCTCAAAGATGTGAATTTATGCAAATACTTTGTTTTATTTTAGACAACTTTGAAGCAACAAGTTCAAAATAAAAAGCAGGTTCTTACTACAACTTTACTTCTTAAAGGAAGTAGTATGTCAATCCCGTTTCATTAAGTCCAATGCAATGGTGGCCACTACAGAAATCTGTTATTTGTGGGTGTTAAGTGGTGAAATTAATTGCTTAGTAATGTCAAATCTGATGAACAAATAAAAGAAAATTTGCTTGATTTATTTCAGGTTATATTTTTTGCTGTGATTCATGAAAGATTTGTTGAAGATAAGATAAGCCAGTTTGTTGATTTGTGTTGTGTGAGCAATGTAAGTATTTCTTTGTCTCATTTGTAGTGTGGAATTTTAAATAGAATAGTACATAAGGTAGTTTAAAGAATATTAAATAATATTTATTCATTTAATTTAGATTACTAGCTAATGGCCAAAGCTGATTTTTCCTTCAGCTCGTTTTATTGGTGAACTCTGCAAGATTTCAGTTAAACTTTAATTGGGAAATTATTTCAGAAGCATAGGTATCAATATGTTCTTTTAGACATCTGATTTTTAGGTTTTTTAGTTGGTTTTTTTTGTTTGTTTGTTTTAAATTGGTTACATGCGCTGATACAGACTTCAAAAATAACAATTTATAACAGAAATTATTGGAACCATTTACTGCCATTCTGTTTACTGATTTGTGTTTTAGTCTTCTGATTTGCAAGTTGTCTTAGTTTTATTTAATACATCTATGTCCAGTTTCTGCTCCTATCTTGTGCTTGTCCCTCAACTGCTGAACTTCATTTTGTCCCTCTTAACAGTTATCAGCTTTTGCATGCATTTTCTCTTGCTCACATCTGAATTTTCTCTTCTTTACATATGTCTTTTGAAGCTTTGTACTGCAGGAATTGCCTTTTAACCAAAGAGGAATGCAGTCAGAACAGATTGAATTACCTCATTTGTCCAGAACTTCTTAAAAATACCAATTTACTTCTTTTATCAATATTTCCAGCCGTGGTTATTCCTCTTCTGCGAAACACCTATGCAATACCTGGGTTGTAGAAAAGAATGAGTTTTGGAGTTTATGTGATATATAAGCATTGTGTCATACTGGATGAAGTTCTGTTAAATACAGTCTTTTAGGAGTTCAGCTGGAATCATGCATATGTGTCATGTAGCAGAGAAATAACCTTTGAATCAAAATAAAATCTAATAGCTTTAACTTCTTGGCTCAGTGGAATTAAGCAGCAGCAAATCCTTGCTGTTGATAAACTAAACTTGAAGCTGGTATGTGTTTCTAGTTACATATAGATAAAACTAATTAGTAAAAGAGTTGCTAAATATTTTTATCCCATTTTTTTTTCAGCACCCGTCTATTTTGTATTTGTAGCAGGGCTGGCTGGTTTAACTGATCTTCACTATGAATTCAGAAGATCAAAAATGAAATTATAGTTGTTGATCAGTGTTCTCTCTTCCCCCATCTCTTAGATTTCAGTGTTTCTCTTGTCACACAACTGCTTTGGTCATTACATCCATGGTCGCTCAGTGCATGGACATGCAGATACCAATATGGAAGAAATGAATTTGAACCTGAAGAGAGAAGCAGTAAGTAAAAGTATTCAAGTTTATACCTTCTTAATTATTTATTTTATATAAAGACCACACTCCTTTGCATTATAAATCTGCAATTGTGCACTACATTGACCCATGTTACTTAAAGATAGCAGCTGTTGGTATGTAAATATATGACTCAGTAGTTCTTTTAACTAGCTCTTCATCTTTCTTTTTCTTCACTGTTTTGTCTTGTTACTTCTTCACATTTCAAGGATATAAAATACCTGTTTCTCTAAAAAGTTTTTCTCGTGTATTTAAGAACCTTCTTTTCAATATTAAAGCTTTTCATAAGGTCACAGCCACATTCAAAAAGGTGCATACCAAAAAGCTTTCATAAAGAGGCAGATCTGAAACACTAATACAGAAATTTGTAATCTGCCAATCAATTCTTTTATTCCATCTCTTCTACTAGGGTGATACAACCTATTCTTTATAGTAATTAATTTGCATAAGTATTTTTTCTAGTTTGTCATATATTGTATCCTTGCTGCAAAATTGGGCAAATATAAAATGTCTCATACAAGATCAGAGACTGCATTAAATTTCATCACATCTTGTGTCTTTTTAGGGACAACTAAGAAAGTACCTTAAATAAGGATATTACTATCTCAGTCTTAAGTGGATGGAAAAAAAACAACCATGTGAAAATTAAATCTCAAACACTGAAATACAAAGCAATCTTATTAATAATGTTTTTGATTTATGTGTTCCTACAATTTTTTCCTAATTATTTTAATATAGTTTGGGGGTAAACAGGGGGTTTTCCCCATGAAGATGTCAATTTTTTTATTTTCTTGGGGTTTCTGAGATTTATTAAATGTGACATGGAAAACACATGGAAAAAGTCAGGAAGCCAAAATAAAGAAACAACAACAACAAAAAAAAAGTGAGACAAGTATAGAAGAAATTATAGACCTAAAAGAAAGGGCATCAGAATATATACCAGAATATGTATTATTAAAAGGGAATGAACTGAACACAGGTGAAAGGAGAAATATGACTTTGTGACAGCAGGGGTCAGGATTTCATGTCCTAAGGAAATCTTGCTGCAGTAGAACAAGAGTGCAATGGATTCAAATTTTAGAGATATTAAGTATTATCTATACATGAAAGAGAGGAAATGAAAAGCTTTTCACTATTTTTGGGTCTGTGAATGACATTAATAATGTTATTTTACAATTGCTTTAATTGTCTAGGAAAATCTGTGTAGTCAGAGAGGTTTGTTACCAAACACAGATGGCCAGACATTTCAGATTTCCATTTCAAGAAAAATGCGACTGCACTATGACTGGATTCATGAAACCTTAACAAGAGTAAGTGAGACATTGGTATTCTTTAAGTGTTATTTAAAATGTGACATTTTTCTGTTAAAATCTTGGTCTTCTTGTATTTCAGAAATGTGGTCCTGCCAGGCTTTTGGATTCGTCTGCAAATACTTTTGAACAAAGCACAAGGGCCTACAATGCCATGAACAAATTTCTCAGTTCTTTTATTGATCATGTATGTATATTGACATTACTAGGTTAAGGAAAATATACTTATTCTAAGTACAGACTCAAAATTGTAAATCTAGAGGACTGTAATGGCTCTTTAAACGTATGTGGTTTAAGATTTGTTGTTAAAGATTTTATGGCATCCAGAACAGTGCTTCATTCAAAAAAAAAAAAAAAAAAAAAAAAAAAAAAAAACCAATTGGAATGCTGTCCAGAAGTGCAGACTGCACTTTAAAATGACAAATCCTTTTTTGTTATGTACTTAGTTTTGTCTTGGAATAGACTACTGGGTTTTGTTTCATTCATAAAGGTCTAAGTAGCTGTACTTCATTTTGTAGCAGATTTGAAATCATAAAACAAGGAATGTTGTTTTTCTTTTTCTTACAGGTTCATAAAGAAATGGATTACATTGTTAAAGATAAGTTGCTACTTGAACGAATTCTTGGCATGGAGTTCATGGAACCAATAGAGAAAAGTATTTTTTATAATGGTAAAAAGATGTGTGGCATTTATACTATTTTAAGAATCCTGGTTTCTGTGTAGATTTCTTGCCCAGGATTTACAATCTAAAATGGACGTTACAGCAGGAGAGATTATTGAATGACTCTTTATGAGGGAGATATTTAAGAGAAGTTCTTTAGGTTACAGAAATCCTGTTTATAATTTGTCATTTGACTGTGATGTTTTTGATTTAAGGCAGCTGAAAGTGACAGATGTGCACATGTGTACAGATGTGCATGTTTATGAAAATCATAAGCATTGATAGAAATACATTGTTTCATAGGCTATACTGCTATGGTTCCCAGAAGTTTAGGTATAAACCAGGATTTCATGGCACTGAAGTACACAATTTGTAATGAAAATACATTGTATTGGACATTTTTTGAAAAAGAGGAGGGAAAAGAATATTTCCTGTAATTGTTTACATATTCTTTTCTCTTATGGAAGTGGTGGTTTTTAATAAAATAAAGAGGTAGATACATGGTCTAGAGTACTTTGGCTATGAGAAAGGTACTTTCACCTTAAAAGACCCATTTTCTGGGGAACCATTAAATAAAAATAATGCTAAGCTCTGAACCTCCTCCTAAATAAGGCATTAAGCATATGTTTTTACATTTTGTTGACTTGGGGCCAGAGCTAATAGTTACTTTTAGTGACAAGGAAGTTACATCTGCTTTTTGGTTTAAAACAACTTTTTAAAATAACCTGATTGAGAATTCGGGAGTAAATAGAGTTGTGTGTGATACATGGGTTTTACGTATTGTGTTCGTCAGTACGATGCCATTTTGTAAGTGAAAAGTTTGTATTGTTTTTCAGTAGAATGACAGGACAATCTCTGTGTTTCCATAAAATGTCATAAATTGCTCTGTCTCTGATTTTCATTTTTATCAGCTTCCACAGCATGGACTGATGAACTCCACAAACTTGCAACGCACAGAAATACTAATTTTTTTTAAATGCTCTCTTTCCATAGATGAAGGACACTCTTTCACTGATGTTCTGTATTATGGCAATGAAACAACACTGCTCATCTTTGATATCCTGTTTTTCTCGGTTGTGGATTTAGCTTCCCAAAGTTTTGTCTTAGCAGCTATTCTAACATATTTACAACAAGAGGTAAATTTTAATTTAAAAACACAGTATTATTTTTTAAATGGGGGTCCGTATGGCAGTCTAAACAGTTAATTAGATAAAATAAATGCAGTGAGTTAGCAATGTGCAGTGAGAGAAGATTATACTGAGACCTTATAAAATAGGTTTTTTATTTATTTTGTCAAATAAACTTTTGTGAAATTCATTTTGTTCACATGGTGATCCTGAATGAAGAGGTTATAAATAATTTTCAGTAGAAAACACGAATATGTATTAAAATTAATCTCACATAATTCTATAATAATTTAGGGTGGAAAGGTAGTGGAAAATATTTTTAAAATGCTAAAGGAAATTAAGCACCTAATTCATATTACTTATGACTTAAAGATAATCCGAAGTTACTATTTTATGTTAGATACTGAAACATGCTAGTGTAAGTATTTCTTCATTAATACATGTTTTCCAAAATGTTCTTAGTTATTTAGGTTTATTCGTAATACACTTGGACAGAAGAATTTGGCATCCAAAACCTTGGTGGATCAAAGATTTCTCATTTAATTGAGAAGATGAAAAACTGTTAAGGATTTAATCATGGAAAGTATGAACATGGTAGAAGCGTCTCTGACCTGGAGACTAATTGTAGTGCACTTTTCAACAAGAACAGTGTAATGGGTTTGAAACTTGTACTTTTTTATATTGTGTGCTATTAAGCTTTATTTTTCTGTATTTATAGGATTATTTTTTTATATGTGAACACTAAGCCATAGGCCTTTAAAAAGAAAGGTACGTGCGAATAAGACAGAAGTAAACTTACTGTTGTTATTATTAGAATAAGTTAAAAAATACTTTATGGCTTTTGATATGATATGGACCACTGACTTTGAGGCAACAATTTGAGCATCTGATTGACAGGAGAGGTTGCCAACTCTGAAATTCTCTGAAAATACCTTAAATCTTTTTTTTCTTTTTTTTTTTTAAGTTATTTTGAGGTGTAATGTTTAGCAAATATATGTCGAATTTTACGCAGCACAGGATTTGTTCTGAATTAGTATTTCAGGAGGAAGTTTTAAAGATCACTTATTTGCAGTGACTCACTTGAAATTTTAACATTTCTGTCTTGTGTCATACAGTATTGTATAATGCTGTCTCATCTCTTGGAGTTTATCATTGTTTTTCTTGGGTGTGGCCTGCACATGACATCCCAAAGATGCATTTGAGGTACAGTGGTGTTACAGTGATGTAGAGGAAGAGGCTGTGATAGAGCAGAGGTGATGGTCATCAGCATTTGAGATTTGTTCTTGATCTTCTGTCTTGTGATGCAAGATGTTCAGGGATACAACAGTAATTATTCTGTTCACTTTTTCCACACAAGTGAAATGGAAGCATTTTTTAAAAAATCTTTTTAGAACTGTTTTCACAGGTGCTCATGGTCTCTTTAATTTTCTGATTTTATTATCTTTAGATATAACAGAGACCATAATCATTTTACTATCATCATATTTTTGGAATTTAAGACAAGTTAATAATTACTCAAGTGCCAAGGGAGATTTTGAATAGCCTTCAAACCACCTTAAACTGAGGTGTCTACCTCCCATTTTTATCACTGAAAATTCTCCCTACCTTTTTATACTTAATGGTTTTTTAGTAAATAGTTGAACATGAATATTGTTTGCTGGGTTTATAGCTGTTACTTGTCTTTAGATGATTCAACAAGGGACTTAGACGAGCAAAAATATCAGAAAAATATCAGTCAACATCATCTCACGTTTATTCCGAAACAGAGACTGAGGACATGAACAGTTGAACTGAGCATATTTCCAGTGCAAACATGCTTATCTGAGTTGAAGCAGCATTGCATTTCAGATAGTTTTTGGCTTCACAAAGAGGAACATGTTCTCATGTTGGTACTATGTCATACCATACTAAACTGACTGTAACATGGACATAAATCTCTCAGTCACTATTGCTTCATTGCATTTACTTTTGGTGTTGCAAACCTGTGTCACTTGCTAGTGCTGCAGTTGTATTGCGTGATAGAATGTGCCTACCAGTAAGGCTCTGACCAGAGAGAAAACTGAACAGTTGATTTGCAGTGGAACATCCATTTATTAGTGTGCAGTTTAGCAGGGGCATTTCCACTTCTGTCTGCTTACGGACACAATTCAGTTTGTTGGTGCACACTATGCCTCAGAAAAGGTGTGCATACAAAATTTCTAATGGAGTGAATTGTTCAGGATAAATAAAATTAAGGTTGTTGCATTTGTGGTGAATGTAGTAATTAAAGTGTCCATTAGGTTCTGGATCTGTATAAACAGCCAAAAATTGTGTTTCCACTGGGAACCATGACTGGATGACCTCATTAGTTGTGAGGTTTCTTGCCAGTGATCAACTGAGAGCCAAAATTAAGCTAAGGAGCCACCTGAAAAAGAGTCTGCAGTAGGACATTCACAAGACAAAGTTAGCCTCACCTGGTGTCCATGTTTTTCTTTGCATAGCTTAACTTAAGTTCTTACAAGTTCTACTGCAAAGTCCGTGTATGAGAGAAAATAAAATCTTTGTCATGTGACCATATGTAGTTATGCTAACAGATGTGGCTAAAGGGGTGTAGGGAGTTGCTGTGGTCCATTAATGAGTGGGGGTGACCCTGGTGAAGTGCCCTAATGGTCTTTAGACCAGTAGAACTCTGAATAGAACTGTGCCTCACTGTCAGTGGTCACAGGCATAGGCTTGTTCTCTCTGAATTCTGGTGATGTGTTCATGATCATGAAGTTTTTTCCAGGGAACAGAACCACATCTCAACCATACCTCCTCCAGAGTGGTCAGATTTATGACCAACTACAGTCAGGATAACTAAACTAACTAGACTTGGGTGAATCAGAGAATGTCTGAAAGCAGAATGAAGATGTGGCTGTGCCACCTGTAGATGTGTGGTTTTAATTAGTTTGGTTTTTATCAGTTCAGTACAGCAGAAATGGAGATGTTTTAGCATGTGGGCTCTCACTCTGTACCCTGTTCTCAGTGCTGATGCTAACCAGGTACACCTTTCCATACAAAACTCTTGCTTTGACTTTGCTTTAGATATGCTTTTAATTATCTGCTGCACAGTACAGCATGTGAAAACTTTCATGACCTCGCATTTTTCAAGAATTACTGCTAAAAGCAACTCTTCTTAACACATAAATGATAAATTGATCTAAAAACATCATGTCGAAACAGTTCAGTCACTTGGCCCTCTCCTTCTCCTCAGTGTACACACTACTCTGTTTTATTTTTCCAGATCATTTGTCTAAAATGTTAATACATCTAACATAGGCACTCTACATGATTTAGGAAATAATTACAGGAGTCAAAAGCTCCAGGAATTCACAGAAGCTTTTCTTCACTCTTGCCGTCCAGTGAACACTTGGAATGGATTGACTGAGCTTTGTTCCTCTATTCCTTGGTATTTGTTCAGGAAATATCAAGCTTGGTTTTTGTTCAGGAAATATCAAGCTTGATATTTGTTCAAGAAATATCCTTTGTGATTGTATTTCTAGCTTAATGTTTTTTACTTTTTTTAAATTAATGTTCATTTACTGTTGTTCATGTGATGAATGGCTTTCAGGTTTCTAAGTGTTCTGTTTGCCCACATGGCATTTCAGTCTCTCCTGTCTGTTTCTCTGAGCAATAAAAAAGTCAAAGATTTGAGACTTTTTTTTCCACTTGTTAATTGAGTTGACCCAAACCTACAACATTTCTTCTTCCATGCACATGAGAGTAGGGCCAGAGGCTGCTGCTGGCTCTCTATAGTCCAGAGAAGCTCTGTCAGAACAAGTGTGAGAAAGGAGTTTTGCAGTGCATGCAAAAATGGAGGGTATGGTTTTGGATAATCAAAACTAATGGAATGAGATGATTGTTTTTTGCCAAGTTAGACATCAAACAAATAATTTCTACATATAATTAAAATTTGTATGTACAGACCAGGTACAGTAACTTCAAAAATGCGTTAAAATTTACAGGTTCCATGTACTGGTGAGGACTTGCCATTTTACTGTGACATTCATTTGAATGGTAGGGGCAGGTGTGTGACTGAGGTAAACCCTACCAGAGGTGAGAAGTGGGGCTGGCAGGGTGCTCAGCTTGCACCCTTCCATCAGCTGCTGCAGCACAGTGATGCCAGCCAAGCCCAGCTCAAGGGAGTTTGGGTTTGTTTTCAGGCTCAGCAGGAGTGTTTGAGCAGTGGGTGAAGGGGAGAGTGATATTGTGACACACTACTAAGGAAATCACAAGCGAATGGATGGTGGAAGGAGGTAACTACCAAATCTCTCAAAACTGGTCTCCCTCAACACCACCTACTTTCTCCTAACTTTTTTTCTCTACCCAGTGTCACGCCCCTTTCTCCTGTACCTTTTCACTAATAAAAAGCACTGTTCAATTCTCCTGTGCCCGAAGCCACTGCCTTCAGGCGGTGCCTGACACAACCTCCTCCATCACCCCATCACTGCCAACTGAGATGCAGATCCTGCCCTTCCTTGCCTGCAGGTCTGGCACCCAAGCTCTGCCAGGGCAGCTGCTGCCTTTCTCCACTTCCCTGGGCAAATGAGGAGAGCTGTGACCTCAGCAGGAGAATGCTGCCAAGCTGAGCAGCACTGTGCCAAGGTGTGCCTCAGGGTTGCAGCACAGGTTCTTTGGTGAGAAAAATGAAAATCCAAACATAGCTTTAAGTCAGTTTAAAAGTATGAAGTCCCAGCTTACGTCTATGGCTAAAAGAAGGAATGAAAACATGACCCCTCAAAAATCCCTGCTCTTTGAGCACTGGCTTCCTCCCGCTTTGCCTCTTCTATTGCCTACATATCATCTCCATCCCAGAACACCACCTTCCTTCCCAGCCTCTTACCATGACACAGCAGACAGATGACCCCTGCGAGAAAGTCAGTCCTTGCTGCCAAAGGGAGCAGGGCTCTGGATGATCTCCTGCAGGCAGGATGGCTGAGCTGTGCCAGCCTCCATGGGCACAAGTGTGCTCCAGTGCCCATGGGGAGGACCTGGATCCACAGGCTGGGCTGGGGATCCTGGAGCCTGTGGTACAATCCCCAGGGAACTCCATAGGAGATGCATTTGCCTCTGCAAGCTGAGTGACCTCTTACCCTGGCAGATCTTCAGTAAGCTGTGATGGTCCAGAGGCCTGACCAGCTGTATCCCTCACTGTTCCAGACTGCTTTACCAACCTACTGATGCTACTCAAGACTTGGCACCCCTCTAGTTTTCCCCTGTGACTTCAGTCACAACAGGAGTAGCTCCAAACCTGGGAACTGGGGAGAGGTGAGGCAGCCCTTGGGGTTAATGAGGAAATATTTGATGTTCAAAGCTCATCTGTGGAATAGCTCTGCAGAGGTCAGGAGGCACCACTGCATTAGCTGACATGGAGAATTTCCCTTTCAATGTTCAGAATTATTCTTTTGTTAATCTGAAAGCTGAGCCCACACCTGTCAATCTCCTCACAACTTGTGTTCGTGGAACAGAGGCCGAATCTGAGCAGAGAGAAGGAAATGTACTTGCCATAGCACTAAAGCAGTTACTGCTAGAAAGCCTGGAGCAATTAAGAGACAGATCTAGATGGTTTATTTCAGTGGTTGGGTTTTTTACATAAGTAACTTTTATTATGGAATTATCACATTTCCATTTTACAGTTCTGTGTGTCAGGGTAGCAGAAAGGCTCATACAGTATGGAGGAAATGGGAATGGATAAAATGATCTGAAACCCCATGGTTGTCATAATTTTCTCACCCTGGTTTACAGCTGCAGGAAAATAATCCCCTTCAAATCATACAAGAAATATGTCTCCAGTTCTTCCTGCAAATGCTGAATGGAGATATTTTGCTTTGCCTGATCGCTGGGACAAGAAGAGTTGCACTACGTGACCTCCCCAGCCAGATTCCCCTCCCTATCCGTGCCCTGCAACTGGCAGCCAACCTGGGATGAATAAATTTGGCACTTCCACCTGCTCCAGTTCCCCCTGAATCCTCTACACACTCCATGGAGCTATTGGGGCAGTATTCCCCCTCTGCAGCCTCTTGGGGCTGGCTTTGGGGCACGTCCCCAGGCTGCTGGCCCACCTGCACCAGCCCTTCTCCTCACCTCTTCCTTTTCAGGCTCACCTGGGCCTGCAGAGAGCCAAGCCCCAGAAACATTGCCAAGGGGATTGCAAAAGTTAAGCTGAAATCCTTAAGTTGAATAATAGCTGTGCTGAAAGCTTGGCATTTATTGCACTATCTTGGAAGGTCAGAGCAGCAATGATGCCAGGAGAGGGACTCCTCAGGTGTTCATTTCTCCTAAAAGCATACAGTCAGAAACCAGTTTCTGGTTTTTTGACAGTTTGAGACATGGAAGGAAAAGGCTGCATTTCCCATTTGAAACATTTTTTGTGTCTGTGGGTATTAAGAGCTGAGCTTCACTGTTGAAAAGACCAAAATTACTTGTACCTTGTAGTGCAAGTTATTCTCTCTATAAACACTGGAAAATATTAGTGCATGGTCAGGCACATGACAGGACATGCAGATTGCTTTCGGTGGAGATTACAATGCAGCAAATGTTGTGACATGGGGCACCCAAAAGCTCAGTGCAGAACTTGATGAGACTCTGGGTTCTCCCCACATCATCCTAAATCCACAGGGACAGGGATATACACCTTTTCATAAGGATGGAGGCAAAGTCTGACAAATTCATCTGTGTC
Organism: Brachypodius melanocephalos; assembly: GCA_013398615.1. Taxonomy (NCBI): domain Eukaryota; kingdom Metazoa; phylum Chordata; class Aves; order Passeriformes; family Pycnonotidae; genus Brachypodius; species Brachypodius melanocephalos. The sequence goes on from VZSR01001685.1 coordinate 33,394,271, forward strand.
GACATGGTTACAGTTCCTTAAAAAAAAAAAAAAAAAAAAAAGAGAGAGAGACAGAGAGACAGAGAGACAGAGAGAATATGGCTGCCTGGCTTGCACAGGCAGCTGCAGCTCACTGGTGGCAAACACTTACTGTATATTATTTTGGTGGCACCCTGTCTTTGCATTTGCAGAAACCCCAGCATCATGCCATTTGGAAGGCAACACAGCTGAATTCCTTTGAGAGCTGCAGATGCTGTGATGAGTCTCAGGGATTTGTGAGCATGGTAATGGGAAAATGCTGGGTCTGAGACCTGTGGATCGGGACCATCTGAGCTGTCAGTAGGAAGAGCAGGATCCTACAGCGATGCTGCTGGTTTGCAGCTGCAGATGTGCAGTTATACAAGTTGTAAGAAAAGGTTAGCTGCTGTTAGTGAGGAAGTTCTGCTTCCTCACCCCAAATACTGTGAGCAAACCACAATTTCCTCAATCTCTTTAGCTGTTTATAGCTAGCATTGCTCTCCAGTGGTTTCTTTCTGACAGTCTGAATAAATGCAGAGAAATGCTTTGATGACACACTTCTTTGGAATAATAATATTCATTGCCCATGCTCAGCAGACATGAAGCCAGAAGAGACCATGAGATAATGGAACATCCCTTGGTGGCCACTCAGGCCTCTTGGCTCCTCTGGCACAGTCACCCTGATTCCCCATCCCTTGTCATCAAGGGAAATGCTGCCTTCTCAGCAACCATTGCCAGTGGAAAGGCTGGGATTCTTTACCAGGCAATTAAGTAGCAGACATTTATCTAGATGGGAGAACAGAAAGGAGTTTATCTGCTCTGGGGAATGACTTCTGTCTCCTGCTTTAGCTGGGAGAGCTTGATACGGATGTGGTAAATAAGGGCAAAAGTTAGAGAATTCAGAAAGCTTCACCTCCCACCAGTGATTGCCATGCCATCCATAGTTATAAAAGCTGTACTGGAAACCACAGTGTATAATTACAGGAGGTGGATGTTTTCACATTCTGCACCTGTGTGTATGCAGGAGAGTAAAATCCTGGCTGCTCTTCACACCCCTTGTCAGTCTCTCAGCTCAAGGACGGCGTAATAGACGTCTGCAAGCAGCAGAAGCCAGCTCTGCAGATGCTCGTGCATGGAAATGAACACCTCTAGAACCCAGCTCACAGCTGGGAACAAGCCTCAGCCCCTGATATTATCTGTGTGGTGGCACTCAAATGGATCTAGCTGGGCAAGTGGCTCAGGGTTGTTGGTGAGTAAGGAACCCTGGCAGGGTTTGCTGTCCTGCAGGGCCAGGATGATGCTGGTGGCACCAGATAAGGGGAGGAAAAAGTGGAGAAGCCAGCCTGGGAAGAGGTGCCCGGGGCAGCAGGCCTCAGTTTTGCCCAGAGACACAGGAGCAAAGTGCAGCACCAGCCCAGGATCACAAGTTCTTTCAGCTATGTTTTGGCATTGCACAGAAAATACAAGGCAGCCCATTCTTGTGTGCTCCGTCTCTGCAGCCTCTTTGCCACAAGAAGAGCGTGCAGTAAATGTGAATGCTGAACATATGGTGCCGCCCCACCCCTGGCTGCCAGAAATCCACACACCCCAAAAGGGGCAAGCTGAGACTACAGTGAGGGTCCTGAGCCAATGCAGTGGAGACAATCACCCAGTGATGACACCTTCTCAAATGGTTTTGTATTCAGACCTTAGCCAAGATTTACCAGACCCCCTTGTCCCAGAAAATAAACGAGTAAGGCATTTCTTGAGAAAAGTGCCTACAGTCCAGGAAGTTGCCATCTTCCAGCTTTTCCATATGACAAAGGCACAGTAGATCCATGGTAGGGAAGGGTATATGCACCAAATTAGACTCTGTGCGAGGATTGAAGCCATCAGCAAGGTGAGGAGTAGAGAGCAACGTCATGAATTCCCCCAAGCAGTGGGTCTGGATAACCCCAGAGTTCACTTTCTTCCTGCAAACCACCTCTGCAAACAAACTCGATGGTTCCCAGCAGGGTGACCATGCTGGCAGGTAAAAGGTCTCTGGCCCCCCGGTGTTTGTAACCATTAGCCCAAGAGTGGGTAGGGACCAATGACCTTCCTGCCCCCACGTCATTGCTTAAGAGTTTAAAGGAGGGCTGTAAGCAATGATAAAATCCTCCAAAGCTCATATCCCTGTCCAAAATCTGGGGATGCTGCAGGTCTGTGTCTCCTTTGTTGCCAAGGAGTGATTTAGCTAAAGGAAAGGGGAAATCACCCCATTTGCTTTGGCTGGAAATGTTTTTCTCAAGAAACCCATCAAGGATGTTCTGAAACCTCACTGGTGGCCTGATCCCCCTTTTAGGGTTAATTTCTGAGCAGGAGAAGGTAATACTCCCAATGAACTACACTGTTAAACACGATTTTCCTCTGGGTTTACACATGCATAAAAAGGTTGTACTCAAACCAGACCTGGAATAGAAATGTTTCAAACAACCTCCCTCTTGTTTGCTCAGTCCCAGAGCACTATTGATTTAAGAATATTGTCTTGATGGTAACCTGTCGGAAAAGTTTAAATTCCTTTCACAGCCTGGAGAGAAAAGAGGGCCTCTCAATGAAGGTTCTTCCCAGCAATGGCAGGGGTTGGCACTCCCCAGGCAGCCATCTGTGCTCATTAACTCTGCTGGAAGGCTGCACTGGCCCATCGCAGGAAAAGAGGTCTCTGGAAATGCACGAATTAAAGGAGTTGGTATTTCCCCTTTTGCTTATACCTGAGCATGCCTGTTTAAATGAGATACAACTTCAAAGCAGTGATTTTGAAAGGCTGTGCCAGTGCTGGGGTTGGGCTGGCTCCTGGGTCAGGGGGCTGCACTCCAGAACACGGAGGAGAGCTGAGAGGGGCGATGTATGCCGGGGCATCTTTGGGAGCGTGTAAAGGTGTGGGACAAAAGGCACACTTGCGTGAGCCGCGGAGGCTGAAGGAGGAAGGGTGCTTTCTGGCATCCCTTCCTCTCTCCAGCTGCTGCTCCCAGCGCAGCCGCAGCAGCTCTCGCACGCCCCTGCACCACCCATCCGCCTCCGACAGGGCCCTTCCGACAGGGAAGCGCCGCGTTAGCATCGGAGCCATTGCGCAGCAGCGGTTCTGCCGGCAGGCCGAGCTCTGCTCAGCAGGAAACTCCTCGCAGCTGCAGAACGAGGAGCCGCAGAGGCTCTGGGCAGCTGGCCCGGCGCCCGAGGGACAAGGAGCAGTTGTCACGCTGGTCTTGGACATGTTGCTGGGGGTTGCTTGGCTGTCGCCCCAAACTCCTCTTCCCTTCTAAACTCACAAGTCCACTCGTTCATCTTCTCTAAGGACACTTCCTCGCCTTATGCACCTGCCAGTTCCGAACACTCCGTCTGACTACCGCCATACTGCGAGACTCCAAGCGTCTCCCTGCCCTTGTGTCCCACAGCAGGCGGTGCCACAGCCTTGCAGTCTCTACACGGGGCCAGGGCCGACCGCTGGGAACGGGTGCTGCTGGCAGCTCTGGCTACCACCATCCTGTCCACTTACACTCAATTGCTGACAGAAGTCATGCCAGACAAAGACAAGCTTTTTCTTGGGCAGAAAGGAACTACAGGACCACACTTGGCCCAGGGAAATTCTCCATCCAGGACCAATACAGGGCATCGTTTGTTCCGGGGATAGAGAGGACTGAGCCGAAGAGGGTAAAAACATCCGGGAACATAGGAGAAATGCCTTTTGATCAAATTAGCTGTTGTTTTCAAAAAATACCTGGGTTGAATGCTGAAAGCTTTGGTGTGGCAGTTTAATTTATGTCATGCAACTGCAGCACAGAGAGTTGGTGGTTGAAACACTCCAGAATACTCCCAAATACTTTGCAAAATGTTGTATCACCTCTTTGCCACCAAATATCTGCCAAGCGCTTGGAGATCCCTGGCCAAGCCCGCTCTGTGCAGCCTGCTCTTGTACAAGGACAAGTTCTAGCCTAAACACTGCCTTTCCAACAGCAATCCCAGCGCTGCCAGCAGGGTTTCAATGCTGAGGCTTCTTAGTGAACAAAACTGTGAGCTCCCTGGACCACCCCATCCATTGACTCTCCTTCTGCTGGATGCCAAGGGACCAAAGCCAAAGGAACAGCCTTCAACTTCTGCTTGTGACAACCTCCCCACTGAACTCCAGTCAAGTTACTTAAGTGCCCAACAAAAGCATAAAATGTATATTTAAGCGACTTCAAAACAACATAGGAATAGTGAGGGAGAGGCAAAACCGTGAAAGTATAGATTAATTAAAGCAAATCTCCCTGTAATTATCTCAAGTTACTGGTCATTTTGTAATATCACTCCTACAATAGTCTGAGTTAATGTTCTTTTATGTATATGTTATGTATATTGTTATATGGAACAACATACAGATCACCTCGGGATTATCAGCTTGTTTTCATCCCCATCTATATTTTATGACTTTTATTCAGTATGAATTGAGGCAAAATAGCTAGACCTTACCAAAGCCCCAGTTATTTTAGATCAATTATGATCAGAAATACACTTCCATGAAACCGTGGGGCCATATAGCCACCTGCATACACATACATTCCCTGGTCACAAACTCAGTCAATTCAGGGGTTAAAACCACTTTTTTTCTCACCCCAGCATAGTGAAATGTAAATAGGCCACTTGTTTTGCTGCTCTGCTCCATGCATCAGCCACAGAGGGTCCAGAAGTTAGTGCTTAGCTGGCAATTTTGCTTATAATGAGGGAGGCAGAGCAGCGTGCTCATTTACAGCCACATCACCTCTGCTGACAGAAGTAAAAATGAGCTTTTGTCAACATCAATAAACAAATTAGAAAGTGCTCTGGAGAGACAGAGCTCTGGTAGCCCCATTGCTTCAACAGTGACTGCAGGGGATGTGAGGCTGTTCTGTAACGCTGCTCCTCTCTGCTGCTGGCCCGGTGGGAAGGCAGCCTGGGGACCTGGCCAGGAGCAGAATGAGCAGGGACACTCCCTGGACATGGTGGCTCAGAATTTGCTGGCCTGGCTCCCGCTGGGCACTGCAGCTCCACCAGGCAATAATGGGTGTCCCACAGCTGGCAGGAATTTTTGCCAAAACAATGGGTTTTTATCAGAAAATGACAGTTCATCAAATTCAGCA
>VZSR01001685.1:33399388-33482333 GCA_013398615.1 Brachypodius melanocephalos
AAAAAAAAAAAAAAAAAACAAAAAAACCACCAGATTCTTTTCAGGACCTGCCTCATTCATTTCTGGTTTCTTGAGCTGCAGTTTCCAAGGACTCACACATCCACAGCTCCACAGGGCTGGTAATATTTCAGACTTTTTATTTTCTAGGTATGAGAAGCCTGGAAAGGCCTAGCACAAATAGGGCTTATAGGTCCCTGCAGAACAGGACAGAGGCTTGCATCCTGGAGGATATCCTATCACACCAAGGACATAAAGGTTCCAAGGCCCAGGGAACAAGGAGCTTGGACACATTGACAAAGACTTGGATAATACAGAAAGAAATTCCTGGACTAAAGGAAGTTTATAGGAACACCAAACCCTAAACAAATTAAAACCCCAGGATCTCCATTCAGGTTTTATACTATCAAAACTTCATTTTGAAATTGAACATCTTCTTTGTTGTCTATGAGGAACCGACCCACCACCTGTCCTCCCCTCCCTGAGAAAGGAGAATGCTTGTGCTTTCTAACTCTCCATCCTTTCCTCTCACTTCTTGCAGTATCTGCAGGTTTTCCTGCATATTTCTTACGGGAAAATACATTTCCCTCAGTGCTGCCTTCATGGTATTGAGGGCACACAATTTGTTGTTTTATCTAAGTGCTTATCTCTCCTGTGTTTGATGTTTATAAGAGCTATTTGCCAATGATTTCCAAGGTGTTTTAATAACAGGTGTTGCTTCCTTTATGTATGCCAGAATGAAACTGCCTGAATGAGATCCAGAGATAGGACATGGCTATGATAGTCTCTTCTTCTGGATAAATGTTTCCTTCCACCACCCAGGGCGAGACTGGATATCTGATTAGGTGGGTTATTTAATGCTGCTGGAGGGAGCAAAAGCTACTCTGTGGAGCCCAAGTGCTCTTCATGCAAGGTGACAAGTTCACAGCCCTCATTGTCTTACCCGTGCAGAGCTGTTTGGATGCCTTTCCAGCCGTTGGCTCAGAGAAGACTGGTCGCCAGGGCTCATGCTAAAGGTGACATTCAGGGTATTTTGTAAACATGCAGGTGCCTAGATCTGACAGACATACTTCCCAGACCCTAAAGGCACAAGGCACACACATACACCCTTCCTCACAACCTGAAGTGCTTCCATTGCTGTTTCTGGATTATTGAATTTCCATTGCTGTTTCTGGATGGTTAGCTGTGGCTAACCATCTGCTTAGTTATAAGCATGAGCTTGAACTCCTCATTAACAACTATATCAGCTATCCACACATTCCTCCAGAGCTCTGATTCAGCCTCGCATGGTGCTGGTGGGCATAAAGAAGCACCAGCTGCAAAGGGGGTCAGACCCAAGATGAGAGCAGAAAAGGTGTCCCATAGATCCACAAGGTTTGGAGGAAAGGCACTAAATACATTCCTTTTCTTTTGCTTGAGGGAAGTAAAGGCAGCGAGTGACATAGGGAGCAACGAGAGAACATGAGGAAAGATGACAGGGAGAGAAAAGGTTTCCCCGTTGTCACCACCGAGGTTTTGTGCCTACAGTGGGGATTATGAGATGACTTCTGATGTCAAATCATGGCCTCATGCACCACCCTATTTTTCTTACAATTACTTTATTACCAGATCACCTTGTGCATTGAAAGTACCTGCCTCAAGGTCGTAGTATTGTATCTTCAGCAGAAACAAGCAGAAATCATCACCATGCCCAGCATGGTGCTTATCTTGGTTAAAAAAAATCAGAACCACAGGCACCTCAGATGACAAAGCTGCCCTCTATAATCAGGTGGCTACCCCCTCAGAAACAGAACAGATGCAAAAGATAAAATGTTAAGAAGAGCTTAGGATTCAATAAATGGAGAGACAAACACTTTGATTTGGGGACTGGCCTGTCCTTTTCCCATCCAGATGGCAGAGGTTTACTTAACTCAGAGACAAAAGACTGCTCAGTCCTTCATCACTTTCTCTTTGGTTGTCTGCTTTTGCTGTGTTTGCTGCTGGCAGAGCAAGTTCTTCACTCTCACTCATATGATCAACACTTTGCACAGACACCTGTGCACAGAACATGCCTTTACTTCCATCTCCAGGAGTACTTCACTATGGACCTCATCAGATTTCCACCACAGGGCACTCCTTCCAGTGCTTTGATTTTGATTAAAAACGTAGCTTTAATTCTACTCATAATTTTGAAGAACTTGGATAATTTTAACAGAGCCAAAAAAAAAAAAATAAAAAACCACATGATTTTTCATCTTCTAATTACTACGTCAAAGCTTGAAAATTTGTAGATTTGCTGTGGTCCATATTTCAGATGAGAGCTCAATGCCAGTTTGCCACTGGGTACTAAAGATAACGCAAAGATGAAAGAGTAAATGCAGTCCTGCGTGTTCAACACAGAAGCCAACCATATTGTTTCAAGGCACATTTCAGACACAGCCACATAACTGATTTGGAAAGGAAAACTCAGCCACAGATTGAAAGAATTCAGTGCTAGCTGGAGCAATGATCACTTGCTCTCTTAATGGAACTTTACCAGAAAAACAATAACATCCTTAATATTTCTAGCACAAACCAGGCATGGATCCAAAAATATTTTAACTCTGAGCAACTGAGGAAGTGAGCTTTTTCCACTGTGCGTTCTACTGCAGTGACTCACCGAGGAACTCAGCCCCCAGTGTAAGGCATCCTTGCACTGATCCATCAGGAGCAATGCTCAGCCAAGCATATGGCATCACAATCACAGGCAGCAAGCAAACTGAAGATTTATTTCACCATGGGTATGAAATGCATATTTCATTATGTCTACTATGCAGATGAGCTGGGCATGCAACTTGAGAGAGCTCGATTACAACACTAAAGCACGGTGAACACTGGTTTTCCCTAAAGTTCTACCAGTATTGTATCAAATAATCAAAACAAAGCTCTGTTCATGTCAGTTCATGGTGATTTGTCCCAAATGACATGGGGATCCCTACTGTAAGGAACATAGATGCATAACCCTGCCTTGGAAAAAAATTACAGGAAAATATCCACAGGACAAAGATTGGCCCTACCCCATCCTGTGCTGTGAGTGTTCCCTCCCACCCACCATCTCAGGAGAATTAAAGCATATTTATTCTCACTACTGTGTTAAAGAAGAGATCATGATTGTTTAACAAATCCTTTGGTAACGCATACCTTCAAGCTCATGAGGCACAGCTGGATGATGGAAAAGAGCCAAGGGGACAAGCAGACCTGCTTTCCTTGCTCCCCTTTGCTTCTCCCCAGGTCAATGGCTCCCCTCGCCCCAGCCCAGCCACCCCCTGCCTCCTCTATGGGCAGATTCAGTTCGCTGAACCAGCAGTATGCAATGCACGGGGGAAAAAAGCCCAAAAACTAGTCATCTATTTCCGGCTTTGGAAGTTGTGTTGTCCTGGCAAAGGGTCTGTGAAGCACGACAGCCGGCACAAGGAAGGGGGCTGCGCTGCAGGTGAGGATGCATTGTCGCTGCTGTGTCGCTGAGCCGCTGCCCCGCTCGGGCCCGGGAGCAGGGGAAGCGGCGCTCCCTCCCGTGAGCATTGGGCAGACCCGGATGTGCCGAGCCCTCACCTGCAGGGCGGTACGACCCAGCTCCCAGCCTGCTTTGTAATGACTCAGGAGCCTGACAAAACGCCTGAATCATTGCCAATTATTCATGTGTCATTTTTGATGTGTTGGAAAGCAGCTCATGGAGACAAGTTGTTCTGACAGTGGCACATACCTTGTTGCTGCACAGCTAGGGGAGAAGGCATTTGCTTTTCAGAGGATATTACATGAAGACCTGCCAGCTGCAGGTCTTAACATTGGGACTCTTGGGACCTCTGGTTTTTGTCAGAATAAATGCCAACATAATGCAGGTCTTTACATGCAATGTATCCTATATAAAAGGAAGCCGTTGGTGTACCTGTTAACTTGGTGGTGTATATTTTTGCGATTAATTAGCATGCCAAAGTGAATTTCAAGGATTAGGCTGAAGATATGCACAGAAGGCATGCAGACTGGGTGCAGGAGGTACCATGTCACTCACTGGTTTTGGGGAAAACAAGGCAATGGAAAATGTCCCTCATCTTACATTTTCTCAGGCATTTTTAAATGAATGTGCAAGATCTTTCACACCACAGTTAATTACAGAGATGGAAATGTGTCTCTCACTGTACCAGAACAAGAGAAGCAAGGTAAGAAACCAGAATAACAATACAATAGTGCCAGTTTCTGAACTCAGCTGTAACTATGGCAATCTTCATTCACAGTATTTAACTGAGACTATAGACTAAAAATAGTGCACTTAGCAAGCTTGAATAAATTGCTACATCACTGGCTTACAAATGTTTCAAAGACACGAACTTTTATAAAAATAAAGCTTCATAAGAAATTCATATTTACAGAAATCATTTGACATTACTTCTGTTGACTACAGGGACTTGGCTTTTCACAGTAGCGAAGCATGAAGAGAAATACATTTCAAGAGGACAGGCAAAAAAAAAAACCCACCGAAATTAAGTATTAACATAAATTTTAATACAATGTCCTGTTACTGTGCAATTACTGTTAAAAGCTGGTACTGTCAGCAGCAGTATTTTACTTTTCTTGGGTTATATAAAGTCTAAAGGGAACACTGGACCAAATTCTTCTCTCACTTATTATGTGTTTTTTTCCTCCCACCTTCATTGGCATCAGCAGCCTCAGCTTGCTGCATTGTCACAGTTCCCAATGCTCCCCATACATAAGCTCGAATAAAGGAGTAGTGTGATATGAAGAGAAAACAAAACAAAGCAGAAGAAATGGATCAATATAGCACATTTCCTCTCTGCATCCAGCTCCCCTGATGTTCTGGGCTGTCAGGGGGTTCATGGCTTCACTCACCAGCTGCTCCCTGGTATGTGGTACAAGCCTGTTCATCTCTGCATCATACAGCATTTTCCTCTACTCTTCTGATACAGAAAGTAAAAGCAAAAGGATGAAAACCAATAATTTTCAAACATCAAAACCATACCTTATTTAATAGAGGTGATTAGTTTGAGACAGCCAGTGAACAAGTTTTTGCTTGCTATTTATTGATGTCCAGGAGAAGCCAGAGAATGCTCTGGATGCTGTATTTATTTCAACATTCACTATACCAGTGCATGATGTAGAGCAACTGCACCATACATGTGTTTGGCAAACACTTAAGCTAATCCATAGCCATAAAAGTTTGGTTAGTGGTGCTTGGAGGCATTTCTAGAAGGCATTTCTAGTTCACAGGGATGGGCACATGTTGGAAATGGTGAGACAGAGAGACCTTATAGATATGATGGCTTAGAAGGAAACTCTGAAAATATGAAGCCTGAAAGTGGAATAGAGATGAAGGCAGCCTTTGAGATGTGAGCAGGGCCAGCAGGAAGAAAGCTGTTAGCCGAAGGTGGATTAAGCAATAGCACACAAAGGAAGACCCAGGGACCCATGGGTGGAGTCCCCTCAAGATATCAGGGAAAAGATAGACTGAGGAGTGACCCTTAAGATTTAGAATATAGAGTGATATGGTAATATAGTAGTTCTTATAGGCTATGTGCAAATGTAGGATTTGTGCCCTGTATTGGTTTGTTACTGTAGGTTAGAATATTCAATAGAGAAAGAGATAAAACTGTAAAGCAACAGGAAATAGGCCTCTTTGAACACCCCTCTTCAGACCACACTTTGAGCTGAAGGCTGGCAGCTCAGAGCAGGGCCCTCTCGCACCCCGCAGCCCCTGCAATAAACCTCGTGTTCCAGAGCAACCCTGTCTCCAGAGAACTCTGTCCCATGCTGCTGCCGTCGATACCCTCTCACATGATTTAACAGGCACATTTCCGGCAGGACTCATCACTGAATCCCAACGAGATCAGGGACATCTGGCTTCCCAATATCACACTACATCTGGTGATTTGCCTTGGTAGCAAGACCAAACAGGCTTGGTCACAGTAGCAAAACAAAAGGTAAATATGCCAAGGCACATTATGATTATGATTGCTGCAAGCAAGATAAAATCATGAAAACATGATGGCCTGCTCTGTGAGTGCTATAAAGATGGCCTTAAGGAATGACTGTGGAAAATGGTACAATGTGGGAAGAGATTCAGTTATGCTATAGTACCTTTTCCCTTAAGTTTTCTTTGAAATGTTTTGGGGTTTTTTAAGAAAGACCTAGCAGCAAAACATTCTAAACTTTTCTTTGCTGACTTGATCAGAATGTTTGGGTGTGATCCTTTTGCTGCAGTATATGTTACAGGCTGAACACTCTGCAGCAAGTCTCATGCCTTTGAGCACAAGCTGGGCACAGGGAGAGCACTTCTTGAGCACATGGGAGCCCTGATATTTTGCTGTCTGGAAACAGTTCAGAGTTGTCAACGACACAGATTCACTAATCAAAACTCCACATGGCTGAAGGACACACACACACATTGACCTTTACTACAGCCCTGGGAACGCTGCAGCAGCCTGAAATGACTTTCTAGAGTTGCTCTCACTGTTTGAGTTCTTTGCAAGTACTGGTAGGGATACTGTGCCTCCGAACAAAGCACCTTTTAAATACGCACTCTTCAGAGAGAAGGAATTATCTCTGATTCAACAGAGCTTTCAGATACCCTTTCCAGATTACTACAGTGGTTTCATTCAGTTATGCAGACTTCAAATTAAAAGTTAATGAAAACTAACACACTTCTTATTTCTCCTGAGGCACATTTGCTCTCCTATGTAGACGGCTGAGAAAAGTAAGTCAGAAGAAAATGCCTCCTTGTCTGACAAAGGTTGCAGGGATTCTGGGAACTGCCTGACAGCAAATTCCTGCATCAACACCGTTGCTGTAATTTTGAATCAGTTGTGTTCATTTTCCAAATGTGCTTTATAGCCACCTCCCACATGGCAACACATGAGCAAGTAAAGTATCATTATCTCTGATGGGCACCCTTTGTCTTCCCAGGAAATGACTAAATGCTATCCTCAAAAAGCTGACCATTGGAGAGAAATTACAGACTCATGTTTGGCACAGAGTGTGGTGTTCGCAGCTGTACTGACTGCCTGCCAGGAGCTGTCTGCCTACAGAACATGCTGTCTTCCAGCTGCTCGACCCAAGATAGTTCAAGAGGATAAGAGCAGTGTCAGAGAAGTGAACGGACTTTCTGTTGGCAGATTGTCTTGCTTGGTTTTATAGCTCTTTTCTGGGGAAAGTGAGCTTATTGCCAGTCTTCACATGATGGCAGATTCAAAAAGTGTTTCCTGGATTAACCTAAGGCACTGCTTTTTGACTCAGGGCAAGGTGTCCATTATTAACATGCAAGAAAAAACCCCCACCCTGTGACTCATATATTCTACCCACTGATACATGCAAATACAAACAAGAACGACTTGAATACAGGAAAATAATTGGGATTTCTTTTTTTTTTCTGACATCTTTAAACCCTTATGTTTCATAGACCCTGTCCTTCCTTATTCCAGATCTTCTTTTAGCTGTTTCTGTTTAATCCTAGCAATCACCTTGAGTCATGACACTGGGTATAATGCAATAGACTCATATGTACAATTCTTGTATTTAAAAAGTGCTTGTTTTTCTGAACACAGCAAAAAGCAAATAGCAAGAGCCCACCTGTGCTTACGTTCAAGCCCTTTCCAGGAAGTCCTTTACCCCAGTGTTCTCCTTACTTTCAGCATCATGTCCCTGAACTCAGTTTACTGTGCCCTTTGCATTTCTAGCCTTTTTTAAAAAAAAAATTTCCCTCTCCTACATGCACATGTATGACTCCACAATTTCTGGCTTACCCACTTTCTGTCTGTATTATTTACAAGTACACTGCATTGCAAGCCTATATGAGGACATGCTATTACTTAATTTTGTGATATTGGTGCAATATTTGGGGAGGTGGATTGTACTGGTTTGAGTTTCAGTAATCAGAGTCATTTAACTGCTTCCTCATGCCATACCAATTTAATGTATTTTTTCCTATCACATAGCTTTTTATTACTAATTTCAACAAAACTTGATGTGATCACAAGTTGATTACATTTTGCTGCCTGAAAATGCAAATAAATAAGATTTGCACACATGAATTTTGCAAATGGCCAAAATTATGCTGGGATAGCTCCACAGGCTGATGGAGAGAACAACAGTCACTCCCAGGGTGTGGTTTTGTTTCTCCTGCTTCCCTGGCCCACTGCAGTGCCCTTCCCTGCTGCCTGAGACTGCTGCCTGCCCTGCTCTGCGTGCTGAACAGTTGGTGGAGTTGTGCCCTGAACTGCTCTGTGAAATGATCCAAGTTTAAAAGTGCTTTTGGGAGAGTTCAGAGCACTTTCACTTTATATGGCTGTACACATTTTTTTATGGTGATGACTTGGAGGGCCTTGAAGGGGACATGAAATAGGAAGCAAGGAAGGTCTTTTATAAATGAGGGTACAGTTGGATGGCTTAAATAGACAGTAGACAGAGTGAACGGAAACAGAAACACAGCAATCTGCCCTAGAGACCCCAGGGTTATCTGTCCTGGTACCTTTAACCTGCATGGCATCGGTATGACTGAGCCTGTTCACACAAGGGCACAGTGACACATCACAACACAGTTGTTCACTGGGTAGATCAAAGCAATCTGTGCACTTTAACCCTGAATCTTACATTTTCCATTGGGATCAAGTAGTAATGGAGATTAATTGCTGTGAGCACCAAAAATGAATGAGCATGAAGACTGTGCCTATGATGACAATATTTGTGAATGCATTTGTTTTCTAGTATTGAAAGTAAATATTTTATTCATTATCTCATGGGAATGCATGATTATATCAGCAACACATTTAAAAGAAACAAAAATATTGTGTGTTGCATCAGTTTGCTAAGGAAACTGAAACAGTGAGTCAGGTGATTCAGTCCTTGATAACCCAAACTGTAATTTAAAACGCAAATGCCATTCTGAGCTCATCTATTCTGAGCTGGATAGAGCCCAGCATGTTTCAGTTCTTAAATAACTCATTCCCATGACCTTTGCAATTCACTACCTTACACAACAGTGCAAAAAAGAGCCTCATACACATGACTCAGGCTGCCTTAGGGTTCCTGAAATTTAAGAAGGCAGCCTACATAACATGATCACAAGTAAAAGGAAAATAAAAGACAGCTTATATAACATCCAGACAAATTGAACAAAACTCTGCAGTTACACAAGGCTGCAGGCTGCAGAGATGCATCCAAAGTTCAAGGAAGTTTCAAAGAAACAGCCTGATGTGGCTGGTGTTTAGCCCCAGTGTTTAAAGTCAACACTAATAGAATAAATAATCCTTATTCTTAAAATACTACTACTCTAAAACACTTGGCTTGCTATCTGGACTAGCTCCAGGGCATTTGAAACACATTGAGTAAAATGATCACGTGGAAGGAATAAGACTGCTAACTTGGAAGCCCAAAAGGTTTGCAGGAAACATGTGTCCTGAGCTCCTGAGAAACAGCAGGGTAGCAGTCTTCTTGTGTTTTCTGAATGTCCTCCCAATGCTCCTAGGTCTTTGTGAGATTCCTCAGAGGCACAGCCCGTCTGTGAGGGAACATGTGATCTTGCACCACCTCCCTGGCCTCTGCCACAGGGACATCATTGAGCCGTGCAACAAAATATGCAGGTTATTCAGATTTGCAAGCCAAATCCAGCCCTGGGCTGGAATCCAAATTCAAGGAAAGTACCCCAGTGCCAATGCAGGGCAAAATTAGAATTGGGATCTCTAAATGACCTTATAAAAAATTCCCCAGGAAAAGAAAGGCACCCCTAAAGCAGGCCTGCTGGAAAAGATCACAGTGAGGCCTTCTCTTTTGATTAAAAGCCTGGCACAGGAGCACAGCTTTGCTCCACTGAAACAGCCAGGATCTCTGAGGGAGTTGGCTGCTTCCAGTTCCTGAATACCATAAACAAAGCTCCAGCTCCACTTGTAAAACATAGTGTTGCTCCTTCTGCTTGTTGCTCTCTTACCATGTAACAGCCTAATGGCTAAAGCTTTTAACTGTAAAAGGCTGGTATAATTGTCACCTTCATTCCACACTGCCTCTTTTTCCAGATGAGTCCTGTTACTGTCTGGCTGCAGGTCAGCTGAGGTGAGGGCAATGCCTTATCATGAAATGAAGACTGGTCACTCACACAGGAATTCACCACTCCTTGGCTCAGAGGCAGAAAATGAGACTCTGAAACCTTCTGCTTAGGACACCTGCCTGGAAGAACAGAATACTGGATCTAGTCAGGAAAGAGGTTAGAACAAATATACGTTTGGTTTGTTGTTTAAAAATATAAATTGAACATATCATATAAAGCAAATGGTAAATATTTATGTAGCTGGGGTCCCTTGAGATAATAAGTCTATTTATCAACCAAGGAAACCAGTAACCTAACTCATCTTTTTTTCTACAGAAAAAGCAACAAATGCTTATTTTTTTTTTTAATCATCAAATACAAACTCCAAAGGATACAAGGTCTTCCTTTCCCAGCATTTAGGTAAGGCTAAACTGAGAAAGGCAAAGAGGAATGAGAAGGAGATCACTTTGGTATTCTTTCTAAACTTCCTTGTTACAAGTGGAAATGTGACTTGATCTAGCCCTGGGCCCCAAGACACCGAAGAGATTGGTTCAGAGCCTACTCCTGGTTCTAAATTGAAATTTCTGATTTTATCTTCCATAACTACTTTTCACTTCAAAGTACCCCCTCATGCTAAGACAATAACACCGGTACGTCTAGTAGTTGGCACTGGTTGATCTTCCTCATTGCTGGAGAAAATATTAGTCTTTAACATTCACATTTGCATAGAAAGATCTCAACTCAAGCCAGCTGTTTCTACAGACCATCTATTGGCTTCCACCTCTTGACTCCAGTGACCTCAAGTAAAGACAAAAGGCTGTATTCAATTACCAACATCTGAGCAATCTTTTATTTCAGGGTATCATATCTGATAAAATGATCTCGGGATATCATTGTTCCACCAGCATTAGGTAAACAATATTTTATCTGTTGAAAAGTGTAAGCTATTCTCTGCATGGAAAAATGTGGGCAGATTCCCTTTCCAAGTTTATTCTCCACTATTTCCCCTGAAGTCTATTGAATCATTTGCATGGCAGCCATTGTAACTGCAAATGTAGCTACTTTTTAAAATTACTGTAACAAAGAAATATGAAAAATGCACATGATGAACTACAGCTGGAAAAGGAATCAGACCCTTCAGAACCAAGTTAATTGCTGGATCCAGCTTCCTGATATCCTGAAACTACTTCCTCATAGCCAGATGCTGATAATGTCCTAAGTATCATTCTTGAAGCTGGCCAAAAACTTATTTTTCTACAGAATTTCCCTTACTTCATCAAGCTGTCACAATGCTGTATTCCCCAAGCTGGATACCAGACCCTGAAAAACTAGCCCAGGTGAAGAGTGCAAACTAGTGCACAACTACTACCAAATGAAAAAAAATGCATTTCATTCTCTGCTAATGAGATGGCAGCCAACATATAGGATGGTACAAAGAAGCCTTGAGGGGCAAGAGGCAACAGATACAAGCTTAACATGGAAGATTCTGATTAACTAAAAATTAAAAATCTTCAGAATGAAAGTAGTGAAGTACTGGAACTGGGACCCAGGCAGACTGGTGAACCTCAGTCCTCAAAGATGTCCAAAACAGGCCTGACCAAGTCCCTGAACAACCTGACCTAGCTTTAAAGATGGCACTGCTTTCAACAGCTCCTGTCTGACCTCAGTTACTCTCTGAGTCTAGGAAGTTGGGTCTGAACTGTTGAATGAGTCAGGCCCATTGCTTCATTTCAGAAGGGAATTAAGAGTGAAGATACAAAGGGCCTTCAGGGGAGACAAAATAAATTAAACTATCCTTGAATGCCACAATGACAGCAAAATACCCACTGAAAGCAATTGTCTGTGATTTGCCATTGAACTTGCCTTTAGAAAGGGCAGGGGAGAGATGAATCATATGGCTCAGTGCTGCTGGCTTACTCTAAAGTTGATACTCTTAGTTCTTTTTAAATCACCTTTTGCAGGGCTCATTGTAAATCTTCAGAAATGCTCACTGTACTCAGGAACCCATCTGTGTTGAGGCAGGACAGATGCACCACCCACAGCAAACACTCCCTGAGAGGGCAGCAGAACATTTGAATGAACAACCGAACTCTCCCTTTGAAGCAGACTGAAGAGCACAGGCCACTGCTGTTTGCAGGTACTCCATCTGCTCTGAGCTCTACTGACATTTATTTTTGCCACATAATGCTCCTGATTTCTGCAAAAAATAAATTGCTGTTCTATGGAGGAGCATACTTAGACTGATGTCATTGCTTCTGTAATGCTCTCAGGAAAGGAAAGGACACAGTTTAGTCCTGTCCAATCCTTCCTGTTTATTCTATACCTGGCTTGTTTGTCTCCCTTATTTCCTCCCTTGTTAGGCTTTTCTTTCTGCTCTCAAAACTTAGATGTCTCTTCTGCCCTTTTTTCCTGCTCCAAGTTGGTATGGCAGCCTGCCAAGTGTTTGATCCATGCACTCAGTTTTAAGACAGGTTTTATGAGCAACTGCTCTTTTCAACAAGCACAGGAGCAGCAAGGATAGTGTGCAAGGATATCATAAGAATGTTAAGGAGTCAAGGGATATAAAAAAAAGTGAAACATTATCCCATGCTCCTGAACGAGCTTTCAGTAAAAATGAGTCAAGAAAAATGAATCAATAAAATATTTATATATCAGGCACAAGAACCTATTTAAACTAGAAGGTTATTGCAAACACTGGATTTCAAATGAAAATTGATTTTGATGATCTGTAATAGAGTTTCTGTGGAAATGTAATTCTATGGAAATGTATTTTTTTGGAAACGTGTGTTAAGTGCTGCAGCACTTTAGCTGCAGTGATAATGCATAGCTGCCTGTTGGTCCTGCAGTGCAGAATTAGCCACTGCTGACAACAGGCACATTATGACAAGAACTGATGTCTCTTGTTACACTCTGTTGATAATCCTTTCATCCAGGGAAACAGAGAGACTCTGCATACCTTGAAGTAGTTACAAGTAATTGCTTTTCCATCAGTCTCTGGTGTAAATTGTTAAGTATGGAACAACATGTTTTTATTAATTAGATTATTTTTTATTTCGTATCAGCAAAAATGGACTGTTGCTCGAAGTGCACAAAAAGGTCTTGGCAGCAACAAGATGAAGAGAAGGGAAATCTAACATTCCAGTTAAATTGCAACATCCAACTTCTGGCAGCACACCAGCAAACTCACATAAGCTTGAGGAGCAAAATGTCAGCCAAACTTTAGCATTTTGTCTCTAATTTGTGGGATTTATATGTGGCTGCTAAGGCTACAATCTTTTCTCACTCAGTATTTTAAAATTCAAATTTTGTCTAATGGTCAGATATATCAACAGGAGAATGTCAGACAGGGAGCTACAGCTTCCAAGACCGGCTCTAAAAATAGCTCCTCTCCTGGCCTTAAACCTGGAAGAAAGGGATAATTAAATCAATAAACAGGGAACTGTACCACTAACCTTTCAATTTCACAGCAAATTAGAGAATTGAACTAATGGGCACAAGATGTTCTGCAGACTGAAAGTGCTGAAAGCTAACTATTTTGTGGATTTTTTTTTCCTAGGTAGGCAACTCTAGACAGCAACACTCTCTGTGAAAGTCATACATGAAGCCACTCTACAAACTCCTCCCTTAGATGAATATGACTTCATCCCCATCCATTTCTGTGTTATCTACTTGTAGAACGATGACTCAAATTCACCCAGGCAGAGGACTGTCTTCCCACAGCCTTCTTCCTTCTGCCAAGGTAAGAAGTTGGCTTGATACTGCACCTTTACATAGTCTATAAGAAAATTTCTAAACTTGGGGGCCTTACACTCTTGCTGTAAGCAGAAAATTATGTAAATGGTTGTTATTTCAGCACATGCTGGCAATCTATTTTTAACCTACCGTTAAAAAGGAATGCAAATAATTTGTTTTCCATGCTGTTTAATGAAGTTTTCAGTGTGTAATGGTGTCTGTCAGATGCTTTTTTTTTTTCATTCTAAAATAAGCCTCAAAGAGAAGATGATGGCATATCTTTCTGGATAAACAAATAAATGTCTCAAAAGTCACCCAGAACACCCAATAAATAAAAATTTTAATACTCTGTGTTTTCAACTACAACCATGAAACCCTTGCATTTCTAAGGATGGTTTAATTTTATCTTTCTAGCTGATTTTTACACAGGGGGTCACAGGGCAATATTTTCCACACTCTTACATTTCAAGTACAGCTCTTGACTCTTCTGGGCACTAAGTACAGATTTTCCTTTTTTACTTCTCCCTGGTTTTGGTACACAGCTGTACACATCCTGCCAACTGAGTAAAGATGTAACTATAATCAAAAATCTATGTTCTTTTACATCTGCTGAGAGAATGCTAATTGCAACTCCCCAAGACTTGCTAACATCTTCTGCCAACAAAACACAGAAAAGTGGGCATCCCAGACACCCTAAAAAATAGTAAGGAGTGAGAGCACAGGCATCTATAAACAGAGAGATGATCAAGGAAATCAAAACACTGTCAAATTTATATACTTTCCATATTCAGAAATGTACAGGAAGAGTAAGTCTAGATCAGAGTACCTCAGAAGCACATGCAAAATTGAGTGCTGTTCTAGAGATGTGGAACAGGGACAGGACAGTAACTAAGAGAGGGGAGAGAAAGGAGGGAGAGGAAGCTACTGCTGCTGCCACACCGGCAGGAACCACAGGTTGTTCCCTTTCTGGGGAAGGGCTGCTTCTTCGTAGCCACTATCCTCAAACCATTCCTTGCTGGCAGTGACGGCTGCAATGTGGCGATGTCAGGGTGGAGAGATCCTGGTCTTCGGCGCTCCACAGCAGCCTGCTTTGTCTGGAGGGATTCTGGAGAAGAGAATACCACGGGGCAAATTAATTTTAAAAACCCATAAACCTCCCATGTTTCAGTATAAGCTTCAGTGGCCTCTT
Organism: Brachypodius melanocephalos; assembly: GCA_013398615.1. Taxonomy (NCBI): domain Eukaryota; kingdom Metazoa; phylum Chordata; class Aves; order Passeriformes; family Pycnonotidae; genus Brachypodius; species Brachypodius melanocephalos. Next base: position 33,414,352 of record VZSR01001685.1, read on the forward strand.
GCGGAGTTAACGTGCTGTGACTCCCAAGTCAACTCGAACATTTCAAGGGAAAAAAAAAAAAACCAAAAAGCACCACTCTTTAACAGAGTAAATGCCAATACACCCTAAAAATTTAAACATTCTCCCATATTCGGTCTCCATAACAGTCAGAAGTTGTGTGACTGTGACTCGTGACCAAAGGAGTGTGGGGGGCTTTCTCAGGGCAGAGGTCCCTGGCTTAGGGGACAGGCTTTAGTTGTCACTTGCAGAGTTAACATGCTCCGTACCTGTTAAAGACACTTCATGAACATTTCAGGGGAACGGTCTCGGCCCCATTCTCCACTCTCAAAAGCTCTCTTGCTCTCCCTCCCCTCACGGACACCTTGGGGGAGGGGCACGGGCACAGCGCGCGCCGCCGCCGCCTTCGCGCCTTCCCGCCCCTGCGCGTGCGCGCGCACGCAGCGCCCCCTCCTCCCCAGACCCCGCGCGCTCCCTCAGCCTCCGCGTCACGTGCCCGCCTTGCCCTCCTCAGCAGCCAATGGGCGGTGCGCCGCGCGCCGCAGGGCCCTTTATAAAGTCGCGGCGGCCGCGGCCGTGAGGCGGTGGCTGTCGGGGTTTGGGAGTGGCGGGGGTGTTCGGGGCGGCCCTGTCCTTCCACCCGCTTCCCTTCCTGTGCCGCTCGCTCCTTCCACCCGTCTTCCTGAGCCGCCCGGGAAAGGCCCAGGTCTGTGCCCAGGACGGGCGGAGGGAGGAGGAGGTGGTCGTGCTGGAGGTGGGCGGGCAGCTGGCTGGGGAGGGGCGGCCATGTCGGGGCCGCGCAGCGCCTGAGTGGGCTGAGATATCCGCCGCCGCCGCGGTACGCAGTGAGAGCGGGCCCTGCCCATCGCCCTGCCGGAAGGGAGAGCGGGGCCGGCGGGGCACGGTGCCCGCGCGGGCGGCGGGTTCGGGCGGTCCCTGCGGAGCTGGCTCAGCGCGATCGCTGGGCGAGCGGCAGCAGCGGCGCCGTGCGCCCGCAGAAGGGCTGTGTGCGCGTGTCTCCTCCTGTCTGCCGTCCCACCTCCGTGCCGGAGCTCTACGTCTTCTCTAACAAACTCTCTGCCTTGCTTCTCCCCTCGCCCCCCGGGCTTCTGCTTTGTGGATGTTGGCGGCTTCATGTTGTGACAGGAGAATGTGTGTATGTCCTGGGCCCAGGCGGATCGGTATGTATCTCCCTTCATGGAGCGATGGGCTTGGGGGGTCGGATGGGACCCGGGGAAGGGGCTGCTAGGTTGGGCTGTGTCTGAGAGCTGAGGCTGGAGGGAAGGATTAACGATGCGCTTGTGTTTAATGCTTCTTATCCATCCTCCCCACCCTCTCCAGCTGGCTTATTCGGCTCTGTCAGGTGTAGGAAAGGCACCCGAGTGTTTTTACCTGAAGCCATGGGTGTCTTTGGCACAGTGTTTTAGAGGAACCTGTGCAGTGTCAGTTAGCCCTAATAGTATGACTATAACAAACCTTTATTAAAGAAAAATGGAACATTTTTCTGGTTTTTTTTAGTGCAGTATTACAAAACCCATAAGTTGACCATCTGACTCATTATTGGTTATATTACATTTACAGTTTGAAAAACAGCACTGGTACCCTGTTCTGAGCTTGGAGAGGTATTTACACTGGATTGGTTCTAATATCTTGACAAATTTTGATTGAACTGTAAAATTTCTACTTCTTATTTTTCTCTGCCATCTTTCAATCGATCATAGTCATCTTGGGATCTTAATTTTTTAAAGGGCAGGTGGAGTGTCTAGTTACATTTGGGGCAGCTGTGTTGAGGGTAAGTGGGAGTGACTTTAATTTCAGTTCAGGTTTGGACACTTGGAGTTAGGCATCTGCTTAATCAACTTGGAATTATTGAAGCTGGTATGTGAAACAGAGTGATCTCTTAAGCTGGCATAGATCTGCTGTAAATTATATGAGCCATGGAAAACGTGAGGCCAACTTCTTACTATCTCCTCTGGGATTTCATGGAACGTTTGATAAACTAATGATTAAAAATCATAAGGATATAATCTGGTGGCACTGCAGAACTGTTACAGCAGCAATACATTTGTATTTTTGCTTCATCATAGATCAACAAAACTGTCACAACAGTTGAGGCAGCACTGTGGGTCAGCAGTGAACACAAATGCTGACAGTCAGGACAGCTTGATCCAGGTGGAGTCTAATGGGAGACCAGTGTTGAAGCTGAGGTGCTGCTGTAGGCCAGGCACATCCATAGAACCTTAAGCAAGGTTGTTGCTTGTAAATGTCACGTGAAGAAATATACATAACTGTTACCAGAATAGCTCCCATATAATTAGAAGGCAGTGAATAGAATTTAAAATCTATATTTGGAGTTGCAGTCTACTGCTGTCATGCTGTGTGTATGTGAAGCCTGGCCTGGAGAAGCAAATGGCTAACATAAATTCAGTACGCATCTGGAAGCTTCAGCCAGTTCACTGCTCCTCTTTGTCTGGACTACAGCCCAAGCTCTTCCTGGGACCTGCACAACAAAAATCTTCAACCTTCAGCTGTCAGTGGGAGACTCAGGAGAGTGTTTGTCAATGTACAGCAGTCACTCATTAGTACTGGGGAGTCAGTGGAGTGACAGCAACATGAATTCTATTCTGCTTTCAGCACTTATATGTCATGTAACTGAGAAATGGGCTCTGCTCTGGTTTACTTAAAAAGAACAAACAAGCTTGGAGGGAAGAATGACTTGCTTCCCGTTCTTGAAACAAGGGGCATGGGGTGAAACTTCGTGTTTCCAGACACTTCTCAGCTGGCACAGGTGATCAGAATCATAGCTGAGGCTATGGAAAGCTAATGGAATGGGGTCATGCAAAATGCAGTTTCTCCTATATATTGCATGATCCTTTAGACTGAGTATTTGGGCTGTTGGGGTTGAGTCTTATCTGAAATCTGGTATGCCTGCTCAGATAAAGAATCCATTTAATGGCTGAAGCACCTTGCATAACACAGCAATATCCATTTCTTCAGTCAAACAATTTGACATCTAGCAGTGCTGATAGATTAGTACTTATGACTGCAATAAGCCTTCTAATGGTCTTTTCTGAGAAAAAAGCTTTTGTGATGAAACTTGATCATAAAAAAGAAAATTGAATTTGCCTTAAATGTGTGTACTTCACACAAGGCACAGTTCGCCTCCATTTCCACTCTGGAATTGTCTCTCAAGTATTACTTTGCAGAAGACTTCCTGGTAATGAGGCATAGTGAATCAGGCTTTCGAGAGACACTCTCACTAATGTTGTGATTTGGTATGTAAATGGAGACAAGAAAGAGTATGCTAGTATACTCTTTCTTCAGGGAAGTGAAAAATAAGGAAAGCTGTTAGGTGTGGCAAGTAGCATTAGAATATTTTGTCATATACTAGTGGTTTTTCTTAACACTGAACTAGCTTTAGAGTATCATGCAAGCCTCTATTCTAGTCATGGAAGTAAACAATTTGCATGTAGGCATTCAGTTGAGTAGCTTTCTAAAGTGTTTTATAATCTTAAAATGTACTGGGATGGAATAGCTGTTGGAAAGCTGTATTTCCTTTCTACCTCTTATATCTTAAGCTAGAAAATTGCTGCATAGACTGCTGTGGCTATTTGGTGTATGTCACACAAGTTTGAAGCTTTACATGTGAAAGGAGAGAAAGAAGACTAATATTCTTTATGCAATCAGGAGTCAGTAGCAGGTTTTGTTTCTATCACCTACTTCTTGCTTCTGCTGTCTAGACTGTCTTTGTTGTATATCATCTCAGAATTGTTTCTTGAATCTTCCTGTTAGATGTTTTCTTTTCTTCAGCCTTAGAGTTTTCTTCCTTGTGTGCCACATGTGTCTCTATCAGCTGTGAAGTCACCTGGAAAGCAAGTATCTGTAAAAGTCCTGTGGCAGTTCTCTAGAGTGCCTCATGCTAACCATTGTGCTGTTGTTTGAAGCTTCATTGACTCTGTGGATGATGCCTTCACTTCCTGCCTGTCCTCTGAGTGGGTGTAAGAGATAAAATACCTGTGCTGAAGCACGGTATAGATTTTTTGTTACAGCCCAATGTAGTGTCTATAAAAAGCCTTTCTTTGTCAAGTCCTTTGAAGCTATGAACTCCATATAATAAGCAACTTGCTTAGGAGCTGTGAACATCTTGATACAGAATTCTGGGAAAAAAAAAAATCTGTTAGCTGTCCCGCTAAGCATAGTTGTTCTCTTGTCTTTCAGCAATTCCAGTCCGAAGCTCCAGGCTACCATTGTTGTCTGATGCCATGCCAGCACCAGCTCATCTGTTCCCATTGATTCGTAACTGTGAGATTAGCAGGATAGGCAGTACTGCGTGTTACTGCCACCATAAACATCTGTGTTGTTTGTCATCTCATTTTGCTCACAGTCACTTCAGATATGCACCGCAGAAGAAATTTGCGGCACTTTACAGGCCAAAGGAGCACTTTAATCATTTTATTCACCCAAGGGATTATGCTTCTACGCCACAGAGGTTTTACCTCACCCCTCCACAGGTCAACAGCATTCTGAAGGCAAATGAATACAGTTTCAAAGTCCCAGAATTTGATGGTAAAAATGTAAGTTCTGTGCTTGGCTTCGATAGCAACCAGTTGCCTGCTAATGCTCCAATAGAGGACAGGAGGAGTGCTGCCACTTGTTTACAGACAAGAGGGATGCTTCTGGGTGTGTTTGATGGCCATGCAGGCTGTGCTTGTGCTCAAGCTGTCAGTGAAAGACTGTTTTACTACATTGCTGTCTCTTTGTTACCTCATGAGACTTTACTTGAAATAGAAAATGCTGTGGAGAGTGGCAGAGCTCTGTTGCCCATTTTACAGTGGCACAAGCATCCCAATGATTATTTTAGCAAAGAGGCTTCCAAGCTTTACTTCAATAGCCTAAGAACTTACTGGCAGGAGCTGATTGATCTCAACAGTGGAGAGACTACTGATGTGAGAGAAGCTTTAATTAATGCCTTTAAGAGGCTTGATAATGATATTTCTTTGGAAGCTCAAGTAGGAGATCCAAATTCTTTTCTCAACTACCTAGTACTGCAAGTAGCATTTTCTGGTGCAACTGCCTGTGTAGCCCATGTGGATGGTATCGACTTGCACGTTGCAAACACAGGTGACAGTAGAGCAATGCTTGGCGTCCAGGAAGAAGATGGATCTTGGTCTGCAGTTAATTTGTCATATGACCACAATGCACAAAATGAACGTGAAGTTGAACGTGTGAAAATGGAGCATCCAAAGTCTGAAGAGAAAAGTGTTGTGAAACAAGATCGTCTCTTGGGTCTCCTGATGCCTTTCAGAGCTTTTGGTGATGTGAAGTTTAAATGGAGTATTGAACTGCAGAAGAGAGTAGTAGAATCAGGCCCGGATCAGCTGAATGACAATGAATATACCAAGTTCATTCCTCCAAACTATCACACTCCCCCATACCTCACAGCTGAACCGGAAGTCATACATCACAAGTTACGGCCTCAGGATAAGTTCCTGGTTTTGGCCACAGATGGGCTGTGGGAGACAATGCACCGGCAAGATGTGGCTAGAATTGTGGGGGAGTACCTCACTGGTGTTCATCACCAGCAGCCAATAGCTGTTGGTGGCTATAAGGTAACTTTGGGACAGATGCACGGTCTCTTAACAGAAAGGAGAGCAAAAATCTCTTCAGTATTTGAAGATCAGAATGCAGCAACTCACCTGATACGTCATGCAGTGGGTAATAACGAGTTTGGAACTGTGGATCATGAGCGGCTGTCCAAGATGCTCAGTCTTCCCGAAGAGCTGGCTCGAATGTATAGAGATGACATTACAATTATTGTGGTGCAGTTCAATTCACATGTTATAGGTGCATATCAAAATGAGGAATTGTGAATTTAATGCAGTGAACTAATTACCAAAGTTGTAACAAGGGCCAGTATGAGCAGCAAATTAAAAGAATCCACCCAAAAATAAAATTAGAAAAAGCCTTTGGCAAACAATTGTTTGTTTGTTAGATTCAGCATATCTATTGTTCCTGCTTTTCCCTAGAGCTCGAAAAACATGGGAAGTGTTATTGACCCAATACAGAACTTGAAGAGGATGTCCTAGCTTGGGAAAAGAGTTTTTTATAACAACTTTGCACTATTATTTCATGAATGCTGCTAAAACAATGTCTTGAATTCGGCAAATTTGGATGAGGGAGGAAGTAGGATAAAGAATTAACTATCAAAGATCTGGCTGTTCAAGAAACAGCTTACTTATATCTGCAAATATATACACTTAAGGAAAAGATAAGTAAAAAGTATTGTTGAATTTTTTACAGGGCTAATTCTTGCAATGGTTATCTGTGAATATGTTGTCTATTGTTTCTTCTAAGCAGGTCACTTTAACCAAGTAAGTCTTCAGTGTAACAAAGTTGTCTCACTTTCATATGGACAATGTCATTCACGTAAGGATATTTGTCTAAGTGTTGACTTTTGATGCAGGTCTAAGCCATAATCAATACCTGAGATTCTGTTACAGCTTAATCATATCTTATGCATGGTAATTTCTAAATTTCTTGTGCATTAATACTTGGCTGTGGGTTTCTGCACAACTTGTAGGGCAATAATGCATTACAACATGCAGCAAGATACCAGATAACTTTGTGAAGGACTTCAGTTTTCAGTATAAAGAAACTTTCAGTCTTTTCAAAAAGTCAATATTGTTGATTAAGGCTGTGTTTGCTTTCCTGAAGGTTATGTCCTTCATGGACTCCACCTCTCCCTGGTATTGCTTATCTAGTAAATAATTTTTCACCTAAAAAGATCAGGAAATCATTGCTGACCTCTTTGTAGCTTTGTAACTTGCACTCATTTTCACTCTGGATGTTTCAAAAGGTCACATTATATGTCCTTCACTTGAACTAATATGTGTAAGTTGGGTTAAAAACTACAAATTACAAAAAAAATTGAAGTATGGCTTGTAAATAGCATTTTAATTGGGAAACTCACTGGCATGCATGTGTATGTTCAGTGGCCATTTCTAGCAACTTCTTTTAGTTGTGTTTCTGGGCAGCTGGTGTATGCATGTTTTTACAGTCCAGAATGCTATCACAGAGCAGTCTCTGAAATGGGTCTCTCTGACTTGGAATGGTTGAATTTGAACTTAAAAGATTGGCTATACTTGTTTGCCAAAATTGTTGGGCTTGTAATGGTAAAAGTAGAGGCTGACAGCTAATTGGTCATCATTGCATCTATTTGAGGTATTTTGCATTGTATACGGATTTATTTTAACCCGCTCTTAGGTTAAAAACTGAAATGCCTGCTGGAATACTAGTCCTTGATGACTGAGAGAACACATTTAATTTATTCCTGGCTTCTAAAGAACAATGATAGCTCAGCTTATTTCACTTTACCAAGGTGTTTCAGTTAAAATAACTCTCTAGCCCTCATCATAGCTAGTTAAATCAACACTTTATTCAATTAACTGAAATATGCTAGGTTTCTAAAGTGGCATTTTCTACTAAATATGTCTTGCCAATTAATGCTACTGTTACATAGGGTACACTTAGTTTGAACAATGAACCTGTCCTATAGTAAACATTGGCTCCTCAAACTCAAAAATGCTATGTGTACTCAGTGGCCTGCAGCTTTGGTATGTCTCTACCTAACCTTAACTATCAGCATCAATATTGCTGTAAGGTTAATGATGCCTACCTATGTTCACCTTCAAGATGTACATAACCCTTCTTTATTTGAAGGGAAAAGGAGAACTCTAAAATGCTTAGACAAGTACTGGCTGTTGACATTGCTTCTGTATGTTGTTTTGGTGACTGTGTCATTAACTAGGTCAATAGATGATGTTCTATTGTTAGAATGCAGTATGTATCTCAGCTGTTGCAGTATTTCACTTTCTTACTTTTTTTTACTGTTAAAGCTCTATTAACATGCATTGATGTATTTAACCTATGATTGTTGGTACGGAGTTGGTACAAGTCATAGCTAGAAGAAATGCACAGTGGTCCCATGGATACAACTTTTATTGCGGAGAAGCTCTTTTTTGTAGTAAAGATACTTAAGTATGGGGTCAGACAATATTTATGTATTGCTTGGAGACTTGCTCAGTATGTATGCAGTGAACAGAAGCAATGTAACTGCCTGCTGAACAGGTGATCTGAACAAACATCTTTTAACAGATTCCAATAAAATGATCAATTATGCAGAAATCCATGTGTATTGAGTTGATGTAGAATGTGATATCTGTTCTGCTAGGACTTTGTTCTTTTGTGTCATCCCTATTGTGACTACATCAGATGGCCAGTGAAAGTGAGGTATAAAAGGGAACAGAGAACTGTACTTCAGAGTGCTTCAATGCCACTGTGAGGCTCAATGCCACCCTGCATCAAGCATGCTGCTGCTGCCTGCTCCAGGCAGCAACGCTCAGATCCTTCCATCACTATGGCTGTGTGTCTCAGTTCCCAGCACCTCGTGAGTACCTTCAGGGGCAGTGCTGCTGAGGAAGCAGCAGCATTTCAGGTCTTAAAGCTGTGTGCTGTAGTCTGTATCAAGCAGTGCAGCATTTCATAAACAGACTAAAAGATGTGCAGATTAAATTTGGGCAAGAGCAAGTTGATGGTGAGCTAAGCAGAAACAGCTCTTGTGCTGCAGGCTGAGGACACATTGGCCTTGTCTACCAGAATTGTTGCATTGTGGAAAGTGCATATTTTGTGTATGTAAGGGTGATGCTGGGATTATTTTTTCAAATAAGGATTTCACAGCTGCAAATGTATGGTTCAACCATGGAGGATGGCTGAATCTTGACAGTCAACACAAGATGTACCTTAATCTTCAAAACTGTTCTAGATGAACATGTCAGTTCAACAGTATTACTATATAAGAGGAGTGGGAGATATGTTATCTGTACTTCCAACTTAAGTCTGTTAACTCTGTTCCCTTATGTTCAGTGGTATGTGTCATATTTGGAGTCCATCCATCAAAATGCTGAAGTACAGCCCATGTCAGTTATACAGAGTGTTGTTTCTGATTGAAGCTTACGTAGGACTGTGTTCAAAAGCTTCCTAGACAGGTTTCAGTATTAATTGCTCACATCACTGACATGGTGGTTGATGGCAAGTCCATGATGTGGTGGTTATATTTGCAATGCAATAGATATGCCTGTTGTTATAATGCTGATTACAATGCTGGTTACACCTTTATTTGCTGCTTGTGATTATTAATAATAAATTTCTGGATAGAGGGAAAGAATAATCTGATTTTTGTAACTGGATCACAAATGAAGTGTAAGTTGGCAGCAGCATTAGATGGCAAAACAAAAAGCAATCTGAGATGCATAAATGGTCTGTTCCTGTCTGTTCTGCAAGGTTTGAGGGTAAAAAAACCCCAAACAATTTCTCATGTATTGATCAGTGTGCAAGTCTTCTGAAACTGCATTTCTTGCAAATGACCCACCTAATCAGTCATGAAAATTTCCAGAATTATGTAAAACAGCATAGGAAAATATAGGCACCATTCAATATAAGCAGGTACTTTATTTTGTTTGTTGTAATAAGAAATTAGGGGTTTTGGTTTTGGAGTTTTTTTTTTTTTTTAATTTAACAAATAAAAGGAGTAGACTGAAAGTTCTGTAGCTCAAAAAATAAGGACCACCCAGTACAAGATGGTTCTAGTATTGTTCTCCCTGTATCATCTGTCTGCATTGAAGGAAAAAAAAAAGATGAAAACTGTAAAGTATATATCTGTTATGGTTCCTAGTCTGGGTAAGTAAGTAATCAGTATTACAGATTTCAGGGGATGTTTTATGCAGCATGCTGTTATCTATCTTCATGGCAAATCTTTCTCTGAACAGAAAAATGCTTGCCTTGTAGACTTTCTATTAGATTTCCTAGATAGAAAATCCTCTTCAATAAAACTTGTGAATACCAAACTATTTTTATAGCATCATGAACAAACTGGTCAGTTTTAATATCCAAAATATGTACTTAGGGTAGCCTTTAATGTATTACCTCACATCTTAATTGCAAAAACAATCCAGTTAGGGCTGTCTAATTAGACATCATGTGTCATGTCACGTGATGCTGAAAGGAAGGAAAAATGCCTAATAAATAGGGAGATCATCGATGTTAACAGGAAGGCACCTGTGAGCTGACATAGCCATGCATTAAGCATAGCTTCATTCAAAAGCTCTGTATATTAATGAAATGAGTCTCAAAATTACTATAAACCTATAGTTTTAATTCTGTAGTCTTTCCTGTTGTGTTGCTTCATCCATAGTACTTCTTTGCCCACTGTGGTGGTGTAACAGCTGGGCTAATAATGAGAATACTATTTTCTAGGATTGTGTGAATTTTGTGCTGGGTGATTAAAATGGCTAATAGTAATTAGTGTTCCCAGGTTCAGGCAACTGGGAGAGGAATGGATCTTGCTTCCCTGGTAGCAGCCTCTTCTAGAGGGGGGAAATGTAACTCTTAACAAAACCTGGCTGCTGTACAGAAGATCTAGCCATAGCTCAGCAGCGTTTGATAGAGATTTCTTACTCCTGCTAAAAAGGAAAGTGTATTCATTCAGACAGCATGCTACATTAGTGCAGCTGCACCCTGCTACTCTGGAAGTAGCTCAAATGTCCCTGCAAGACTTGATGTAGGCCTGTGTATGTACAAGCACTGTTGCTTATGGGCAGATCCGTGTTACAGGTGGTAGAGCTGTGTTTAGTGCATGCTGTGGGGTCTCAGTAGCTGTTCAGCCTGCTCCATACCTACATCCAACTCCACTGAGCACAACAGAAGCTTAGTCACCATGTCCACACATAGGTAGCTCCATTTAGGTTTTTTCTGTAGGCAAATCTTAACGTTTTTTCTAGGTGTTCAAAGGTACAGTAGTCTTGAAGTTTCTGCATCTGCCACTTTTGCATAATTACTTGGGGTTTTTATTGTCTTGTACTGAATATTCCTCTAATTAGCCCAATTCTAAGGGCTTGGTCTTGCTCTTTGGTTTTTGAGGTATGTGGAAGTGCAGCTCAAGCTCCAGTGTCACCTTTTGTGTTGACCTCCACAGATGGTGTGTAGGATGTTACTGCTGTGCAGTGTGAGATATTGCTGTTACACCAAGGACTCTTTATCTCCCTTGTTCCAGAGCCCTGCCAGTGTTCAACAGTTAAGTGAGCAACATAAGATTTCCTTGGCATAACCTCTGAAGCCTGCACTTGGACCAGTCTTCAGCACTTGTGCTTGCTTGCATGAGTAGGAATGTGTAAAGCTTCCAGCACAGCTGATCAGAGGAATCTATGTTCTTCTATTCATACTTCTACAAAGCTCAGTCCTAAGAACAGCTCAACAGAAAAGATGACCCAGGTCTTTACAAAGTCCCCCTTTATATGAAAAAGAAGTAAAATATCCAAAACTGAGGAGACAATGTCTTTTTCTCAGAATAGTCCAGCTTGTAACATGCTGAAATACTAATAATTAAGGAAGAAACAGAGCCTGAACTTACAGTTGATAGTACAGAAGGCAGTTGGTAGCAGGTGCCTTGGTAGCACTGTAGTGTGGCAATGCAAGGCAGTCCTGTGTCTCGTCTGAGGCTGATGTAGAAATGAACCCTAAAGTACCATTCACTGCTTAGCAAACACACTAAAGAGTCTGAGAAGCTGTCTAGCTCAATGCCAGAAAGACAGATCAGCATAAAATGTGTAAGTTTTTGACAGGCACTTTGTATTTTTAGTGTTTAGGGCTTTTTTACATTTGGGTCATGTTTATATAACTTCAGGCCAAGACAGGTTCAAACAGGTGAAAAGAGTCTATATTCTATAGAAAGAATGTGTAAGATTCACTTCTTACAACTGGGGCAGGGTCCTGACTACTCCTACTACTTAGTGAAGAGTATGTAAGGAACTATTGTGAAAATCTAACTGACAGAAAAATGCAGCAAAAAGGTCACACAAGATTAGTGCCCAAAAATAATATAGGCCCTCCCAGTTGGTAGATGGCAAGCATTTAAATTGGTGTACTGCATTTTAAAACCACTGTATCATACAAAATTTTGGGAATTAAAATTGCTTGACCTGTGACAAGAGTTCAGATGGTTGAAATATATCATGACTAAATTGATAAAAGACAGTTCTGATGTCTGCTGTATTTGCTAACCTGTCTTAAAATAGAAATACTGGAGTGTTATGGGTCTTATTCCTCAATGCTGCAGCTTAAAGGAGCATATGAAGCATATCACAGCAGTGATCTTAAAAGCTCAGTTCTGAAGTCAGAGAATCATAGAAGTCCCTTTGATATGAGATCAGGTGTTCCCAGGGTATTTGCAAGAAGAGTGCTTGGAAATTCTCACTTGCTGCAGCAGCTAACTCTTTAAAAAATAAAAAGTGACACAAGGTCTGTCTAGCTAATGAAGAGACATAAAAAGCCCATCATAAACTGTGAAACAGTGATGGAAATTGCAGTAGGAAGTTAGGAGACAAATTCAGAAAAGGAACAAAATGCAGAGTATTTCAAAAGTACACAGAAGTACAAGAGTATGAATCCTACAAAAAAATCAGGATAAAGTAGGAAAATGTAAGGGAGAAAAAACCTGTTATTATGTGTCTTTAAAGCTGAAATTGCACACATAAAGGAAAACGTGGTATGTGTCATAAAACAACTGCAGAAGGCAGCACAATAAACCACACTGATGTCAGAGATGGCAATGAAGAGAGAGGTCTTGCATCAGTTATGGTTGGTGACATGGTCCTGCTCAGAAAAACAGTCAGCAGATCAAGAGATCAGAAATGACTGAAATAAGCTGAAGATAAAAACAACAACAAAAAAAACCAAACAAAAAACAACCCACCACCACCCCAAAAACATCAAAAGCTGAACAAAGAACAGCAACTGTTCTGATTTTTAAGTGTTTTCTGTTTCTGTGCAAATATGAAAACAGCGACACAAGTCATCAAAACAAATGTGTGGGTGCAGGGAATTTCAAAATCCAAGGGCAGTGTGCATTACAAAACAGTACTTTCCTGATTTTTACATCACAATGGTACCTCAGTACAGAAGTCAGAAAGCAAGCTGTGAGTGAGAATGAACGAAAAAAAGATAAGAAAAAAACTAGAAGAAAGACGATCAGAGCTGAGGAGACCTTGTCGCTTTTCCTGTCAGTCTTCCAATTTGAATGACGCCTGTGTGGTTTTTTTCAGAGGTTTTTGAGCCCTGGGGCTGTGTTTGTAGACCCTGAAAAGTTAAGTTTAGCTTAGAATGTGGTTAAAAGCAACTACATGCTGACATTTTCACAGTTGTTAAAATGCCATACTGGAAGTTTTGCTCTCCTACATTCCACCAGTTGCTGCTCAAATGAATGCTAATCGTTGTGGCATTCCCTTGTTCAACAAGTTTTTCTTGTTTTCCATACCTCAGGTGAATGCTGCTATCATGAAAACAGAGTTCATTTTGTCTATCTTAAATCACCATCACCCAAGAACAATGCTGCAAGTATGCAAATAGGTGTTCTTGTGCATTCCTTAAATGGAATATCCTCAAGGCATTTGGAGATCCTGCCAATCCATCAGAGACAACTGGGTCAACTACTGCCAAGAGGGAAGTAAAAAATCAGATAACTGAATTATTAGCAAAACTAGGAGCATCACATGATGCCTGGCAGCTTCATAGGCAGAGAACTAAAATTTTTATCACAGGATAAAAATAGGACTTCTGTGGATGTTTCATTTCCAGAACCTTCCTCTGAAATAAATTTAGTTGCCAGAATATTCCACTGGTGGCCATTTAGAAGAACAGTGAGTATTTCTGTATTGATGGTGTGATTGTTTGGGCAGAACCTGCCAGGAACATAACTGCAATGTACATTTCAACTTTGCAATGGCAAATTGATCAATTATTGACTGAACTAAGCAAAAATTGCATTCTTGAGCATTTGACTAGCAGGGACAGTAATACATCCACACCTGGCAACAAAACAACAGGAAAGCAAAACCCAAAGTAAAGAGAAAACTTGACTCAGATCCTAAGCTTAATAATTTAATAGGCAATCCTATACATACCATGACAATAAAAGCATTATTGGTCTGGGTGAAAGTTTGTAAAATATGAAGTAGCCTGTTCCAGCCGAAGATAACAAAACCAACAAAAAGCCCAACACAACTAGAATAAACAAATCATTTCCATTGTAAGTTCAAAGAATTTTTGTAAAAGAAGGGTAAAAACCCAAAAAGCTAGTGGTTAATAATGAAAACAGAGATAATGTTTGAGCAAATGGATACCAGTTTTGATCTACTCTTTTAAAAAAATCAGTAGACTACTCAAGAAACAGGTCTTTGCAGATGTATTTGTAAGAGAAAACTAAGAACAAGCATAAGTTACAATGGCTGCAAAAGACATCTTACATTCAAGATGTGTATTAATTTCATATGCTTAAATACATTTCAAAGAAGTTAAATTAATTTGCTGAATTACTCTTCAGAGAAGCAGTGAAGAGCAATACTAAATATATAGTTATCTTCTTTTCTTAAAATTTCAGTTAAACTAAAACATTATTTTTGTAAATTAAGAACTTGAATAAGACATTCTGGACCTGTAAACTCCTCCTGAACATGTTGCATCAGCTCTACTTATAATTCCTTCACTCGAGTCAAAAAAAAGAGGGGGTCAGAATAAGGAGAAAATTGTGGTTTGAAATTTTCTTAGGTCAAAAAATGCTCTGTACGTTTCTTAAATGGGAGGCAAATTCCAGGTGAATTTATTAGACTATTTTCTCAGAATAGTGGGGGTTGCCAGAAACCTCTGGGCATCATCTAGTTCAACTCTCCTGCTCAATTTCCCGGTCAGTTAGCAAAACTGCTATTGCAGCTCAACCAGTTGAAGTAAAGTTTCAGGCAGGTCGAGAGAAGTTTGGATAAAGAGAGTCTGAAGACTGTCCTGAGGCCTTGTAAATTCAGTACAAAGGTTATGGCCCATTGCTGGCAATGCCTGTGCTGTATTACAGGGCTCTGTGGTTACAAAGTTCGGCTGGCTGCTCCCAGTAACCCTGTCCTTCAATCATTTGCAGGTGCTCTCCAGGAACGCTTGCTCCATCACCTTCCACAGGACAGAGATGAAGGTGATGAGTCTGTAGTTCTGTTTGTCCTGCTTGAAGACAGGAGTGTCAATTCACTCTTTTCTACAGTTTAGTAACTTTTCCCGACCAGCATAATCTTTCACAGATAATAGAGGGTTGCTTCAATGACATCAGCCAGCGCTGTCAGGAGGCACAGATACATCTCATGGACTTTAGTCCATAGGCCCCATGGATTTTAACATGCCTGGCTTTTTTTTTTTAATTAAATGCTTCTTAACTTGATCTTCTTCCTCTTGCTCCAGACTTTCTGACAGGTTTGGGAGCATGAGGTTCCCGAAGGCTGGCCTTACCAGTAAATACAGGTAGCTCAGCTTTCTTGTTACCAGGTCCCCTACCCCATTCATCAGCAGGCCCACATTTTCCCTGGTTTTCATTTTGCAGGTGATATACTTGCAGATGTCATTGCTGCTGTCCACAACTCCTTACCAGACTCAACTTCCAGATGGGTTTTGCCTTTTCTAACCCTGCCCCTGTGTGCTTGGACAGCATCTCTATATTCCTGGCAGTTCACCCATCCTTGCTTCTACCTCTTGTAGAATCCTTCTTTTTTCTATCTGAGCTTTATCAGTCTCCTCGCTCATATGTGCAGCTGCCTCCTGCCTTTGACTGATTTCCTGCACATTGAGGTGGATCATTCTGAAGCTGGAGGAGCTGATACTTGAAACTCAGCTAACTCCTC
Source organism: Brachypodius melanocephalos (assembly GCA_013398615.1). Lineage (NCBI taxonomy): Eukaryota > Metazoa > Chordata > Aves > Passeriformes > Pycnonotidae > Brachypodius > Brachypodius melanocephalos. The sequence goes on from VZSR01001685.1 coordinate 33,430,113, forward strand.
TAGTCCCCTCTTCTCTCTGTGGATACATTGCACAGGATTTCTCCAAGCAGACACCTTAAGAGGCCACAACCTGCTGTTCTGAACTCCGGGGGTCGATACTGCTGTCTTCCTTGCTTCCTTTTTGTGGGATTCACCAACATTTCATGGTCACTGCAGCCAAAGCTGCCTGGGACCTTCACATTCCTGATGAATTCCTCCTTGGTTGTATTCCTTGATTTTAATTGTGGACTCCAGCAGAGTGCTTTGCCCCCATTGGCTCTGTGATCATATTTATTAGCAACTGCTCACTCCAGTAACCCCCGGATTGCTTGGGTCCTTCTGGGTTGACCTCCCAGCCAGTATCATAGCAAATACTATATATAGCAGATTATTTGTTAGAATGCAAAAATTCAGCATTTAATTGATTTTATTAAAAAAAAAAATCTTGTTGAAGGTACTTGATTCTGAACAATGCAGAAAATAAATACATTACCATGAGATTTTTTTTTTCTGAAACCTTAACAGCTCAGGTAATTTCATTTTGCAAAGTAGGCAACAACTTAAACAAACTGAAAAGTAATCAAGATAGCAGCAGACAGATTAAAAAAGAGATAAACTGCTTACCTTACTGTGAATTCTGGGTATGTGAAATAAATGTACAAACAGAAAGGGAAAAGCACTCTGCTTTTAAAGTGAGTGAGCTGAAAATTAAGTTAAAACCCACCTACATGAAAGAAATCTTGAATGAAATTCTTCTTCAAGTGAAATCAAGAGAATTCCTTGCTTGTTCTTTTGAGGTACCTGGCAGCATTTGATTGATCTTTGACAGGTGTGGATTTTGTTCCTTATTCTACCAGGAATGACTGGGTAACTGTAGGCAAGTTGCTTAAGATGAAGTTTTGAAACAAGGTCACTTAATTTGCAAAATCCTCAGGCTTTGGATTACAGTTTCAAAAGCCTCTGCCCATAGAGGCTCAGAGTGCACATGAACCCGTTTGGCTCCAAACAGTTCTCAGAAGGCTCAGTACACCTGAAAATTGAGCAAGAGAAGTCACAACTGCACAACTGCTTGCACATTTGCTCTTCCTACTCTTCTCCAGATTGTTGTAGCTGTAAGATAGTAATGAGGCTATTCACAAAGACAATGCTCAGTCAAACTAAGCTTTGTGAGTTATACCAAAATAAGCATAGTAAATTCAAAATGAAAACTGCCATTGCACAGCACAGTAACTTTACTGTGTGAATCTTTCTAGTTTTACTGTGTTTCTTTCAGCATCATCCTGTAGTTCCTAGGGAAACAGTTTCTCTTAATCACACCTTCCTACCTGGGCAAAACGTGCTTGGCATTGTAACTAACTGAGTGCAAGGGAAAAAAAAAAGATTTTGTGGGCTCTTCTTGTAGGCAGTTGGTCTTTGATGTTCCTTCCCTTTGGATTAATTTCCAGTCACAAGACATCTGTTCTGCTTGTAATTGGGAAAAGTTGGGATAACTTAATTAGGCAAACTTCCCCTATCTGGCGAATCTTCTTTCTGATGGGAGTTTAGTTGTAAAGAACCCCATTGTTTCTTTTATCAAGAAGTGGTTCTTTGCTGATCTGTTTAGCCTCTGGGTAGGACTAAGGCAGAACTCTGGTCTTTTCTCTTAATGAGTTGTTTGTAAATGGGGCTCCTCCTTGTGGGTGATGTTCGTAGCACAGGGCTGGGCAGAGGCGGGCCGGTGCTGCAGCTGCCTGCGTTTAGGCACAGCAAACCATTCACGATTAATATGCAAAAAGCCTTTCAGTCGTGTGCCAGCGCTTCACACCGGAGCTCCATGTGCAAGCCCGAGGGGTGGTTGGTGGTTACGAGCTCTGGAGGTGTTTTTGTAGAGCCAGGCCAAGGCTGTTCGAAGGAAGATTCTCTCCAGAGGAGCCCAGCCAGCCTTGTATTCACAGCAGCAGCTTATGTCTCAATGGCTGCAAGGCACAATGACTGGCTGATAGCAGCAAGTTTACCCACTATTCTTCAATTAATGTAAGATTAATTTTACATGAACTGGAGATGATGCTGCCAACAGCATCAGGCTTGGCAAGGGCAAGGACCCTGAGAGGAAACACTCCCCTTTGTCCTGTGCCTGCTGTTCTATTTCATGGCGATTTTTCCGTCAAATATTCTCTTAGTAAAGCTGGGATAATGTGCTGCATTTTCAACCTTAAAATATCATATCTGAAGATTGTGTGGAAATGAAGGGTCCTGTCGAAGTTGAAACTGTCCATTCACGTTTGAAAATTTCAAATTTTACCTTAATAGAATTCATAGATAGCTCTTATATGCAATTTTTATTTGATGTCCTATATTGTATATATCTCCAATCACAAAACATGTTCTCTATCTAATTATGAAAAGTCAAAATAAAATTAGGTCCATCTGAAATAAAAACTGACATTTCCTCAATATAACCCTTTTGGGTTTTCATTAATTTAAAATTGGTTATTTGTAAAAGGCAAACTCTTAAAAGGAAACTGACACATTCTTTACAGAAATTATGACAAAAACTCTCCCTTTCTTTTATATTAACTGCTTTTTAATGGTGTTTTTAGGAAGCACTGCCTCTCTTTGTACTTAACATTGAGCTTACCTGGGCAGGAAAAGCAGTGGAGGATGGTTCTGGTCCCAGTGGGGTGTTGCCAAAGCTCCCAGCTTTGGCAAATGGCAGGTATAACATCCACACTCTCTTGGAAAAGTGAGTCATTCAACTTTATTTCACTTTTAGTACTGTTTTGTTTTCACTTTTAAGCTAGAAGGAGAAGAGGAAGCAAAATTGTATGTCCATGCATTTGTCTTTATTCTCTAGTGAACGTGTTAGTCAGGGATTTGTTGCAAAACTTCTGTGAAAATGATGTGCAGGTGATTAGACAAGATCCAACACAGGGAACAGCCCCTACAGTCCTCCTTTGCTTTGCTCTTGGTCAGATTTTCAGTATAGACAAGACACAAGCAATGACATTTGCATGTCTTTCAAAGTACAGCTGTGACCAGATGTGCATCTGTGCCTGAGGTGTGAGCAGTCACAAGCGCTGGCTCTGCCCTGCAAGCTCCACACACTGCAGCTTTGTCTGTACACTTGTCACCTGCTGTGAGCTTGCTTGACAGCAGGAGCACAGTCCAGGTGCTTCTCATGTCCCTTTCCTCATGCTGTAGCTTCACCCTACTGAGCCCTGAAGTGCCACCAGAGGAGTCACCAAACCAGTGATTTGGATTTGTCATGGGATATATCTGCATAAGTCTATGGGACATGGAGATGACCACGGTGCTGTTGTGATTTCCCATTTTGATTAGAGTTATAACAGTAAAAATGTACTATGAAAATAATAATTATTTTCATTATTTATCAGTGATCTGACTGAATCATTATCTACTATGCATGCTACTGAGTGCAGAAAAAAAAATCCTATACAGATAGGTGAAGCTTTTTCTGTACAGGTATTTAAGAAAATAAGCCTCTTTTTTTTGCTTTTTGTAATACGGAAAGAGTATATTCAACAGCCATGAAAGGAAATAAAAGTAAGAACTATAAAATAAAGGGTTTCTTAAAATCAACCTGTCAACAGTCTTGCCAAGAAGAAACGAATCAGTTATTATCTTTGAGTCTATGTGATTGTCACAGAGATAATGATATCATAAACAGCTGAAGTACTTGCAGGATTTTATAATTTTTTTTTAAATTGGAATGGCTTCCATGCCTTTGAAGGTGAAGCTATTTTGAGCACCCTAGGAAGTACATTGTTTTAGTGACAAGTTATTTTTGACTGCAAACTATGGATTTTCTCTAATTTTCTCAGAAAACTCTTATGTTGGCTTTGGAGATGGTATAGAAGATAGAGGATAATGTGAGAAGAATGGTTTAGTAGATATATAAATATGATGTGGGGGTTTATTGGCAGTTGTATTCCTGGTTGAGTCAATAATCCAAACAAGCCTTTCCTGCAGAATCTAATGTCACTGTATTGTAATTAATGCAAATTTATCTTCCTGAAACACTGGCAGAAAGACACCTTTTAAAATTCAATATGCATACTGTTCCTTAAAGGAAGAATAAATTAGCTTGAATCATTTCAGAAGAAGTAACAAGATAAAGAATTGAAAAATACTTGGACTGACAGAACTGTTTTAGGAGAGAAATTAGTATTTAATGGATAAGCATGAAATTATGATCTGCCTGCCCATCTTATGTAGAAGATGAACAGCCATTTATGGCAAGGTGGTTTTTTTTTTCCTTTAGGTTTTGTCCTTATGGTTCATCCTATATTTTATGAGAACTTGATCCTGACATTTATGATATATTAATTCTATCATTATCCTATACATAACAGAACTGTTAGTGTTAAAATTTGTGAGATCTTCTGTAACCCAGATCTCAGCCTAGAAAGAAATACTACTCTCCTGTGATAGAAGCTGACTTTGGAAAGGGAATTTGTTGAGATGACTATAACTGCATAGATCCTCTAGTAAATCACATTATCCTAGTGTTTTGCACTAAATCGACTTCTGGCCTGAGCTATCTAAAAACTATTATGTTGCTAAAAATGCTTAGCAAAACTCAGTCCTCCTCTTGGTACTTTATGGAAACCAGGTTCACCTGTAACAAAACCAAATAATTTATTTAATGTACCAATAGGGACTAAATGTAAGACCAGAGAGGTACAACTGTGTAAAAAGCACTTTGTTTTGGTGTTGTATCTGTGAACCTTCTGGACATTCCCAAACTTGGGCTCTCAATGGCAACAAAACACCCCCCATCACTTGCTGAAACAAAAGCTGCATGATGTTTGCATAATGCCCAGCGTGCTACCCTCCAGGTCCTTGGCTCCTGGAAGGAATGGGCTGAGCTACTGAAGTCAGGGGGGAGTTGCAGTATTCACATTCTGCTTTCAATTTTGGAAAAGTGTCTGTGATGCTGGAAAGCACCCTCTGAAGAGTATTCTGCTTCTTATTTCCTACATCTGTCATAATGCTTGCTGCAAGCCTGAGTGTGGATGTGCCCTGGCTGGCATAAGCCAAATGACTCATGAGTCAAGAATGAGTCTCTCCAGATTCAGCTCAGCTTTACAGATTGAAATTGCTTGGCCTTTGCTTTTCAGCTGACATCAAAGAGTATAAAAATAGTTGGGGTTTTGTCTCCAGGCATTTTCCTTGGTTTAAACTGGAATTCTCAAATATTTTCATTTCACAGAGCAGCAAATAGAGTGCTTTGTGCCCAGAGTTTTTCCTCACATGGCACACATTGAGCAGCCATGTCCTTCTCAAGTCCCTCCTTACATTATTTGGCCTTTGGTCTCATTATTTAAATGGATGATCTTTAAAATATTAACTCTTTGTTATGTTTAAAAGCATCTTTTTATAGAGGGAATTATTGGAAATCTTGTTACTCAGTATTGAATGTAAATATGGCCATTTTGCAAAGACACAAAGACCAAGGCTTGTGCCTTTAATGAGTTAGGCCTTAATTTTATTCTCATTTTCTACCTCCTAGCAGCTTAGAGATGCAGTAGATTTCACAAGGGGCTGGCAGGTCTGATAGCTCTGGTTAGTTCTTCTATCCTTCTTGCACATGACAAGTTCAAAACAAATTCTAAATTAATTTTTCATTTGTAGTAGGGAGATCCTAATAAATATAGCAGCTAGGATGTTTTCTTTCTCTATAGCTAAAGCAGTTCCAAGGGACCCCCCCAAAAAAAAAGTAATAAAATAAAATAAAGAATAAAAGAATAACATGATCTATGACAAAAAGTAAAGGCGGGAGAGGGATGCAAGGTATGCCAAAATGAAAATTGCAAGGTTTGAAGTAGGAAATTTGTTTCAATCAGACCATTTTGATACATTTGCTTGGTACACTAATATGCCTGAGAGTCCTTTAATGTGGCACAAATGTAGCCTTAATAATTTTAAACTATCACTTACACAGACAAGAATCTGCTCAAGAATTCTTTTCTTCTGTTTTTGACTATACATTTGAAATGGATGTTGTACTGAACTCACATATGTCTGCTGAAGCTACTGTTAACCTTTCTTGGTGTGCCACAACTTGGCTCAAACCCAGAGTAAGAGAAGTCAGTTCACCAGTGTAGCCTGGGTATTATTTTGACACATAAACATTATTAATTGCTACTGAAGTGGATGTCTGCAGAGGCTAGTAGTGAGGATTCCCTCATTATTTAATAACCAGGAATATTTTCTTCTTATTATTCCAAGCATCATTTGTTTCCAGAAGTTAAAGGATAATAGTATTAGATTGTTAGAAGGCTAATACAAGGATTGACCTATTCCGGTTGACATTGTGTGTTGTTGGCATTTTCTGAAGCCTTGTATTGTACTGAATTTCATTAATTTACAATAATTCATATTTAATGAATTGGGCCCATCCTTCCAACAGAATCTGCAATGGCTCGTTTCAAAGAGTCAGAATGAATTCTTTCTCACATTTCTCACATCTCCTTTCTCACAGAACTTCTGCCCCACAGACTCTTAGAACCACACAGAAGTACTGAGCAGACTCTGTGACCCTGGGACTGCTCTGGGCGTTAGATTGTTTTCACAGTGCTCTTGTCACATCCCCTGGCAGCATCTGAAACCTGTGCTGGGTAGGGCAAAAGGAACAGCCCTTGTCTGCCATACCCAGTAAAACTCTCCCCTCCAGATTTCTCCTGTCATTCACGTCATCTCCTGAAGTGTTGGAGAACAATGTTCCTCATTCCTGTGTGAAGAGCTATTTCATAGAAAAGTGCCAAAAAATTAGGGGACCCAACATTTACTGGAGTAAGTTGTACTTATTATTCATATCCTAAATGGCATGTGGGCATATAAATCATAGAATCATAGAACAGTCCAGTATGGAATGGACCTCAGAAGATTGCCTAGTCCAACCTTTTATGGGAAAGGGAGTGTAGATGAGATTAGCAACCACACTGTTCAATCACATCTTCAAAACCTCCAGTTATAGGGACTCTACCACAACCCCGGGAACATAGTTCAGTGTATGATTATTCTCACTGGAAAAAAAAAATCTTTATCTTCAGATGGAACCTGATGTGCATGTCCAAGTGTGCACGTGGCAGTCGCTGTGCCTGCCTGGGTGTGCACTGCTCAGCAGTGAGGTGCAGCGGGTGACTCACCCATCCAGTCAGCCACAGCAGGGCAAGAGTCCTGCCCAGTCACCAAGACATCTTGGAAAAAGCTGCCTGCCCAGTCATTTTGGCAGAGATTTTACCTGGGTTCATTATCTAAACAAGCTAAATTCATCAGCAGAACCATTAACCTCAAGTCCTACTGGTGCCATCCCATAGTGAGAGGCACAATGTGACAGTGGTAGAGTTGCTCAGAAGTTGACCAGCATAATGATTTTTCACTAGAAAGTGCTAATCTATCAAACTCTGTATGGTAAAACAACAATGTCAATAATTATAAAATCTCTTCTAATATGCCTAAAATTTGTTCAAATATCCTACTTCAACTTTTCAGTTAGATTTTTTATAAAGCTCACTTTAAAATTTAAATTAAGCTTCAATAAAATTAAAGCCAAATTGAAACAAGTATTTTGATCATCAAAAGGAAAAATCATAGGTCCAATCTAAAGTTACTGCTTTGCAGGCTTTCATTGGTTAAGCGTACTTGAGATAATTATATATTTTTAACTGAAGATAGCTGATAAGATCTTGACTCGTGGGTGAAGGCAGTGACAAAATGCCTGGCATTTTGATGGTGTCATGATTTTACCCTGTCTCTAAATAAAATGTTTTCCTGCAGCTTTTAAACCATTAAGATGTCTTTATATATGCCTGTATAATTATACAGAGAAGTCACGTTCTCTCTGTTCCTCTGAGATGTTTCTCATTTTGTCAGTGCAATGGGAAAAATGAGTTTGAGAGAATTCTTGCCCTGCCATGGCAAGATGACAAAGCTCTTCCGAGCCACAATATGATGCTTTGGTGCAGTTATTTGCTGCAGGAAATCTGGGTCTGTTCATTTTTAACATTTTTAACTTTTTGGCTGCATGATTAGATGTTCCTCATTTTCCCTCCCATTATTGGACCCTCAGTTACCCTCCTCCAGTTTTGAAATGGATAGCAAATCTCCCCAATCCTTAGAACTATTCATGTTTCTCTCAATTTCCCTTCTCCAATCCTCAGCTTTTGTCCACGCAGAACCTGAGTTGAGATACCCATGTAAGGATGAACAAAGCATGCAACATTATGGGGTCATGTATCAACAATATAGAGCTGCTTGTTGGCTTCCTCCTCTTCACTGCAGATAGTCAAATTATACTCCATGCTGATTTGGCAATAAGTGATATTGAAAAGTCATAGCAGTGGGGTGAATTCCTTCGTGTCAGAAAAAAATGAGACATTGCACCCATTTTTAAAAAGGGGAGAAAGGAGGGCTCTGGGGACTGTCACCTCTGTGTCTGGAAGTATTATGGAACAGATTCTCCTAGAAGCTGTGCTAAGGCACATGGAGGACAGGGAGGTGATTTGGGGGACATAGCATGGCTGCTCCATGTGTAAGTCCTGCCTGACCAGAATAGTGGCCTTGACTACATCAATGGATAAGGGAATGGCTATGGGTGTCATCTATCTGGACTTGTGTAAGGTCTTTGACATTGTCCTTCTCTCTGAATTGGAGAGAGATGCATTCAATAGGAGGACCATTAGGTGGATGAGGGATTAATTGTATGGTCACATCCAGAGGGTAGTGATCAATGGCTCAGTGTTCCAATAGAGATCAGTGACAAGTGGTGTCCTTCAGGAGTCCATGTTGGGAACAGTGTATTTAATGTCTTCATCAGTGATATAGATATCAGTGATATAGTGGGATCAATGCACCCTCAGCAAGTTTGCCACTGACACCAAGCTGAGTGGTGTCACCAACACGTGAAGGATGGGATACCATCCAGAGGGATCTGGGGAGGCTCAAGAAGTGGGCCCGTGGGAATCTCATAATGGTCAACAAGCCCAAGTGCAAGGTACTGCACCTGCATTGGAGCAACCCTCAGTATCAATAGACTGGAGAGGAAGAGTTTGCAAGCAGCCCTGCCAAGAAGGACTTTGAGGATGCTCTGAATGAAAAGCTGGACGTGAGCTGGCAATGTGCACTTGCAGCTCAGAAAGCCTGCTGTGTCCTGGGCTGCAAGGAGGTGTGTGCAGCAGGGTGAGGGAGGGGATTCTGCCCCTCTACTCTGTGCTGGTGAGGTCCCACCTGAAGTGCTGCATCCAGCTCTGGGGTCCCAGCACAAGGAAGATGTGGACATGTTGGAGCAGGTACACAGGAGTGTCACACACATGAATAGAGGACTGCCCACTATTTATGAAGTACGATGATTCACTAACATTTGCATAGCAGCAAGACTTCTAAGTCACCTTTCTGGACAGCCCTTGGCTCCCATGTTGGCATCTGTCCCCCCAAGTACAGAATAAGCTGGATGCAGCCATCACAACTCCCACTGGTGGTTATGGCTTAAGCATGAATGCATAGAGGGGTGGCAGAATGTGCTGCTCCACTGTCCAAGGTCTGTCTACAGCATTAAAAGTTGACTTTGACAGGGTTTTTTTGAAAAAGAGGTTGCATTCCCTTTGGAAATTTAGCAGAACCTGGAAGTAGAACCTGAAAGGAAATCAGTGGGATTTGCAGTATTGAATTTTTACAGCTGGAAGGAGCAAAATAGTGAAGGAACTTAATTGCATCTTATCTACTTAGGTACAATTTCTCCAACAAGCTGCAGACTCCAGTTATGACAGGATGCTACAGATTTGGTTGTCATGCAAAACAGGAAATGCAAAAAAACCCAAGAACTAATAAAGTATCATAAAGTCACTATAGTGCAGCCCAAAAAGATCTGAGATAATCTGCCACTGTCTTATTACATGGCACTTAGGCCCTTCCCCTTTTAAATAATGCTCAGCAATTTGAACAACAGTTCAAAGTGACCTTCTAGTGCATACAAAAATTATTTTTCCAGGAAAATAACTATTTTTTTTCCTGCCTTTCACCACTGTCTTGTTGTTGGAGTTGCTCCTGTGGCACACCTGCCAGTTTGGAGTGGAACTGTGATCATGGAGTGGCCAAGGGAACTGAGGGGTTGTTTACTCTGGAAAAACCTCAAGGGAGGTTGTAGACAGGTGAGGTTGGTCTCTTCTCCCAGGTAGCAAGTGGAATACAGCGTCAGGTTGTACCTGGATTAGATATTAGATTAGATATTAGGAAAAAATTATTGACTGAAAGGGTATTGTAACAGGCTGCTCGGGGAAGCGATGGGATCACCAGCCCTGCAAGTATTCAAAAACATGTGTAGACATGATGCTTAGAGAAATGATGTAGTGGTGGACCTGGCAGTTCACAGTTGCACCTGATGATCTTACAGGTCTTTTCCAGCCTTAGTGCTTCTATGTTTCTATGATTCCATGCCAGGAGAGGCAAAAGCTGCGAGTTTTTCCTGGAAGAGAGCTCAGGCGGGGTCGGTAAAGGAGCAGCCAGGCAGGGGGCAGCATCTGATCGTCCAGGGCCCCTCTCCGCCCGCTCCAGGCTCGCTGCCGTCCCAGTGCCTGCAGCCGCTCGGGAAGTTTGGCCAGAACGGGAAAGAGGGTTTGAATCTCTTTGATGTGTTGCTGCAGATTCTGCGATAGCGGTGGATCAAAGTAGCGGCATCCGCGCTGGTGAAGTTATTTACACAGATATCGAAGTGTTCTGCGGCAGGAAACCTACGGCCATATCACTGGGGTAGCATTCTAGAGAGCTGGGTGCTAAGAAGAGTAGTGGGGGCAGTAAATGGGACATCTGACTGTGGACTTCTGTAGTATCTTGTTTTATCTGGAGTGCTGATTTCAGCTGAAACAGGCCAAAAAGTGACAACTAGTACATTTACTGCTGATTCAAGAATTACTACTTCTTATATATGTATATATAGGCCATTTGTTTCCTGATGAAAGGTCTATTTATGTAGAGACACAAAAAGCTACAAGTTGTGGTGACAATTTGAATTGCAGAACACCTATGCCGTTATTTTCTTCCACAGCTAACATTGGAAGCCACAGATCAGATTATGAATCGTAAAACTATTAGAATCAGTTCCTGAGTCTCCTATAAAGGATACAATACAAAAGGGAACAGTGTTAGCTCCTCTTTAGACCATGAGAATGTAAAAATGAGCACCTAACAGTCAGTATCACCAGTCCTAGGAACCTTCGTGGAGTTAAGCCTGTGCAAACCAATTAATGCCTGTCATATGTAGTTTGTTCTTTTTTTCATCTTATTCCTATGAAACTGTGAGCAGTGAAATGTTTGTGAGATGTTTGGTCCTTGAGATTGTCAGGCTTTGATTGCCTCTATTCACCAGACGTGGCATTCTCTATCACTGGGCAGGTTCAGCTCTAAAATCCCAGCTGTCTTTACTGGAGAGTTACAGGTGCTTGGTATGTGTTCTGCAGCCTTTTTACCAGGATGAAGTCAAATGCTAGCTCTGCAAAAATGCAGATACATGCATCTTACTGGCAGAGGGGCTGTGGCACATCCAAGCACTGATTGGAGACCCAATCTTGAATGCAGCCAGGTGAGTTTTCCACCAGCCCTCAGCAGTCCCTGGGGCTTTGGATGCACCTTTATCATCTGACTGCCAGGCATCAAGAAACCTGGCAGATTGCTGCCTGCAGCATTAAGGCAATTGCCTCCTGCAGAATGGTCTGCACTGTGCCAAAATGAATAGTGGTGCAGTCTCCTTTTTCTGGTCTGGTTCTGGGTTGCACCATAGAGACTTTCAGAAGGAGATACAGGGGATTCCCAGGAAACCAGGAGGGGCTGCTAGGCTGGTGTTGATGAGCTTGCAGCAAGACAGTGCCAATGGCCTCCAGCAGTTTGTTAACATGATGGCCTTGTGCCCACTAGTCCTCCTTGCTGCATTAGCACACTGAGATTCATAATGCAGTATACTGCCCAGCTGATTCCTCAGCCAGAGTTGAACAACAGATACCATCCCTCCCACAGCCCACTGGAGTGCAGGGGAGGTTTGTCATTCCTTAGAATTGGAACAAGATTTGTCCTTCAGGGTTATATTCAGGAGTTAATTCAGACAGACTGGATGTTTCTAGTCCAGAAGTAATTTTACTTTTCCTAGATATTTCCCTTGAGCTCTTCTGCTGCCTGCTGAGATATTCTCAGTCCGAGTCAGCAGGTACAGGGCTTCCCTCACAGCCAGGTCAGATTAGGGGAATTAGCCAGCGTGGTGCAGAGTTCCCTGAAAAAACACAGAGGATACATATTTTTGGCAAAGTAGATGACAGCAAAAAGTGCTGTCATGGCTACCACCTTCTTCTCACTGCTGCAGAACTGCTTCTGTCTCATATCTATGACTTCTTAATATAAACTACAGTCATAATATCTCACGAGAGGGAGCCACGATATTCCCTCACCTTCGTCAAACATCCTTACCCAAAACCAGCGCACTTTCTCTAAGTCTTCCCTTTCTCTCTGCAGTCCTGCATCTCTCCCATAAGACCCTGAAATGGCATGCAGTTTTTGCAGAAGGGCTTGTGTTCCTGTCTCTTCTACCCTCTCCTGCTTTAGCAGTTATTGCAGATATTTTGAGCTCTGGTCTCTTGCTTTCCTAAGGAGAGCTCATCACTAGTCAAAGAGACAAAAAGTGGTGCCACTTTGAAAGAAAACAGTGAATCTTGCTCCATTCCTTGTAAGAAGTGAGGTAGGTACCTTTTGTCTGAAGGATTCCTGGCTTTGGTTCCCATAGGAGTGCAAGCACCCACCTGCAGTCCTGAATTAATCCCTGCAGATCCTCAGAGCTTCAGCTTCCTTCCTCCATCTTGTTTTGTATTGAAAAAAAAAAAAAAGTTAGATGTCCATACACTTCATGGGATGGATGGGGTCATATATGTTGAAAGAAATAGTCAGAAACCCCCACTCAGAGATGCCTGACCTCATCCCATGTGGTGTACAGAGGTCCATCCATTTTGTAACAGGGAATGCTGTGCTCTACTCAACAAGTTCAATGTTGCCTTAATGCCTTACTGGTTTCCCAGAGATATGGATGTTTGTGTTTAATTTTTTTCCACAGTTGTTGTCTATTTTAAGCTGTTTGTTGGTTTTAGATCAAGTCTACAGCTGTCCTAAACATCTTGCTGTGTTAAGCTAAGTGAAGCCAAAGGGTTTGTCCCAGGAAGGCAATGACTCACATTCACCAGCCAACCTGATGGCCCAACATCTATGTCCAACTTTTTAGTGTGCTCCAGTTAGCCAGCCCATCCTGGTGTTCAAATAGACAGAAAAATGCATTGCATTAGAAAGAAATATCTCTTTCAGCCCTTTTCCTTGCATAAATTTGGAAATATGCATGCTAGCACTGAAAGCAGGTGGAGTGGGGCCCTAAGTATTGTTATGCCTGACTCAGGGCTGAAGATTTTGTACATTAGATGCCTTCCTGTTCCAGTAATGGATTCATGTTGAAACTCAAATTTAATTTTTTCCAATGAGTTAACAAGCTACAGTACTTAAAAGTGCTGTGAGGATTTGTGAGATCAAGTACTTGTACCATGCTCTAGAAAGTTAATTAGATTCAAGCAGCTTACTCTTCATGATTAGGATCTTAAACTTCAAGTGCATGTTCTTCATTTTTTAACATATGGGCCAGACTGACAAAATTCATAAATACCAAAATCTTCCTGGAAAATTGCAAGCATGTTTGTTTTCATTTTCAATTTTAATTAGAATAAGACCACTGTGAATCATTTGAAAGGTTCTCAGGACCCATTTTAATGGTGTCTTTTCATTTATTTTTTCATGCAAACTTTATCTGGCATGCTCACAGAGAAGGTAATTAACAATATACAAATACACTCCTCAGAAATAAAACTTGTATTTACTTCTTATTCAAACAAAGAAACACATGACTGTATTCAGGCATGACAATTTTCCAGCTAATAGGTAAGTGAGCAATTGAAGTGAAATGTTTGATATCTCTCTTTTTACAAGTTCTAACTCAGAGGTGACATGGGGATTTAGACAAAAAAAGACATGGAGGACTCTTCCCCTGCCATGAAAGTGCCTGCTAGAAGACTGGCACTCCCTGCAGTTGCTAAAATGGAAGTAATGAGCCCAAATTAGCTCTGGGGGTACATCCATTGATGCCCCATGCCTGCCTTCCCAGAGAAGTGTTATCATTGCACAGCATGGTCTATCCACATTCTTGAAGTGGTCACACACATGACACACAGTGATGCTGTGCAGATAAAACAAAGCATCTGTGTCACTGTGAGTTGAAACTGTTCAGAAGGGACAGACTGCCTTCACCATGTTCTCTGGTGTGGCTGTTGACCTGTGCAGTGGAGTGAGCTGCCAGATCATCTTTTGCTTCGATCCTTGTGTGAATGTTTTATTGCCAGCCTAAGGCATTAATGTATGGCTTTTCATGATCTTCTTTAAAAGAATTTACACTTTTCCTAAGCATGTATCAGAAGATGTTCCAGAGAAAACACAGTCCTGTGTCCTTCTACCTTGACCTCTTGATCTTTATTGATCAATGCAAGAGTCTCCAGCATAATTCCTTGCTACTATGATTGTTTTATCTTTTACCAGTTCATTTACAAATTGGAGTATTACAATGGTAAAAGTTAAACTCTTCACTGTAAACTGCTTCCTTCACCAGCACATCAGTTTTATTTCTCTCAGTTAATCTTGTATGCAGGGCTATCTGGGTGGCTCTCCTCCCTTGGTTGCTGCTGACACACTGCACTGTTTTGCAAACTAACTCCTGTCATTAATTCTGCCTGGGGTTTTTTTTGTTTGTTTGTTTGTTTGTTTTTTGGGTTTTTTTTGGGGGGGGTTGTGTGGGGGTTTTTTTGGTGTTTTTTTTGGGGGGGAGGGGGGGGGTTGGGGTTTTTTTTGGCTTTTTTTGCCAGCATGACTTACTAGAGTGCAGACAGTGCCAAAGTCTGCAAAAGTTTCCATGTGGCTGAGGGATATCTGCAGGGAGGAGGAGACGTGAGAGAAGTCACCTTTCATTAGTGTGAATGTCTTGAATGCGAGATACAGAAAAAAAGTGCAGGAAGTGGCAGCTTCTGTAATTTCTGGTTTTTTTTCTGCAAGGATGAGCCCTTTGTCAAGGAGTCAAAGTGAGTTTCATG
This sequence comes from Brachypodius melanocephalos, assembly GCA_013398615.1. Classification (NCBI taxonomy): domain Eukaryota; kingdom Metazoa; phylum Chordata; class Aves; order Passeriformes; family Pycnonotidae; genus Brachypodius; species Brachypodius melanocephalos. The sequence goes on from VZSR01001685.1 coordinate 33,445,247, forward strand.
CAAATGTATAGAAATGCTTAACTCTTGAAGTGCTAGAAATATTCTGCTAGATGCACTAAAAGCTTTCTCTTCTGAAGCTTTATGTTTCAATCGGTGACCCCCTGTGTTACACACATACATGCCACACATCCACTACATCAGCCCTTATCTCCAGGCCTTTGAAGGGAGCTTGTGATGTGTGCTCCCTGGTGCAAGTTGATCATCTGTGCAGGGTGGATTCTCTAAACTTGTCAGTTGTGTAAGAGCCTTAGTGGGATGGGTGGGAGTCCTCATCTTAACCCCACTGAAGTCAGAGGAAGAGCTCCTGTTAACTCTAGCAGGCCTTGGATCAGTGCCTGTGGGAAGCTATTTTATAAATCCCAGCTTGCCTTGAGCAGTGTTCAGTTCTTATAATTTACTAGGACATGTTTTGATACAAAGCCATTCTTTACTTCATTTCTTCTAGGATTTCTTGGAGTAATTAAGTCACCCTGTTGAGCTAGAATCTGGGGTCTTGGAGGTGAGGAGAAATAAGTTGTGGTAGGGCCAGTATCTCCTTTGACACAGTCCTGTTTATTTGTGAAGAATGTAAATAGCTTTTGTTTTCCCCAGAGCACAGCTGGGATCATGAAGGTTACAACTCTCTTGCTTCTAGCACTGAAACCTTGCAAAATCATCTCTCCAGCTTTCAACAAATGCACTCTCATGCCTGTCCACAATGCAGTTATTGTATGACCATGCAGCACTCTCTTGTGCAGTCTGCTTGCTTTTTTTTTCCATTATAAATTAGATCCTCACTCACTGTTCCTCTGATGAGAGACTATTTCCCTACTTACCCCTGTTTGGATCCCATTTATGCTGGATATTTATATTTTTATGCATTTTATATTTTTTACATTTATATTTACAGTGCAAGCTTCTGGAGATAGTGACCATTTTTTGTTCCATGTTTATACATCGTTGGTCTCTTGGTCTGCCTTGAGGATAACAACAATAATAATAAAAATGAAAACATGGTGTTCTCTGTTTCTTGCTACTCTGCCCAGCACTCCCTCCACCCAGTGCTGCTGGATAGGATGAGTGCAAAAAGAGCTTATAGGATGGCTGTTTCCAGCCCTATATATCCCAAAGGAGTAACTGAAAGGTGCTGAAGGGATAAGGAAAACAGACAACAGAAAGGGAATGATGTAAAATAGTGTATCTGGTCACTTCTTTCCCAACTGAAACCTACAAAAGGCTGACTCACCTGATTTAGGTGTGGGGACAGAAATTCAGGATTCCCAAGAGGCCAGAGGAAAAGGACACAGTCAGCATCTGCAGAGGGTTCCCTGTGCATGTGGGCAGTGTTTTCAACAGATGGGTGGTCTCTGAGAAGGATTGAGTTATTAATGTGAGTATATGAAAACAAATAGCTTGTCAAGCCTCCTGTTGATAGGATTTCCTATCTCAAAGCTTTGGAAGTGAGGGGGAAAGATTTTCTGGAGACAAATTCCATGAAGAATCAGTTGGTAAAAAGGAAAGAATTCACTGTGTTTCCATCCAATTTGGACTCATTGCTGTTACTTATCCTGCTTTAGCATGGGATTGATTTGTGAATGTGCAGTGTTTACAGAGGGGAACATGAGCCGGGCACATCCAGAGAGTTACAGTTTGTCAGTGCAGTTTCTCTAAAAGGAAGATTATATGCAAGCATTTGTAATGTAGCTTGGGTGCCAACCCAATTCTGGGGGCTTGCTCTGTTCATTATAATGGTACATTGCATTCCTTGCTGCTGGGAGATCATTTTATCACTGCATTTGAAGTATAAACTAAAGTCAAAGTAAAACCCAGCTTTTTTTATTGCTGTTGGGAAGGTCATAATGTACTCTGCTGAAAGAGTGCTGGGACACAGCGGAGGGCATCCTTCAACAGAGGTACCAGTCCAGCCCTCTGGCACGGCTGTGCAGGCAGCAGCAGCATTTCTCTTCAAATGAGCAATTGCACCAATGCTTTTCATGCAATCACTGTGCTCCCAGGCCTCCTGCTGCCCTGGGAGCATCCCTTCTCACAGTGGGATTATGTGGCATGGGGCAGTGCCGTGCTGAGACACCAGCCCTGAATGAGATGCCTTGTCTACCAGGAGCATTTATATCATGCTGATGCAACACTTGACCTTTCTGAGAAACCAGATGCAGTTGTTCAAGATGCTCTGTGTTGACATCCCTGTTTCATTTGTACCCTTGCACTATGCTGAATATCTTCTGCTGAGCCACAGAAAAAAATTCATGTACTAGCTTCAGCCAAGCTGTCCTCTATGGCCCTGGGTACTGTGAAAGACATAAAAGTATAGAAAGTATAAAGTCTTGCAGATATAAATGAAAAGTAATTCATCTTCTCTATTTCAGATACATTTGGTCTCCTGATATTTTGTCCCATATTCTTCTAACATATTTGAAAGTCTGAATGCTGTAGGAGAAAATAAGGTTATGCTGAAAATACAGGGCATTGGAGAACAGCTGTATTGTGCCTATCTATCATTAAATAAAGAATAGAGCTCTAAAAGCGTTTACAGTTTATAAAACAAAAGCAGATTGAATATGTTTTAAATTCTAGGAACTAACCTAAAATTTGCTATAAAACAAATATATGGCTTACAGCTGGAAATCTGTCAAAGCACCCAAATGATTGCTCTGCATTGTCTGGAAAGAGTTTCTGTGCCCAAAGGGTTTAGAACAGCAACAGATGTACTATTGCATAAGAGAGACATCCCTGTTTTGAATTCCAGTTTATAGGACAGAGGGGCATACAAGAGAAGTAAAGTTCTTTTCATCTTACCCAGGTGCCTCTGCTTCCTCCTTAACATCTTGCTCCATGTAGTTCTCCTATGTTAAAGCGATTAGCAGAGATATAGAATGATGGGAACATAGATCATTTTAAGGAGACAAAAAGCCATCTGGCTCAGTGTTTGTGGCTGCCTCTTAATTCAACCATGTTGGGTTTTTTCCCATGCCCCTCAAGCCCCTCCCTTTCCAGAAACAATCTATGTGATCCCGCATCTCTTCTTCAGTAACATGTTCCAGATGGTCAGATTTGTGCAGAATGGATTTGCCTTAGCTTCCCAAGTTTTGGCTACGATCTTTTTTGTTGTTTTTGGGGGGGTTGTTTTTTGTTTGTTTGTTTGTTGGGAGGTTTTTTGTTTGTTTTTTTTTTCCAGTTTGCTTACCCTTTTTTTGAAACCTTTTTACCCAGTCATCTAGCTCTCCCTGGATCTTTTTTTCCTAATTTTTATAGTGCAATCAAAAAATATTTTTCTTGCATGTGTATTTTTATCACACTCATTCCCTGCCACACAATGATATTGAAGCTGTTCTTCTCTTTAAATGGAGGTGTGGAAGAGATGTTGTGGAGGCTGTGTAAGTAGGCAGCTTTATAGAGGGCATTCAAGTAATCAGTAAGAATTCAGCATTTTTATTGAATATTTTATTCAGTGGATTAAATAACATTCCTAATATCAGCAGTACGGCCTTTTGCACTTTAGGGTGGCATCTGCACTTCAAAGAGCTCAGCTCTGCAGTTCTTATCTATCTCCTGCTTCCCAGCTGCCCACATGGCACCAGTTTGCCCCTAGCCCCCCTTGGATGAACTGGTTCCCTGCAAAACACAGAGTGCATGTGGTTCTGGAGGTCTCTCCTCCCTCCTGAGACCCTCCTAGAGGATGAATTTGACTGCCTCCACTTCCACAGCCTGCTGGCAGTGTCCTGGAAGTGTCCTGGAAGTGTCCTCTGGCTGTGCTAGCCCTGTTAGTCTATTCACATCGGTGGGACAGAGGAGGTTGTATTTACAAGAAATTTTGGAAACTGGAAATAATTATGAAAACATCTTGAGGCCTCAGGGGAGTTCAATAATTCTGAAGATGGAAAAAGATGGTCTTTTATAACTGGAGTGTTATACCCTCAGTCCTCCCTGCAAGGAAATAGCCAGTTTTCCTGGACAAGAAGTAAGACAAGTCTCATTAGGTTAGGAAGGTTTCCCACATTTTCCATCTGTTGCTGCAAATTTTTGAGGGAATGAATGTGTGACATTTCACAAAGTCAAGACACTCTCTCAATCTATAGCTGGGGGCTATTCCTGCTCCATGAAAGCTCAGCCTTTAATGTACAGATTTCTGGGAGAATAATGGTCTGTGGTGGCAGACAGAACAGCTGGAGACACCCAGGCACAGTCTGTCTGTCACCAGCCTTGCCATGGCTTGGAGGTCTGTGTGGGAAGTCAACTGGTCACCTACCCAAAGCCCTTCAGCCCAAATCCTTCTCTGAACTGCCACTTCTCACTACCTGCAGCCTCAGGAGTGCATTTATTAAATTTAGAGGCATAGTAAAATGCAAAATAGGAGAATTTCTTCTATAAATACACCGTAAAACAAAGAGACTTTTTTTTTTCCTTAACATGGAAAAAATATTAATAAAAACAGTGGATATCTCACAGCTCTTATTGTTTAGAAACAGATTTTATTTTTCCAGTCTGCCCTCAATTTTCCATTCTCTCTCAATTTGGAGGACAATGCAAATACAGCACAGCTACATTTCTGCTTTCTAGCCCACCTTGCTGATCACGTTGACAACAATTTAAGCAAAAGGATGGCTCAGAGTCACAAGGATCCTTTGATTTACAGAAACCCCTAGACTGGAGACATACCATACACTCCTGAAGGAGCCCCAAAAAGAATGTTGTGTGGATTGTGCTGGATATTTTTATTAATATCTTTGTTGTATCTCTGAGTTAATACCTGTTAGGAAGGAGAAAAACTTTCCGTGTTAAATCCTGCATATCAAATTTAGTACATAAGCTCAGTTCCACATGTTTAAGAGCAATGACAAGAAAATCAGTCAAACCAACCTACTTTTTTATATTCCCTGGTGGGAAAGTCTTCTGAAAACTGGTTGTTCTTATTTTTGTTCAGTACAGGCATTAATAAGGCTAAAAGAGCTGCCAGTATGAAGACTGTTCATAATAATTACATATTGCAGAGGGTTTTGTGGGGAACTTTATCAAGATAAATGTGTTATATGCACACACTTCTTGAAGGCTTATCTCTACTTTTTTTTCTATAAGAGTAATTGAACAAGAAAACACTTCAAGTATATTCATCTGATTTGAAATAGGACTGAACCACATTTGCAATTGTTTCATTTCATTTACCATAGCTTTTGAGCATCTGAGCTTACCTAAATATCCAGAAAATGTTAATGTAGACCTCACTTGATTAAAAAAATCCCAACCTGTTGTTATAATTAGTTTTTTCACCATAAGGTTTCTGGTGGAGATGTCTCCAGTCTCTAACAGAGACCCTGTAATGGTACCCTGTGCTTCTCACTCTCTCTCTCCTTATCTCTGAGAGCGCAATCGAATTGTGGAAACCCAAAACTCAGGAACATCTGGATTTGCAGTTAATGCAGTGTAGGATCAGGGCTGCAGTTTTGTATCCTGTGTTCTCTAAGCACCACAGTTGTGGAGTGATTGCCTTGCACAACCCTAAGGCATAGCTGTGTCCTGCTCGTGGTTATATACCCTGATCCACTGTATGATCACCATTCACACAGTCACAGACTGTGCCTTTTGCAAAATTTTGCAGCCTCTGCAATGAAGCACGGTGGAGTCTGCAGCCTGTAAGATGCCCAGAGCTGAGCCATGGTCTGTTTAGTTTTTGCTTTGCAATCAGGACCATGCCTTTGCTCTGAGATGTTTGTCTTGTGACATATACAAGTGATTTAACAATATAAATACTGTGGTTTTAAAGGTTACTTTTAATATTTGTTCTTTAATCTGGCAGTTACACAGAAGTTCTGGGGAAAACTCTTATCTGTTGGGAGCACACCCTTCCCTATTCAGAAGGACATGGATGTTCTGGCAGGTAGATCAGGCAGCTGCTGTGCTCCAGGGGGGCTCAAGATCTGTGGTAGCTTAAGGATTTGTAAAAATCTCTTGAGAAGGTGTTAGAGAATTGCTGTGGGTGGGCTGACTCTCAAGGGGTCACTGCAGAAAGGAACACAGCCTAGGTCCAAGGTCTGGAGACAATGATAGCAGTGGCAGGTGGTGGCAGTAGGGTCTCACAATAAACAGAGAAAGTGGCTTTGCAGATGTGGGGAGCAGCAGAAAGCCAAGGTGAGGGCATCATGCTGTGTGCATGCAACCCCTGTGTGCTCACAACACAGGTCTCTGGTGGGAGCTGCCACAGCAGCCTGATGGAGGCTCCAGACCTGCAGATTTACCAGATGCATGTGACATTACATCTTTTGGCAGGGAAAACTTTGTGGAAAAAGCAAAAGTTACACTGGATCTTGTTTTGATTATTTGTTTCTAACCTCACTACAAATGGAAAACATTTCTGTGGTGGGTGTCTGCTTGTTATTTTCCTATTGTTTTGTCATCCTCCCTGCTCTCAGTAAGGGCTAATAATCCTCAAATGCTGGTCCAAAGGCTGACACTTAGGCCAGGTTATAGGGGTGCAGCACTGGGGATGGATCTTTTCTTTCTCTTTTTTATTCTGCTTCTGCTGCCCTCTCTCTTTCTCCTTTTATTTTTCTGTCTTTCTGAGTACCAAGTACAACCAGCAGTCTCTTCAGCAAACGACCCCTCTCTCTTCCTCCCAGTTCTGTTTGAAGGTGAGAGAGATGGTTTGGTTGTGATAAACATGAACATTTCCATAATGAGGGCAAGTAAGGTGTAAGCCCATTGTACAGACACAGACAATCAGTATAAAGTAGGACATTTGGTGAGTATTTTTCCAAATAAAGGAACCAAAAAAAAATAGTTCTGGCAAGAGCAATAATTTGTAGTAAACTTGCAGCTCCTGAATCAAACTGAACCAAACACTGTGTTCAAAATGGTATTTCTAAAGTCTATATGACCTTTTGAATTTCAGAAACTGAGCAGAAATCTCAGGTAACTATGGGCCCTGCACAAAAAGAAATTTGCTCTCAAAGAACTGAAATAAAGATTCATAGAATCATAGAATGGTTAAAACCTTAAAAATCATCTCATTCCAAGCCCCCTGCTGTGGGCAGGGACACCTTTCACTAGAACAAGTTGTTCAGAGCTCCATCCAGCCTGGGCTTTGAGATGCTCAAAGCATCTCCTTCACTGCTTGAAGATCAAAATCTGACATAGGAGAAAATCAGTAATGGGAAGATGGAGAGAAAGAGAACAGGAACAAGCAAGCTTCTCTGCAACATCAGTGGCCTTTGTGAAGTTGCATGTCCCATGTCTCTCACCAAATCACAGAATCAGCTAGGTTGGAAAAGCCTTTGAGATCATCAAGTACAAACCATGACCTAACACCATCATGTCAAGTAGACCCTGGCACAAAGTGCCACATCCAGTCTTTTCCTCCAGGGATGGTGACTCCACCACCTCCCTGGGTAGCTCATTCCAATGTCCAGTCACTCTTTCTGTAAAGAAATTCTTCCTAATGTAGAATTTTCCACTGGATATTAATTAAAACCAGTCAACATATATATATATATTATATAAGAAATAGATATGAAATTATCCTGAGAAGTAAGTTTATTTCAGAATAGCTTTAAGTTCATAGGGTTTATGTTCCAGATAGATAAGAGATGCATTACAGTCCCTAAGTGAAGTAGAGAAAAATTATGCAATACTTAACTATATCTAGATCTAAACTTAGGCCTTTCCTTCCTCACAGATTAATGTCTTACTTAAAAAAAAAATGCTTGTTACTGTATGTGGAAATATTAAAACATTCACAACAAACTTTTGTTCTTTGCTTTTAGGACTAAAGCATGATTCCTCTTGTTAAATAGTTGAAAAATTGAATCATAACATAAACACAAAGAATATTGTAATGCCACTCCTAATTCCAGCTGCCTCCATCTGTTCTTTGCCTGAAATACAAAGTAAGAATCCAACAATGTAAGGAAATAGCACTTTTGCCTGATCCTTGCTACCTTTCAAAGCATTTTACAGTACACATAGCTGTTGTTGAGAACAGCAGCACAAAGCCCTGGTGTCACAGGTGTCCCAGCTTTCCTGTCTGCTGGACCTCACTCTTGGCTGTTTCAAGACACAGATCACTAGGGAAGGTGAAGGTTATTCGTGGTGCTTTTCCAGATGCCCTGCCCTATCCTGCCCCAACGTCCCAAAGGATGCGCGGTCTCAGCCGCTTCCTAGGCCAGCAAAACTCCTCTGTTTTGAGGCTCTGTCTGCCATCTCTGTTAAAGAGAAGATCTTGGGGGTATATCAAAAAATTACCTAGTCAATCATAATCTCTTCAGCCAGATCATAAATTCTTGATTGTCTCTATCTTAAAGCCCAGTGGCAGAGCCGGATCTTTGCATCCGCATCCCATTCCTCTGGGCAGAGCCTCTCACTACATCCCATCTTACATGATGTGGTACCTCTACCCTTACTGAGCTCCACAGTGCATTTAATGTGATGTTCTGTGATGAAGTCCAGACCACAGAGGAGCCTGGATGGAAAACAGCTGAATTTCAGCTCCTGCAACTAATGGAATATTGTAATGATATTTCAAAATAGAGGATATTTATGGTCAAAATGTGCTTTTGTTGCTTGTCCAATGGCATGAACATTTTCCATGGTGGCCACCTATTTCTTTGTGATGAAATGTGTTTACTCAAAAACCCTAATATTCTCAGTAATTTTTTGAAAATGAGAGACCAATTCCAAACCATGCTGTATTTGTTTACTATGGACTGCGTTAGTCCTCTTTGTTAAATTTAAGGATGAGATATTTGGCCTTCAAATTTTGAATTTAATTCCTTGCTTGAGTGAAGGCTGCCATGTTTCCACCAGGTTTTTCCAGCCACATCCACTCAGCACAACTACTGTGATGAAGTAGACCATGGGCTGCTAATAAGACAGTCAGCCTTTGCTCTTCCATGGAGATATCAGTCAATCAACCCCTGTGTGCACCCATGGGCCAAATTATTATTTCCTCATTTTATAAAAGCATTCCAGATTAAAAATTTGAGTCTGGACCCTTCTGTATTTTCTAAGCATCACACAAAACTGAAGCATGTTTTTGATAAGTGATCTTAACATCACAGAAGAATGTAAATGTCTGAACGATACTAAAAACTTTTCTATTTTTGGATCCCCCTTCCCACTGTGCCTCTGGACCTTTTGTTTTGCTAGTCTGATTGCAGGGACTTTAATAGAATCACAATTTTATTGAGCAATTCCTTTCTTTAAAAAGCAAACTTCTCCTTTTTTAACATTTGCTGAGCACTAATCTTGGTAAAATCTTGTGCTCATAAAACTAAGCACTGCAGTAGGATTTTTTTGCAAGGCTGAGTTATTTCTTCCTCCTGAACTTTCAAATTACAAGAAAAATATATTGCCCTTTTCTAAAATTATATTCTTCAGTTAAATTAAAAAATAAATCTGTCAGCAGGTATCCTGATAAATGCAGACTTTACTGTTACTAGTTAATAAAAAAATAATTTGTCTTTCTAAGTCTTAGAGTAACTTATAAATGGCCTGTTTATTTCACCTCTGAGGTTCATTGTTCTGTTGTTAGATAAGAAATTACAATTTCTGTTTATTTTCCCTTGTAGCACATTGATTTTTAATACCTTACTGAGGGTACCTAACAAGGTACCTTTAGAAAAAAATTTGGTTGAATTAGAACAAGTTCCCTTCCCTTCCCTTCCCTTCCCTTCCCTTCCCTTCCCGTCCCCTCAACACTACAGGACTGTCAACATTCCACTTGGGAATTAGCAGCAGAGAAATCTGCTGCCCATTTAAAGTGATTTACCTTCTTTTTACGGTAACTACTTTGTGCTTTTTCTAATGAAAACAACTTAAGATACACATCTTGTGAGGGCACCTCACACCTGAGAGAGTTGGAGCTGTTCAGTCTAGAGAAGAGAAGGGAGAGTTTACAGAGCCCTCCAGTACCTAAAGGAGACTTCTGGAAAGGAGGGATATTCCCTTTTTATGTGGGCCAGTAGTGACAGGACAAGGGGCCATGGTTTTAAACGGGATGAGTGCACGTTTAGATCAGATGTGAGGAAGGAATTCTTGACTTAGCGGGCGATGTCACACTACAACAGGTTTGCCAGAGAATTTGTGGATGTCCCATCCCTGGATATAGTCAGGGCCAGACTGGATGGGATTCTGAGCAATCTGGTCTAGTGGAAGGTGTCCTTGTACATGACAGGTAGGTTGGAATTGGATGATCTTTAAGGTCCCTTCCAACCCAAACCATTCAATGATTCTTTGATTCTATGATTCTATGATAAAATGGCACAAAATCTCATTTTCATTTCCGTATGGTCTTTGTCTGGAAAGACATTTGCTTGTTTTTTCTTTATATTATGTTAATTAACCATAACAACTATGAATTTGCTTTACCTGATTTCTCTTGTAAAGGTTTTTCCAGAATTCATAAATTGCAGTATTTCACAATGGCACAGGAGGTAGCCTGAAAAGTTAGTTGGCAGTAAAACTGTGCAAATATAAACACAAAGAGAAAGGCTTTGCAACGGAGACAAAACACTTCCTTGGATCCACTGAATATCCAAAAATGCAAAGAACCATAAGGCAGACTCCTGAGATCCAACCCACCCTTTTTCCAACTTACTTAATTGTCTTCCTTTTGCCTAGATAGGAAAAGTGGTAAATACCCTCAATTACATTTTAAGATCTGCCTTTCAATCCTTCATACCCTTGATCAAGAAAACTGAGTATGCCTAACTGAGAAAGCACTTTTCTGTTTAAATAGCTAAGGGACTTTTTTTTGTCTTTGCAATTTTTTTCAGGAGATATTTTTGTCCAAGATTTCATTAAAAGTGAATTTTCTTCTGGAGCTTATGGTAGCAAAAATAAATACCCTTGTTGTGATACAGTTGTCATTTCAATCTGTCAGTATGGATCAAAACAATTTCTTATGGAATTAGATATCACAAGGAAGAGTATGAGAAATATCTGTAGATAAAAAGTTTTTGTCCAGACCAAATGGGAGAGAAATTCTGGGTTTTAAAGGCACAAACTGACACTGAAAGCCCTTATCCATTCCCAGTTGTTGGTTCATTCTCTTGAAGAACCACTGTCAAGATCAAGATTCATGGTTTCCTCCATGGCTGCAGAGGAAAACATTATGTTTTTCATCATCTGATAAAGCTTATTAAAATGTTGTCTACAGCACTTTTCTTAGGTTATTTGTTCTGAATGGCATGTTGCACCATTTAAAATTATCCCCAAGGGAAATAAGGGCCACATTATTCAGCTGGTGCATATATTCAAGGCCAGACTGAGTTAAGAGACATTCCAAATGAAAGGAGATATATTAACAAGAAAACAATGTAAGAGTGCTCTGATTCTCACTAATCTAAGGCTCCTTTCCATTGTCCTTCTTGGGAATAGTATTTTATTAAAGACCGAAATACTCAATCCAGTGAACTTCTATTTAATTAATGTTCTCGCAGAAAGTGAAATCTACTCAAATCTGTGTTTCTGACTGTACCAAATCATGCATGGAACCAGTTATTGGGAGGAATAGCCTGGAACCGTGTGGTTGCTCTGAGAGGAATCTACAAAGCTCAAATGTGCTTGCCCCAGAAGTCACTAAGTCACCAGGTACACCAGGAAATGCTGCTGCAGCAGGTCGTACACAACCATCAATGTATTAGTAATAAGGGAAAAATCACAGAAGAATTTTTGAGAAATCAGTCACAAAAGCACTTCATTACAGTGCAGTAGCCAGATTCTATTAGTTCCTAAACAAGATTATGTGTTTCTGGATGCAAAACAAAGAAATATAGGAAATAAATGACCTTTCATCCAAGGTAATTGGGGTCTGTGATTGTATTATTGTTGATAATTTGTCAGCAAAAGAAACCAAAGAAAAGCAAACAAAAAACCTACCAAACAAACAAACCAAAAAAACCCAACCAACCAAACCCTAAAACCTACAAAAGAATAAGAAATGTTTCATTCTTGGTCTTTCAGCCATTTTTACTGCTTGAGGCCAAGAGGGTTACTACCTACAGATTCAAGGGACCTTGACAGCTTGGAGAGAAGCAGACTCCAAATGGGATGGAAGAGTGTAGCAGGGAGGGTTACTCTTGCAATCCCATTTTTGTATTTTGAGGGGTTTTTTCCTTTGGTAATTAAGTCGTAACATCTTGAAGTGTTGTTTGTCTAAAGTTGTGTCTTCATTAATGCGAGTCCTTGCAGAAATAAATGATGAACCAGAAAGTTTTCGTATCAGGTGGCTCCTGAAAGGATATGCAAGCTCTAGGGGTGGCATTAGTCTCTAGCCACGACCTTTAAATTGTAGGGCCTCATCACTACAAGGCTGGAAAATGTAAAATTGGCCCTGGGGCCCCTTCAAGGAGTTGAGGCTCAGGACAGTCTGAGCTGACAATCAGCTCCAGCAAGCCAAGGACACGTGAAATTTCACATGTGGGTCTTATTTCACGTGTGGGTCTTGAGAGCCTGAGGAGAAGCAAGGGGGCGACTCAGCCAGATCTCTGACAGAAGGTTTGTTCATTCCAGTTAGATTTAGTACTGATGTCTACCAATGTTGTGGTTTTCATCTGTAAATGTGTCCCAACCCTGGGATACGTTTGGTATTGTCAAGTTTTAATGTCAAATTAACTTGCCTGAAGTTGAAGCCAGGCTCTTGTGGTATCTAAGCAACTGTTCCAAAACAGTGGTTAACAGGAGGCTGGGATGTGCAGAGCTGGAGGCAGGGAGCGCCGGCAGCTGCACATCCACTGTCTCCCCCTGCTCAGAGCAAGGTCATTTGTACACGTGCACCTGAGGGACTCTGTGACCATCTTTGGGCTGGAGTCAGCATCCTGCTCATTGCAAGGCTTTTTTCTCCCAGCTTCCCCTAACAGCCTTCTCATGACAAAGCACATTTGAAAAATGGTGCTTTCACATACAACAAGCCACTGAATCCAGGATCAGAAGCTATAAACCAGAGGCAAGTTTTTCCACCCACACACAATTCATTTGCCCTTTTGCCTGGAACCTTTTCTGATCCTGTTTTCCCTTCAGCTGAACCAGAAGAGCCAGAAAATACCTATGAACTGTCTCTGACCTTGACAAGTCCCCTTTTACCCTGTTGACCTGGCAGCAGGCACTGCACGTCAATGTATGTTTCTGCTGTTCTCTTGATGCTGCTGTTCTTTTCAGGGCCGATCAAACTGCCTGTGTTTCAGTTTCCAACTAAGCCTCTGAAGAGTAGAGCTCTTTTAAGGGGGAACAAAAGCCCTTGGTGATCAGTTAAAAGAGAAAGATGAAATGTGCAGAAGGTAATGTGGGATGCCAAGGGCAAGCTCTGGTGCTCAGTTCCTTTCCAAAGGTGACCATCTCTGTACATATTACCTGTGTGGGAAACCCAGTGTGCAACATCCCTGTCAGTCACTTGGGTTTCCCCAGGTTGCAAATCCTCCCTCTTCACCTGGCTGGTTCTCGCTCATGTTCTTACCTGGCTGACTCACCTTGAAAGCCTTCTTGCTCCCTAAAATGGATGCATGGATTTACTGTTTAATTCAATCTACACTACATAAAATCAGAAATGGGGCTTTGGTGTGTGGGTATGGGCAGAGAAAGCACCAGCTAGACCTCAGCTTGCAGCTGCAGGGGCTCACACTGGTTAGTTCAAATAGTTTGTCTCCACAAACCATACACAGTTGCAAAATGTCATGATATTGTTGAATGCATACCATGACACCTCATCTGAGTTCATGAGCAATCCAGACCTCACACTAAATGGAGGGAATGGCTTACATCAATAAAATCATTCAGGATCATTTAGGAAGGGAACAGCACTGAAAGCTGCAGGCTATTTTGCTCTCTGCTTAGCCCACAGTAACTCTCAAATAAGAATATTGAACTGAACTAGATTGACTTGTGTCCTGTATTCTGCTCAATACCCCGCTTTCCTGACTGGCATTTAAATGGAAATATCACTATTCTGCAGCGTGGCACGAAGGCTGAACATGGCCCTGTGCCTGCTGACTGCTTACATTCCCTCACCTGGATGATGTGTCAGTGAGTATCAAAATGCAGACACCCCCAGCAGTAATTCCCAAGGATGTGGTTCAGTGATGATTTTCAAGGCCACAGAAAGTGATCCATGAACCATAAGGGATTCATAAAGGCCTCGTGTTCAGGGAGGACAGTGTCTGCAGAGCCATGTGGCTGCCTCTCCATTGCAGGGTCAACAATCCTGCAGAACCGTCTCTGAAAAACAAATAATTGAAGATCATGTGTTTCTCTAGTACACACAGACCCAGCAGGAGGGCTGATCACAAAAAGAGGAGGTAGCTGAGGCACACTACCACCCCAATCTGAAGCATGACTGTGCCTAACTACGTGACTAAGTACCACTCTTTCTTCCAGACACAAGAGATCAGATTTGGTTTTGGATCTGATTCACCCAAAATAGCTGACAAGGGCAGTAAATCCTGGATTTGTTTCTTTCTGATTTATTTCCAATGCTGCTGAGTAATTCCCTTTTATAGAGCTGTGTTGTTGAGATACATGTCTCACTCTTAATTTCCACTTCCTTTTACTTCTCTGTCTAACTATTTTCTTGCAGAAGATACAAGTAAAGTGGAAAATTGAAGTAGATGGGGGCATGGCACACAGACAGAGGTTCACTACAAAACCCTCCCCTACTTGTTGTTATTGAAGACATATGAAAGAAAAGACAGATACAAAACAGGATTTTATACAGTATTCTTAAATGTCGTTGAACTCCCACTTGTTACAGTTTTGACTGCATTCTTTCTCCTGCTCTGAGTTTAAACAATTTTCAGTGGGAGTCCTTTACAGTGGATACTTCTGAGCAGTTGGCACAGATTTTGCATCTCTTATATTCCAGTCTCCTATTTACGGGGAAACGACGTGTCCCAAAAATGTCTGGGCTGATCTAGAAATCTCTGATTTTAACATAAATTAGTATCATATTTATATCTTCTCTTCTGTATCCTTTTCAGGATTTTGTGTCTGAGGTGTGAGTCTTGTCAGCCCCCAACCTATGCAGTCCTGAAGTGAGACATATGGCTAGCTCCAGGGAAATGTTAATGCCTGCAGCCCCCATCCCTTGCCTTTAAAACTGAAAACTTGGATCATCAGCTTTAAGTGATCTTTCTGCATGTCAGTCTTGTAAGATGTTTACTTTGGTGATCTTGGTTATTATTTTCAGGGCTGTAACGTTATTGTGACTTGGTTTATCTCTAATTGGCAGGATACAAGCCAGCCTGACAGCCTAACATTGCCAGTGCGACAGGGATTGCAGTTCAGAAAGCAAAGTTCAACTGCCTGAGCCTTTCTGTAATAGGATAATTGCATTACCACATGTTGGTGACTAAAAACCAACAAGAGAATGATGGGGCAATTCAAACCCCAGCATTTGGGAGGATCTCTCTGTCCAGCCTCTTCCCAAAACCCCAGTCCACTGGCAATGGTTTTTTTCCCTCAGTGTAAATGCCCTGAGGCCATTTTACAAATGATTCTAGAGTTCCAAATAGAGTGGTGATATTTTGGGAGCTGAACCCCATGAAAACAACTCAGAAAAGTAGCTTTAACCCACAGGTTACTTCTTTTTTGTTCATACCAGCATCATCCATAATTATTCTGAACTTTTCCTTTTGGTGCCTTTTTAGTTTTGCCCCGTATATTGAACTCCAGTAATCAGATATACATGGTTTATAGCTCTGAGCTCTGAAAACCAGCTTCTGATAATTTTCATCCTTTCCTTAGAGAACAAAGTGTTGTGCTAAGCACAATAAATGATGCCAGTAACCATAACTTCACAGAAAATGTGGCACATGAGAGAAAAAAGCACAAAAGCTACCAAGCACTGAGGCTGAGCCCATGCTTGCTGAGGACGGGTGCCTCCCAGAGATATAAATCCCCATGCCTCCCCACCCAGCCTTTTCAGATGATGTTAGAAGAGATCTAATAAAATGTTCCTCTTTTAGTTAATCATTCCTTCAGGCTCTCCCAGCTAAGCTGGGTTGAACTTCATGAGGTCAGCACACTCCCTGTACTCACAGCCAGTGTTCCTTTTTTTTATGAGTGTATCGACAGCACAGTTTACTCCAGTAACACAGCAGAGCCATGGCATGAAACTGTTCCCACTTCACCTGCTAGCAAACACAGCCCTGGCTGGTTTTTTTGAAGTAGACAGTCTGTTCCTGTCTTGTATGCCTTGACTTTGTCTTGAGAGTTTCTCCTGACAATGTACAGGCCAATTTGTGAGTTATTACCCAGTCCCCCAAAGTAGCTTAATGTCTTTCCCACGGTGAAGAAGGTAATTTAGAAAAAATCTTCTCAAAGCCATCTTGGTTGTGACTGAGTTGTTATCTACAGTCCTTATTGCTGGCTTGTCATATGTGGGGGCTGTAAAGCTAACAGCAAACTGGGAGGCATGAGTTTAAAATACGCCAGTACTGTCAGTGTCTAACGAGTTCTAAAATATTGGGATGATTTTGAAGGTTTTGGGACTTTCTCAGGCTGCAAGAAACATGCTAATTTAGAAAGCCAAAGGAATTGCAGAATCAGAGAAGCGCCCAGGTTGAGGGGGGCAATCCTTCTCTTCCCAGCTGTCAGTGATGGGAAGAAACTAAAAGCCAGAAAGTGTTTGAAGCCTGAAAAAAAGAAATAGGCAGAAAAGTTCCACCTTTAACAGAGGAAGACAGGCATTAAAAAAGCTACAGGCTCTAAGTGGCCCTGGAAATCTTAGGAGAGATTTGATCCTGGTCTCTGCAAGGTAAAAAAAGCCCCAGATCAGCTAAGGAGGAGCCCTGCTGGTAGACAGAGTCTGTAAATGCATTTCCTTGCTTGATGTTTTTATTTTGTAACGTTGTTTGCAATTGCAGTGACTCAAACATCATTCTTAGCTTGTTGATGTATGGTAAAATGTGCTAATTGCTTCTGATTTTCATCCAGCATTAAAAGCGGTTCCAGAGAAATCTGATGCACAATAATACTCCTGGAGATGATGTACCCCCAAATGCCATTTTTAGTATTAGTCACGAAGACAGACACATCTGGGGCTCCCCAACCTGCAAGATGCTTTCCCCTAAAACTGTGTTTGTGAATTGAATAATCAGACGTTTAGTGAAGAAGGGAAGAAATTCTCCCTCACTGGTCATCACCATTCCTTCTTCTGCTCCTAAAGAAAGGCATCTGCACAGCAACCAGAAATTTGCAAAGATGATAAAAGCAATGGCCAATAAAGGTGACCAAATTATTGAAAATTAAAAAGTAGGATTTGTGGGGAAATCTGAAATCAAAGAGATTCCTAATCAGGCAGAAGACTGCCTGAGAGAGACTCAGAGATCCCTCATCTCTCCCAAAGCAGAAGGATTTTCTATTTCTATGGGACAAATCATCATGGATTTAAGAGGATGGAAAATATGCAGGTCCTGCAAAAAGGCAAGGAGTTGTTACCTTGGAGCAGTGTTGTTTTTATGTCTTCCTTCAAACTCAATAATGGAATTCCAGAAGCCAATAAATATTTGAAGGGCAAAGCAAGCACTCTTAGCTTTCCATAAAACATAGGATTAGCAAGAACTTCACAGCAACGTTTTTCCTAAACTAAGAAAGCAGTGTGGAGTGTTTTTCACATGTTAGATAATCAAACTTGAAATAAAGGATAATTCACAGACTAGTTTTCTGAGAAATCTGTGGGAGCATGGTTGGTTGTTTATTTTAAAATTCTTTGTATGGGTTAAATACATCTCCCTGAGTCCAGTTTCTCTCTGGAGGGAAGCTGAGAGCAGAATATTCTATTGCAAATTCTTTTGGAACTGTATTTTCAGCATTAGCTGTTTAAGGGAAGAAGTTGTAAAAAGGAGGCAAAATTTAGCAATATGTTAAATCTGTGGTTACATAATTTTTTAGCTGTCTTTTTATTCCAAAATGCAAGACAACATGTCAGGAATTCTTCTCGTTTGGAAGGGCTTAGGCTGAATCTTATCATTTGGGGCTGAGAGAGTCTCACTGGTACCCATGGGAGTCCCCTGGGTCTTCCCAAGGTGTGTGAAGTGTTGGGAAATTTACATTTCCCAGGGTGCTTGAAGTGGAGAAAGAAAAGAGGTGATTTGTTTTGAGCAGGGAGAGCAGCCAGACACGGGTGGCTCTGGGCGGAGCAGATCCTGTCCTGGCTTGGTTGATGAAGAGCTGGGGCTGAAGGGCACTGAGGAGCTGGGCCCTGCCTTGCTGAGTGGCTGCAGGTACATCACCTCCAGGAATATTAGAGTGTGTCAGATTTCTTTGGAACTGCTTTTAATGCTGGATGAAAATCAGAAGAAATTGGCACTTTTTACCATACATCAACAAGCGAAGAATGAAGTTTTAGTCATTGCAATTGCAAGCACTGTTGCAAAAGAAAAGTACCAAGCACGAAAATGCAAAGGACACATTCCTCAAACTGCTTTCCTGTACTGGCACCTGCTGACCCAGAGTGTCTGGCCTCTGTGCTACCAGCTCCTTCTCTCCCCAGCATCCAGTTTGCCTGACCCTGGGAAGAGACTCTGACCACATCATCTCCCAATGTGCCTGGTGTCCCCTGGTGGGGATTCCAGGGTGCAGGGCACCCACCCAGCTGTACAACACCTCTGCACAACCTGTCACACCTAGGTGTCTAGCCAGAGCCAACAACACAGGGAAAAATAGCTTGAGCTGGGCAGAGAGCTGTGCTTTAAAGTGGTGCTAAATGAATGTCCAAAGTGGTGCTTGCATGACTGCCCCCTTCAAGCTCCATTCAAATTGGTTGTGTGTTGACAGTGGCAGGTCACTAGTTTCCATTGAGATTTCATTGCTGATCAGTGGATGTACAGACTAGCCACAGGGTAATTTCTTCTCCTTATTTAATCAAATGGAAACTTTCAATCCATTTTTTTGTGTTCACAGAACAGCCACTGCAGTTTGTTTAAGTAGGTTAAATATAAATCAACACCAAAAAACAGCACAGCAGCATAACAATGCACTCCCTTTTATTTCTTGATAATAATTTGATGTAATTGGCAATAATTTATATTATCTTTATTTTCCTTGGTCCTGTGACTTCTCAGAAGCATTTCCTATAGTGCCCATTGGCGTGTGTTTGCTAGTGCACAAAGCTCTCTGATTTATAGGCTTTGACTTGGTGCTGGAGCTTCAAGGGCAGCAGCTCAGCAACTGCAGCTCCAGCCCAGGGAGAAAAAAGTGCCACTATCCTGTCCATGTTAAAATCAGGAACAAAGCCCTCCATAGATTTAAATGGAGCACAATGTGGACAGTTTTGTTTTTTCACTAAATATAGACAGCACAGTCTGTCCTTCAGATGCCCAGAAATAGGAAAGAAGAAGATGTAGGTTTTATACAGTGGGATTCACTTGAACATAGTGTGATGGAAGGCAGGTGGGGGTGGCTTTTCCAAAGGCACTGGAGAGCTCCCCATGTGGGTCACAGCCATAGTGTGCACCTCATAGGAGTACAGGTCAGGGACACTGTAATGGCATAAGGCATTTACAAAAATTGACTGACTGGTGCTGTGGATGACACTGGGATGCAGATCCACAGGGCCAGGCAAATCTGCACTAGATGTGTCTGGAAGGTTGGAAAAATTCCTCTTCTCAGGAGAAGTTGGGTTGAGGGTTTTGTGTTTTCTCATTTTCACACTCCCTGTAACAGCTATACACGTGGAAAATCAAAAGGAACAAGTGAGAGAGCAGGAGAGATGTCATTTACTCGAGGAGGTCTGGAGAAGATTTCTGTCACCACCTGACATGGCTTGGCTCCTTGAGTTCTGTAAAACAGAAGAGATGGGAGTAAACTCTTCCCAGCTAGTGAACACTGAGCCATTGCAGAATTAAAAGAAAGTCAAACAGCTCTCAGGAAGATGTGATTGTTTGATAAACAAGAACATTTTATGGTAAGCTCTGTATTTACAAACACAAGGATGGGTCAAATGTCTGCTCTTGGAAAGTTTTTTTCCTAGCAAAAATGTCCTTTAAAGCCTAGCAGTTAGAAAATGCTTGTGCTAAAAATAACTTGTAAAAAGGCTATATCCATCCATGATCTTACACTCACAAAATTTAGTACTTTGCAAAAATTGCTGGCTTTTAGATAGCTCTATTTTTGCAAGGTAATCTAAATCCTTCATATCAAATCATAGCACCTGTAAATCTCAAATAACACTTAACTTTAGGCACATCTGGGAAAGATTTCAAATATAATGTCTGATGCTGAAAACTCAAAGGCACCAAAACTGAAGAAGGTGTCAAAGACATCTACTTGAGTAACTTTGGTGACAATATGTACCAAGGGTACATATACAAATGGAAATATGTTGACCATTTATGACATTATCCTTTTAACTAGCAAAATATCATTAACAAAGGTAAAAAAAAAATCAACAAAGCTATCATTAAAATATATTGGCAGAATTCAATGTTACATCTGTAATCTGTGATTATTTTGAAATACATTGCAGATCAAATTATAACTAAGAAAGTAGAATTTAAAAATTTATCCTGTATGCTTGGAAAAATATTTACATTTCAGACATCCTGGCTATGAGATGTTGCATGCTGCTTAGCGTTTTCCATTATTTTAGAAAAATGCAGATAGATGAAAGACGGGATCAAAAGGCCAAGAAATATTCCTCTAACTATCATGGTCCACATCCCATGGTTTCATTTCACTCAAAATTTTCATTGCCTTCAGTTCTGCAGTGGAAATTTCATGGAACTAGAGAGAGTTCTGCCTACTAGGACTATGTGAAAGCCAAGTTACCCCTGTAGTGCTTGCCTGTTTTGTTTGCATTATGTGTTTTGGAAAGTTAATGTTGTTGATCTAAAAGACCTTTATAAAAGTTGCCACTGTAACCAGATGTTGAGTCCAGCTCTGAATCTGTAGTGCACAATAGCCCATAACAATTAAAACTGAATATCCTCAAGGAATGAACAGTTTTGTGTAACACATTAGAAAAGTCCATTAATACAGGAAAACACTGAACAAGACTAGACATAATGATCTCCTCAGATTTGACACAACACTTTTTTGTCTAGAAAAAAGCTATTTTGGATTACCCTGCCCTTTCACAATATTTTCTGCATCCAACTGCTAAGGTATTTGTTGTTACTTCTAATATTTTGCAGTGAGGATTCTGTGTATACTTTTAATGGTTTTGTTGTTAATTTGCTATTGAAACAACAAATTATGCCATTAAACAGCTTATAATATGTTAATTTTAGTATCCAATGTTTAGGACTTAAGTCTAAGTCTTGCTAGAGAGCTCCAAAATAAGATTAATGGGATGAGTAAAATAAATGTTAATTCCAAAATGGCAAATTGCACACTTTGATGCAGCTGATGACTCAAGAACATTACCACTCATTTTAATGTTGCATGTAGGCAAAAACAATTACTGTTCCAAATATAGAAACATTGGAAAAATATCAACCATTTGAAAAAGGGCCTACTATATCAGAGGATTGATATCTATGTTTCTTACCTATGTTTCCATGGTAACATTGCCATTGTCTAGAGACATGAGTATTCCTTGTTTAAGTAATGTTGTCTGGTGTTAACAATGAGCAGGTAATGTGCTATCACATGCTGTGTTCCTCTCCACACCAGATGTTCAATCACCATAATTAAAATAATATTTTAATGATAAAAATAATAAAAAATATGATCAATAAGTTCCGAACAAGCTACTTCTTATAACTGGTGTGATGTTGGTGAGACGTTGATTTTAGGAAGATTGCAAAGGCAAGGATAAGGTTGATGGCAACAAGATCCAGTCATCAATCTTTTTAGGTCCATCTGGGTGCTGTGGTACATCTAACTTTACCTGTACTGTAAATTATTTGAAACAAGATTAATTTCTAATGGTTAGAGAATAACTGTTTCCCCATCTTCATTTATTCTTTGGTGTCTCTTCCTACAGGTACGCTGGTTTTGATGGGGGCAGTAATTTTCATTTGCAGTATAAAGATGTAGATTCAAGATGCCAGAGCTGAGTTCACTAGTTCTTCTGCACAGTGATCAGAGGTCAACACCTTCTGTTCAACATCAGCCTCAGCTGTAACAGAAGCAGCGATATGGCAGATGTGCTATTATTGTCACCAACATTTAGCTAACCATCACTTTCCAAAAAGAATTTGAAACTTAGCCATAAATTGCTTGGATATGTACAACAGAGAAATATAGTGAAGAGGGTGAGAGAGAAACATACCATTCTTCATCCTACTCGTAATCCTGCACAGCTTTCTCCACTTCCTTGTTACCTAATATAGTAGGGAAAGCTCAGCATCTCATGGCTGCTCCCACCTCCTCCCCACAGCCCTCCAGACTCCTTAGCTCTTAGGGCCTGAAACATGACACTTAAGAAGGTTTACCTGCTGCTGCCTGTCTTTTCTCTCTAGTGTGGCCAAACATCTTGAATGAGATTGGATGATTGATAAAGTGAGGCACTATGGATTTATGTTAGACACCACAAAAGCTAATTAATAACCTTCAACCACTATCCCATTATATGTTGGTAAATGTTTCCTTTATGACCAAGAAGATCTGAATGACAGAAAAAATTCTCTTTTGAAGAAGCCATTGTTTCCTTATTGTCCTTTGTGAAAAGATGAGAACAGACTAGCTTGATTGGCAAAAGCACAGAATCAGATGAAATGTACTTACCTGTGCCTGCCTTTTCAATAAGCTTCTGGCTATTGTTTTTTTCTACACATTAGATAGCATGGAGATGACTTTTTTTTCTGTGAGGTTCTTTTCTTCATGGGAGGTAGGAAGAAAAGAAAAAAGCTCTTTTGCTGCTGTTCGCCAAAGTCACAGGCACAGGTTTTGTGGGTTTTTTTCCGATGCCACAGCTTAACAGGTGTTTGGTGGTCTTCAGGGCCTGAAGAGAAAGGGTCTCTTTGCTAAACACATGGCCAAACCTGCGTGGTTGAGCAATGTCAAAATCCAGAGCTTTGGCTTCTCACCTGGCTCGGGTGTGCAGTGTCATTTACAACAGTGTCCCTGAGCTGTAGGTGAGGAAACACAGAACTGGAGTCTGTAGCTGTGTTTACCTGATCATGAGGAAAAATAAAGCAACACTACAAACAGATCCAGAATAAGTACATGGAAGTACATGTACCAAAAACCACACCAAACTGGAAGAAGGTTCACTACCAATAGAGATCTTATCTGTGAAATGAAGCAATAGTCCCACAAGTGGGACATGAACACATCATGACACAGAGTTAACTTGGTGAAGCTCCAGGAGTTTATGCACAAACACTTACAGTAACGTATTCCCAAAATGTTAACGAGGATTTTACTTGCACTTTTCACCTCGGCCACTTTTCACCTTGCTTACAGCACATCCTCAGGAGGAAGGGAGCATGGCCATGTGCCAGAGGCACTGGGGAGGCACTGAGAGCAGGCTCTTGGGAGGGCAGCTCCCAGAGAAGGGTGCTGGCCTGGGATCCCCTACCAGACCCTGAGAAGAGAGCTGATATATGAAAAGACACCACAATGAGGAGAAGCAAGCAAGATTGTTTTTGCTAGAGGCAGAAGCTCAACTCCTTTCCACTGGCCCCTCTCTCGGATGAGGGCTCAGCATGACCTGAGCTGGGCAGAGTAAACAGGAGTGGTGGGAGAAGTCCCAGACACAATGCACAAGGGATTTGTGTATGATTTACTGTGGGATGAGGTATGACTTGTGCCAACAGGGCCCAGGGACACACTGGAATGGAGTAACCCCAGGAAAGAATCCCACACAGCAGCAAACTGGCCACAAGGCCGAATGCATTTAGGGTTTTCTTTCCTACAGTTTTGGGCTTTACAAGACTCCATAATCTAGTGAATAGCCATGGTATTTGATTCTAAGATGGAAGATAAAGTCCTTCACTAGCCTGCCTGCCCTACTGCTCTTTCCTTGGAGGCACAGAGTGTTACAAAGTCCTAAAGAGTGAAAAAGTGATTGTACTGGTTGACTTTTCCAGCTTGCCTTGAGATTGCTTAGGACTTCAAATCAAACTGAATGAAAGGTCTGGTATCTGGTTGTGGGATTCCGAAGGATACACCACTTCCCAAAATTAGTGTCTTCTGCTGTCTGAGGCACAGGAAAGGAGGACCTCTCTGCTTTTTACAGCCCCTATCATGGTACCAGAGAGCCAGGGGAGCAAACTCCCTTCTTCCTATTCCACCACAGCACGGTGCAGGAGTAGGCACGACTTTCACCAATAATTGGTAAAGCAGTGGCTGAACCATACAATTTATCTCAACAACCTTGATTGCTCTTTCTGAAATATATAGAATAATCAATCATGTTGTGATAAAACACTTAGGTACAGCAGCATCCCCAGGCACATCTCGGGCAGCATCACAACAGGCTCTATACAAACATGAACTTAGGCATTGCCTGACCCACAAGCTCCTATTTTAAGTAGACTAGAAGAAGTAGAAAGAAAAGCAGAGGGATATAGGTGAAGGGATTTATTTTCCCTGGCCTGTGGTGATCTCAGGTTCAATGCCCTACTAACAGAGTGCCTCCTTTTAAATAGTGATTAACATGCAGGAAGATGCTTCTCACATGTTTTTTCAAGCAACATATCACAATAAATTAAACTTGACACTAGTATGTGCATGCAAAGCCTCAATTAAATTCCAAAATGCATTTTGTTTACAATAGTCTTTATGTATTTTATTTTCTTAGGGTTTTGGTTTTTCTATTAAAAATCAGTCACACTCAAAGTATTTATTTTCTCTTTAATGGAAAATTGTGAAGCCACAACTCTGAGTGAAGATCAGCAAGCAAATCTCTCTAAGCTGCCATGCCCTGCGAATAGAGGCCATGGTGCTGGCCAGAAGGTTGAACTGCTTTGCAGAAGATTTTGCAAGAAGAAGGGTCTTTACATCAGTCCCAAGAAGCCCAGATCTGGTAAATGACATAGGATGTTGCAGTCAGTGGAGAAGGAACTGGGAAATACATTTTTTCACATGTATGTCACACTCACAGAAACCAGTGCTCAATGTGTACAGCTTCCCTGGCACCCTGATGGCTGGGATAACTTAGGATGACTGGTACAGCACAGCTCACAATAGGCCTTGCTGCCCTTTAATTCTTCTGAGAGACCTCATGGACCAGAGGAAGGCACAGATGGGAGGGATATGTACTGCACCAACACACACAGCCACCTGTGTTAGTCCCTGGGATCTCAGAGCATTGACACAAAATACCCTTAGTGCCAATATCAGTGTATGTACTTGGGCATCAGTGAAGTTTGCTGTCCCACTGGCAGTTTTCTATATAGCTTTACAATATGACAGTTCTGGCCAGGGCATTTTTTCCACCGTTATTTTTCCACCAGCTGTATGTGGAAAGAGACAAAGAAATTCACAGCTGATACAAGAAGTTCCATGAATAAAAAAACAAACTAGAAAGATGGCAGAAATTGTAGTGTGGTATTGTAAAAGACTCACACCAGCGAATGAGCTTGTTGGCTTAATGCCAGCAGCAATTTGCCTCTGGAGCAATTTTCCTATGGAGAGCTGTACACATTGCACACATGGTGGACAGATGCAATTTTAGACTCATTGCAAATTCTGGGGAAGGTCCTTGATGATCTTGGTGACTCTCAAGTTCCTTGCTCTTTTTGGGGTTGGTATTGTTGGACAATACATGCATAACTGCACATGATTCACATTTTAGTGTCCCCCCAGAGATTTTTGTATGGTGAGTGCTTAAAGCACTGAGAGACAGCCATCTCCTGATTTGAGGGCAGCTGCTGAGCTGATGCACATTGCAGTGCAGTTTGGGTACAAAGTACTCAAGAGAAATCACCAAAAAAAAGGCCAGAAAACTTTAAACTTCACATTAGACAAACAGAAATGGGCGTAATAAACTTTTCAGAGCTATCTCACTCCTTCAGAAGGATGAAAGAACAAGTCAGTGATGACATGATGTGAACTGGACAACTAAAAGAAGCCTGTTCCACTGGAGCTCATCTAAGAAATGCTGGCTGGTGTCCAGAAGGTGCTGTGCTGGACACAGCCTATGACCTGATGCTGACCCTCAGATCAGTATTACTGCTCTTCTGTGGAAATCACATTCTAAATATCAAAAAGAACATGACGACAACACAAAATATAAATTAACTTACTCCACCCAAGGCTGGATTTTTGTAATGATATGAGCAGGGTGTTATAAACCAGAAATGATCTGATGGTGCTCAGCAGCGGCTCATCTGTTCAGCAGAGATTACAAACAAAAGAGACCTCTGGCTTTTCTGCTGTTGCTGGCCAATGCCAGGATAAATATTGATGAACTGGGATTGTTCAGCCTGGAATAAAGGAGACTCAGAGGTGACCTCATCACTCTCTACAACTTCCTGAAGGGTGGCTGTAGACAGCTGGGGGTTGGTCTCTTTCTCCAGGCAGCAGCTGGGAGAACGAGAGGACACAGTCTCAAGCTGCATCAAGGGAAATATAGGCTGGATATTAGGAAAAAGTTTTTCACAGAAAGAGTGATAGAATACTGGAATAGTCTGCCTGGGGAGGTGGTGGAGTCACCATCCCTGGATGAGTTTGAAAACAGACTGGATGTGGCACTCGGTGCCATGATCTAATTGAGGTGTTAGGGCTGGGTTGGACCCGATGATCTTGAAGGTCTCTTCCAACCTACATATTCTGTGATTCTGTGATTCTGTGATTCTGTGATTCTGTGATTCTGTGAACATGTTCATTGACACAAAGAAAAGAAACACATAAAGAGAAGGATTTGCAGAACAGGGTCTCTGCCTTCCTCTACTGAATATTCCTGCCAGCACTTCTGGGTGCAAAACCCCTCTATGGGCTTTACCTCAGTGCTGCGCTGCTGCTGTGCCATCACAAGTGATGGCAACACACACATGGTTCAGACTTGAAATCAGGTGCAGATACTAAAACCTGATTTTGTCTCCTGAGGACTCCCTGTAAAGCCTCAAACTCTGCCTCCTCTGCCTCCCTGGTGTTGATGGTGTTCCTTTAGTGGGTGATGTTTATGCCTTGTCTGGAGCTAGAGGAATACCACATCTGAAACAGCCCCATTTAAGTCTCAGCAACTTCTTCTGCTTCCCTGCTTTGGGGATGGTTAAGGAAAACTACTGACCCATTTCCATGGTGCAGGTGCCCAGCTCTTCTTGGAGGAGGCCATCAGTGACAAAAAAAGACATCACTCGTTCTAATTCCCAGGCACAGATCCCAAGGCACTCTCCCAAGACACAGACCAGGGACACTCCCAGGGCATGTGACCCTGGGAGCTCCGACAAAATCGAAAGCTGTGGTGGGAATGCTATTTCTGGTGTTCGGAGAAGAGGCAGCACTGACACAAAGGAGTGCCTGTGGTGTGACACTGATCCTTGAGTGGTGACACTGCTTGTCATGATAAGGTGTTTTATGAAGCTTTGCTTTATTCAGATGTGTTTCTTGGGTTTCTCTTCAAAACATGGACTCAAGGACAAATGCTACAATAAACATGCCAATTATAAGGGATAAATATTGAAAAACTTTAAAGATTTCCTTTGACAGAGAAAGCACCTGCTAATTTTAAACTATTAGAGGGATAAGAGACCCTTCTGCTCACATTGTTAAATAGAACCATGAGTTGATTACTGAACAACTCCTTTGGTTTTAAGCAGCTACAGACCCATAAATGTTTCTGCCAAGGCTTGTCATCTCCCCAGGAGTTCCTGCCACTGTTCAACCATACCAGCAGCAGTTCCATGAAGGTTTGCAAGGGCAGTGTTTGTGCTGTCCAGCCAAGCTCAGGCAAGGAGCTACGGGATAGCATTTGTTTTTTCCACTCAGTGAGATTTGCAGAGCAGCCCTCTTGTCATGGCAGTCACACACTCTCCATCCCGTGCTGGAGCTGGGGCAGTTCCTGGGATGGCTCACTGTGCAGAGCTGTGTACTGAGCTAGTGAGACATCCACCCCAATCCTGACCCCACTCAGTAGCTGAGCTCCAAGTGTTGTTTAGCTGTGTTTAGCTTTTCTGTAATTGACATTTTAAAATTAGCTCCTTCCTGCTTTCAGTGCAGAGTTAAAGATCATTCAGGAGTCACATGGGGACACTCAGCATAGTCCCCCCCCAACCCTTCAGCTCCTCAGGATGAATGCAGTTCTGCACTATAGATGATTTTTCCACTGCATTTACTGGAATGACCCTGTCCTCCACCACTGCCCAAGCACTCTGTTAATAAACTCAAATAACAGTAATAAATCTCTCTTGGGCCCAGCACCAGTGCTGCCAGAACTGTGAAGCCACCTATCTTGGGATGATGTGGAATTATTGATGCACTTAGAGCACTAGAAACCTTGCCCTGCTATGGGCAATACCTCTTTTCCTGACCTACTGGTGTACACAGCTTACAATTAACCACCTTGGCTGTTCCTCCTCAGAAATCCTCCTCAGTGCAGAAGCAATTTAACAATTGCTCAACCCACCTCAGGCCTGCACTGCCGGTGTTGTTCACACACAGAATTCCTTTGTCACTTGTCAGCACTTATTCAGTATTGCTCAACTCTGAGGCAGCTAAGGGAGGGAGCAGGACAGTCAGCATGAAGCACAATAAAACATACTGTGTTTATTGAGGATCAGAGCCTGCCTGCTCCAGCTGGGCTACTCACACTGCCCACAGAGAGGGTGTGAGGATGGGGTCTCTGGTTTGATCCTGCCCCATTGTGCTGGTCCTGCAGAGAGGGAGCTGCCCTGGAAGCTTCATGCTGCAGGGTCTTGGTGGAGAAAGGGTTAATGTGAAAAAGCAGAGGGTACACACAGCAATGTGCAGAACAGCAGAAGATATGTTCTTTCTCCTCCTTTTTCTAGTGGACAGAGCTTTTTTGGCAGGGAGGTAACTGATCAAGCCTGGAAAAAGCTATTGGGAATAAAGAAAAGGGTGTGAATGGCCACACAAGAAGTAGTAATTTTTTTTTCCAGTGGTAGACTGTTTTTTTCAAGTTAAACAATGTCATTCATGTTAAAACGAAAAGTTTCCATGGAAGCATGTGTATGTTGGATGCATTTTATTTTGGAAAAGGAAAACCTCCAGAAGCCTCTCAGGAAGATGGAATATTCCAATTGGTTTGAGGTTTTGGTTTGGGGTTTTTTTGGTTTGCTTTTTGTTTGCTTTTCATTTGTTTTGTTTTGTTTTGTTTTGTTTTAATTTCAACAGTCAATTTTAAAAATGCAATGTTTTTGTGTCACTCCAGGATAATATTTTTCAAAATATTTGAGCTTTTCTTAGTGAAAATGCAAAAGTCTATGTGAAATATTCTTACGGACAGAAAATGGTGGGCTTCCAGCATTTTCATTTACTTTGTGAAAATTTCATGGTGCTCTGATTCAATTAGATAAAGAAGTTTCCCAAAACAAATATTCCAAATCTGTTCTTAATCTGATTCCTGTTTCAGGATGGGATCAAAAAAAGAAATTTGATTTGTGTTTAATTTTCCCCTGTGTTCCAGCATTGTGTCCAGCTGGCCAAGAAGGCCAATGGCATCCTGGCAGTGTCAGCGATAGTGTGGGCAGCAGGAGCAGGGCAGGGATTGCTCCTCTGTACCTGGCACTGGTGAGGCCACATCTTGAGTGCTGTGTCCAGTTCTGGGCCCCTCATCACAAAAAGGGCATTGAGCTGCTGGAGCATGTCCAGAGAAGGGAAATGGAGCTGGCGAGGGGTCTGGAGTCCTGTGAGGAGCAGTTGAGGAGCTGGGGGTGTTTAGCCTGGAGAAGAGGAGGTTCAAGGGAAACTTTATTGCTCTCCACAGCTACCTGAGAGGAGGTTGGAGTCAGGTGGGTTTGGCCTCTTCTCCCAGGTAACAAGTGACAGGACAAGGAGGAATGGCCTCAAGTTGTGTCAGAGGAGGTTTAGATTGGATATAATGAAACATTTTCACAGAAAGGGTCAGCAAGCATCAGAAGAGGCTACCCAGGAAGTGTCAGAGTCACCATGCCCGGAGGTATTCGAAGGACATGTGGATGTGGCATTTAGGAACATGGTTTAGTGGTAGACAGGGCAGTGCCAGGTTAATGGTTGGGCTCAATGATCTTAAGGATCTTTTCCAACCTATAATAAACCATTATTCTATGAGTCCATGTTCCTGAATGCACCTAGTTGAGTTTTAAGTTTAGCATCTGCTTTGTATGGTCGGCAAACCCTGAGATCTTCTGTAATTTTGTGCCTTCTGTTTCTCCTCTCGTCCAGCTTCTGGATGGGTACCAGCTAGGTGAGTACTTCACATCTTTCTCACTCAGCTTTCTCGTTTCTTTTCTCTTTTCTTTTTCCTTTAGTTGCTATCCAAGTTTTCTAGTTGTGATTCCCCTGCTTCCTCTCATATCCTATATTCTCTGCCACAAGTATTGATTTCTCTTCTTGTTTTCCTAAATCCTGGCCCCAGTGAATCTCAAGTTATTCACACACTTGCAGTTAATGTGAAACACGAGTATCTGACTCTTAAAGTCCTGTGCTCTGGAGTGGGCACTAGAGCAAACCCAAGGCTTTTGGACACATCCATCACTGTGCAAGATGAGGAATACACAGCTGCCTGGTTCCCATCAGCCCTGAAGTATATTTATTTGCTTTAAAAGGCACAAACTCTAAGGGAGCAGTGACATATAAAGAAAGAAAAATATTTGCTTCCTGTGCAGATTAGCTTCATCCAAGCTTAGACTTCAAAAAGATTTTGTAACTTTTAAACAAAGCAGTTCTCCAAATCACGTCTATGATAAAATGATGGTAGCACCTAATCCACTGCAGGCACTAACTTTAGACTGGTTTTAGTATAATTCACTCACTGTACTACTGAAGACATTTACTGTTACAAGGAAAATAAGTTGTAAAATTATGCACAGCTTATAGCTTTATTATATAATGCATGGCCTTGGCAACTATGATTTTTCTCTAACTTTTTCTGTAACAGATAACCTTCCACTGCAAGGAGGTGGTACTGTGTAGTCTATAAGGGAATACGTGTTTCTGGCAGTCCCAAAAAAGGGAGCACAGTATGTGTTCTCCCACTGTGGAATGGTGTCAGTGGTGCTTGTCCAGCAGCGATGTGCTACAACCACACAAAACATAAAATAACAATGCCTAAAGCTTAACAGCCAGGTTGACATGGAGAGCTTCTCAGTCAAATGGGAGGAATGAATTGTACTGCTAAAGCATGACAGGAGTGAGGGCATTGCTGGCTCCAGAAGGTGAACACTTTTGGATTTCCACGCATACAGCATTTAATTCAAGGTCTAGGGAGAGCTGCAGAGCTCTGGTTAAACCAGGCTAACTGCTCAAATGTAGGGATTCTTCTTGTGTTCATGCCACCAGCAACAGGGGCCTGCCTTCTCCTCTGGGAACACACAGGACCATGAAGCACAGTGTCCTGCTTCTTAGACAAACTTGTAGGGTGCAGTCCTTCTTTGCAGGGATCCTGCAGCATGTATACCAGCCAAATTTCTTGTTCCAGTGCTACTACTGGGATGACATGGCAGTCTTGGTCTTCTGAGTCATAAAACCCAAATTCTATCATCTACATTAATGTTGTTTGTAACTAGTTTAGATTTCCATCTTATGCCACTTTCCCTTATATAGATATTTTCTTCCCCTGGTGTTTACTCTTTCTTGATGTATTTTTAGAAACCTTTTGTATTCCTTTTCTCTTCCCTGCTAAGCAGGCGCCGGTCTCTCCTGTAGGAGAGTCTCCATTAGTCTGATCATTGTCTCATTTGCTCCTGTTTCAATTAATCCTTCTTGACAGGGGATGCCCAGGAACGGCTGCAGGGTTTCAGATTGGATCTCACAGTGTGAGGCACCAATATTCATAATTTGCTGGCTTCACATGTTTGCTTTTCTCATGGCTGTGTGGCAGCAGTGGTTCACACTCATCTAGCACCATACCACTACAGTAGGCTTCCCCTCAAGCCATTTCCTTCTGTTGTTTTAGAATCAGCAAATCATTGTTGATCTCCCAGTGATAATGCCCTTCACAGTATTAAAAAACGTTCAACACATTCTTTCTACCTATTTCTCAAGGTCACCTTTTTATTCCTTTGTGATACTCTAGTTCTGCATTGTGCTGACAAGCACAGACTACTTGTGTCTCTAGAAGAGGCCATTGGAAAAGTAGAGTATTTGCTGAAGTCTCAGAGGAAAATATTTAATTAGATGAAACCAAGTCAGATCTTTCATAAACCCTTACAAGGTACTTCAGGACAGTAGTTTCCTTTTCAATGTGATCTTCTTTACCTTCTTGCTGTGAAAGCCTGGTATAATTTTTGATGCCATTTCTATCCTCTACTTTCCTGAGTTATATTAAGCATTTCCCATTTGATTGTGTATCAAAATACCAGCAAGCACTCAGTGGAATTAGATCAGTTGGGTTCTGGTTTTTTGGTTGGTTTTGGTTGTTGGTGTTGGGGTTTTTTTCCAGGAGAAATTAATTCTTCTGTCAGCCTGGAGTAATTAAACTTTTTAAACCCATGTGTCTTTCTTCCTATTCAGCAATTATTTTTATGTCTTTAATGTTTCCATCTTTTCAGTTATGCTTGTTCTTTAAACATGTGCCTACTCCTGGAGTCAGGAGAACTAGTCCTGCCCCAGCACACTGCTTTTTCCTTCCTGAATCATCATATTTGCTCTTCTTTACTCACAATTGAAACATTTTTAACTTGATACCAAAACTGTGGCTACCAAAACTGTAGTTTGTTGTAACTAATTCTTCTAGAATTTAGGAGACAGAAGCCCATTATTAGACTACCTGAAGTTTTGTTTACACCTCAAATGCTATAATTTCTTTTAGTTGCCTTGCTTTTTTCCGTATTTTATTTCATTTTTCTTATTGCAAACTAAGTCAATGTATGAAATGAATTTTTAAGCTATTTAATCCTTGCTCTGTTGTGCCTCATCTTCATCTTTCCTTGTTATTTTTCCTTATTATATTACTGAAAAAAATGGTTTTCTATTTCATTTTCATTGCAACATCTAAAACTATTATGGCTTTTGGCTTATTCTTACTTTGTATCTCCACATCCGGATGTACAAAACTTGGTTTTATTTGCTCCTGAGAATTTGCTTCTTGTCTTTAAGGACCATAGCTTTATATGCTCTTAAGTATTTGTTTGTGTTCTGTAAGGACCATTCCTAATATCTTCTTTGAGAGGATACTCAGTTAATTTAGTCTGGAGTGCTTCTCTATATCTCTGTAAGTTTGTCTCTTCCTTCAAATAGTTTTTGTTTATCTTTGACTTAAAGAAGCACCAAGATTAATCCTCATTCAGGTCACTTGAGACTTTCAGTTCAGTCAGCTTCACCATTTTTCTTTGTTTTAACCAAATTTCATGATTTAGGACTTGTAATTTTTGTTTGCTGATGTATATTTGGCAGTCTTTCTAGAAAATATGAGTATTTAATATTACAGCTACAGTTATTTTTTATAATCAAGCCTTTTATAACATCCTTCTGCTTAGTGAAGTCAAGTCTAAAATAGTATTACTTTTGTTTGTTCAGCAGTCTTTTGACAGTATCTCCTGGGTAGTATATCTAGGAGCAGCTAAGATCTGAACTCAGGAAGTTCATGATTACACCACTTTGAGTCACTACATCCTAGACACTGATTCAGTTTGATGACTAAGACATACACTGATGGTCTGCTACCTGTTCTCAGTTTCCAGAGATCATATCTTTTCTGTCTTACTCTGTTTTTGGCCAATGGAATTGCTCTTCTGTTTTTCTGTGCAACCCTATCCTCTTCATTGCTTTATTTCTGCTTTGTACTCCTGTACAACCTTTTTCTTTTGCTCTTCCTTCCTCACTGTGTGTTTTCTTCTCTTGATACCACACTTCTCCTGCTCCCTTTCTCACACAACGATGCGTGTCCTGTCTGTATTCAGTGTTGTTGCTTGCCCACAGGTGCTCTGTTCCATCAGCCACATCAGGTGGGGTTCCATGCATAAATAGTTGCTGTCAGGTAGTTCTTCTTGCAATTCATGTCATCTTTGTCATCACATCCATTCCTGGACGTATCTATATCTGCCCTAAAAAAATAAGTTAAATTGCCATAATTGAATTTCTTCATCCCTTACTTTTTTTTCACAGTTGTTGCAGGGAACTCTAAATACCCATTTTATAGGCTTTATTAATTGTTTTCCTCTTGTTTGGGCCAGTCTAGTCAGCCAAAGAAAATCCTTTCCACTCCCTGTGTATCTTAGAGCTGCCTTTACCGTCCTCATATGTCCCACAGGTAGTGACAGATCCTGAAATGTGAGAAGTTTGCTCCTTGCAGCCTCAGCTGATTCTGATGCAGCTGTTGTTGTTTAATACCATACCATTACCACAGCCAAGACACTTGACACCCTGCCCAGGCTAGAAAGCTCCTCGACCTGGGTTTAGAAAGCTAGAAACACTAATCAAAACATTATTTTGGGGGTTGGGGAGACATTGCAGTTATTCTGAGAAATCTAGGGGTAGCTGATGCATTACCATACATAATATCATGGGGTTCTATTGAGTTAACAACATTAAAGGCATATTTTTCCTGCTCTATGAACAAGAAAATGCCATCCCTGCCTGGTGCACCCAAGGATGTTCTGGAGTTTGCTAGTGAAAGGTGAAGTTCACACTAAGGGCAAGTCCAGGCTTTTGTCATCGATGTAGACGATGGGATTCTGCACTCTTCAGAAATTACATATTTCAAAGATAGCAGGAAGTAGTACAATTTAAGTTGGCTTTCAGGGAACACACCTGCATTTGTCAGAGCAATGAATGGAAGACCATATTCTACACCTCATACATAAATTTTGGTATCTTTTAACACCCAAATGTCTTGAAATGCTTCATTAATGTTTCAAATTTTTTTCATAGTGTATTAGCATTAGATTGCTGTATGGTGACATAATACAATAGTCACCTATTTTCTTGAAAAAACTAGAGTAATCTTTGTATTCCCTTTGCCCTGGGACATCTCTTTCAACTTCATCTGTCTGTCTAATCCAAAATAACTGACAGAGTAGTGCTTTTTCTGCATAGTGCCTTCCAAGAGACCATAGACATTCTTCTTCTGGATCATCGTTTTGATACTGGGAGCTTGGATGCTGCTCCAAAAAATACAGCCTGCCTTTTTGATGTGTGTTACCAGTTCATCAAAGGCTTTTCAAGTGAGTAGCCTCTCTATTTGTAGTCTCCCAAATGGAGATTTAATGTTTTGGGGAAGTCCATTTTGCCACGGAGCAGCCAAAGCAGATGATCACCTCACCCCTACATGTAGACATTGAAACCCACCAGAACTCTTCTTGTGGGAACAGATTCCTCTAACACTGCAGTTAAATCTGAGCTGTCAAAGCAGCAGGCAGGATTGTCCTTGCTCTCCTTAGTGTTTAGATTTCTTTAACTTATCAGGCAAGTAATCAAAACATCAAGACAGATGCTGAGTAAAGGGAAAATGCAAGTTACACTACTCTGAGACCTCCCAGTTCCAACAGTGAAAAAATGTGCAATTTACAGAGGTCATTCTACTGGAATTATCCTAGTAAGAAAGTTCCAGTAAAATTTCTTGTAGAGATGTGCCCTACCTTGGCAGACTAAAACAGCTACCTGGAATTTAAATTAAGAATTCAAGGCTGCTGTGTTACAACAAGGTGAACTATAATCCTGGATGTACAAATTGCATTAGAAATCCTGGAACATGGACAATTTCTGGTGGCCAGACATATGAACCAGATATCTGAATATCTATTTATTCATGTAGTACCTGAGAGCAGACCAATCCACAAAGGCCTGCAGCACACCATTCCATCCAGACATCAGTCTCCCTGTCTTTAGAAATCATCTTTGAGCTGTCTTCCTCACCAGACCATACCTGATGACACCATCCTTGGAAATAGATGGCTGCATGCAGGGATTCCCTACTGCCATGCAGAGCATCTGGTTCCATGTAGCATTGGTCAGAATAATTTCAGGCTGATTTCTTCTACCTGGTGGTAAATCCTTAGTCTTCTAAATGCCATTTTAAAATCTCTACATTGTTCTGTCAGCTAGTTTCCTGTGTTGGAAATCAGTGTTAGGTGACACCACCATCTTCTGAAGCTTCATCAGTCTGACATGCTGTATACCTAACCCTTGGCCAGATTTGCTCAGGACAATGCCTCCATGTCTTCATTTTCCAGGGGGCTTCTTTGTCAGCTTGGGATTTTCCCTTCTTCCACACTGAATTTACTGGATGCATCTGAATCCCCAGCAATGCACAGCTGATCCACCACCGTGCCAAGGAAGTTTGTCAAGAATATTAGCATTGCTTCTATTTCAAAGCCCTTAATTTTTCAGCTGACATTTGAGCGTTGGAAGTCTTCAAAACACAGAACAATTTGTCACTGTTATCTGAACCTGTTTTCAGCTAGAGCACTCATGCGTGCTGTGTTTTCATGCCTGGCAATACAAGGCTCCAGGAAAGACTGTCCCATTATCAGCTGAACCTTTTCTGTTTGCTCACATCTCCTCGTTTTCCTCTCCCTTTAGTCATGGTCGTGACTCTCTTTATGACATTGCCCATGGTCCATTATAGCTACACACATCTCAAAGCCCAGAGGGTAGTGCCACAAGCTCCCACATTCACAGGCCAGGAAGGGTCTGCCCAGGCTCTGGGGGCATGACCCAGCATCTTTGGGGACCTGTGATGTCATGGCTCAGCACTGCAGGCCAGGCAGGGCACCCGAGAGCTCCTCAGAGCAGACTCAGCACTTAGGGCTCATAGACATCTGTGACTGCTCCAACCAGCCTGTTTACTCTGCTCCAAATGCTCCCTCCCCTACCCTCCTGCTTTTAAGGTTTCCTGATGTTTTTGTAACTCCAGATTGCACTCCTGCTTTTCCATTGGATGCACCATACTCAAAACCCACTGAAGTTTTGAATCATGACTTGACCCTCAAATGTGGACCTGCCTTGCCCGCAATTCCATCCTGCCTTTGGTCCAAGCTTGTTCTGTTGCAAATCCTGACTACTTCTATTAGTTCTGCTTTCCCCCAGTTCCAACTGGTCCACTGTACAGTCTTGGTAGCAGACATAAATTGCAATTTGTTTGCCTGTCTTTTCACGCCACCAACCTCTGAAGGCACAG